>JARDYJ010000005.1:32552408-33152408 GCA_029215755.1 Spea hammondii
GGAGGAAAGTAGTTGAGGTGAAGGTAAAACTGACTCAAAGACGTCAGGAAGCAGTACTTCACCCAGAGACTCCCAATCAAACCTGGAGAGTCCCATTATGTAGTTTGATCACAGCTGTAAGTATTCCATTGGGCAGAGATGGTCTCACACTGGTGCAGTCACAGCTTTTCAGATACTGGACATCTTCTGATGGGCATGGGTGTAATATACTTTTGAGTCTACATATTGTCACCCGAGTTTAGGCATCCAGCAGTTCCTTCACAGAAATGTATGTCTTATGTCGGACAGGATTGGACATTTAGCGTAATTCGTGTTTTGGGCCCCTATATATGTAGGCAATACGGTTGGTTGGCCTCCAGACCTCTTCTACCTTAACATTTGAAACCTTTTTATACTATTAAAAAATACATATTTATACTGGTACAAAGCCCACGATAATAACTTTTTTCTATTGTGGAACATTTCTTGAGCAATTAGACAGCTGCAAACTAAATGTACATGAATCTGTCTATATCGTAAAATTACATTTTTTTGCTAATACAACTTAAAGATTTAAATAGTTTACAATAGTTAATAATGCAAATAACTCATGTTCTGGCATGATTTTACCCCAGCTGGATTTTACTGGAACATTCCCTAACACAAAAACAAAAATTATGAAATCTACTAACTTTTTTTAATCCCACAAGATTTAGCTTTTTATTTTTATTTTTAGAAATATACATCAAATAAGAGTGGTCGTTCAATGAAGGTCTTAATTATTTAATTATTCGTGTTTTTTTTGCTTACAGAAAAGTCTTGTTCCTGTATTGCCAAATTACTGTTACTAGAAAAAATAAAAAATATTGCCAACTATATTACAATGTATAAATCATCGTAATCTCATATGTCATGTTCCAGCAAAGCTCAACCCAAATTATTTTTTTATTCTAAAATATGAGTTTTCTCTTATAGGGAAGCCCATGTGCGAAAAGAAAATGTGCAAATATATGTGATGGAAATGTTCCTTTCCTTGGCAGATATTTTATATGCTGTTTAGGATGTATGAGGTGGAATTGATTCCTCTAGAGCTTTCTAAAATGTTAAGGAAATAATTTTTAACATGCACTTCCTAAGCAGCATATATTGTAGCAGTTTGATGACTTACTATACTTAGGTGTTGGTAACTTTTCACCATTTTGCCACCCTTCAAACCTATAAAGCGTAGGTATATCACGAAGTGCTCCAAATACACTATATGAACTGTTAATGGACGCCAACATGTCATTGTGTTTAAAGTATTAAAAATAAAATAAGGTTGGAAGATATGAGCAAAGAAACTGTATGTCTTCCAAGTCTTGACTGGATGACTGCCTGCCAGTGCCAAGATTCAAACAGCTAGGAGACTGAAATTAACATTAGGACAAGTCCACATCATTATTAATAATAAGCATTATTAAGCATTAATTGGAGTCAGATGGCAGCTGCAGAAAGGAATACCTCCCACCATATGGAGTTACATTATAGGTTGGCAAAAAGTCCAAGCCCTGCCGAGTCATCAGCTGTGCATGCGGCCACCTCTCCCAAGGATGTCTTAAGACCACATCTGTGACAATAAAAAAGGAAGGAAAATGAGAAGAAAGACAAAAGATGAAAGACAAGATCCTTCATCTAACATCTCGGATGAAATAGAAAATCCTAGAAAACCTAAGATTTTGACAATACCTTTTCAGCCAATACCTATCCAGCTTATAATGAGCAGAGTGAGCTTCTGCGGGTTGGCGGCCATTGGTAGAGGTCACACTTGTCTCTACATTACATTACATGTTTTTGTGTAGCGCCAGCAGATTCTGTAGCTCTGTGACAACAGAGTCAGTAGAAATTTTTAAAATCACACACAATAACAAACTGGTACACCATGTGCACATTATGGAACGTTATGGATGAGCGATCCCTTTAAATTATACCCCCCCCATCTCTTAAGTTGCAGGTGATGAATATACCTGAGCAAATGCTTGCTATGCTAACCATCAGCCAGCACCAATACTGGCTTGTGCAAGAGTTCCAGGGTCTAATTAGATGTGCAGAAATCTTTAATAAATACTGTGCTTTTGTGACTTATGACTCCTGCCCAGGCAAACGTTTTACTAATGACCTGAAGATTGAATGGATTACATAAAAGGCAGAATTTCATCAATGAGGCATCAAATGAGGCATTTGCTAATTTATTTTCCCCTGTTACTTTGCTGGACATATTCATTTTGTGATATAATCATACTCACCTAGGTAACAAGATTACTGTGATTTCACTGCCATACATGACCTTGTGTTCTCGGTAATACAAAAATTATGGAGATTTATTAGGTTTCATTGTGTTGTTAACACGTATGGGGTTGTCACCAACCTATGGTAACGTAATATTAGCTTCAGCCTTAGAAAGTGAGTGAATGCCTAAAGCACTATACCGTGTATAAATGAAATAGTCTTGATCATTCTTTTTTTTTCTTCCACTTGGTATGAGAATACATTCCATATACCTAGGCTCACAGCCAAACAATTGACCATAATGGCTACATAAATTGGTTTCTGTGGTGGTTCTGACCTATTCCTCTCCATTTGTAGCACTTCTGCTGGTTGATAAGATTCACATTTACCATATTGGCTCGAATATAGGCCGCACTTTTAAGTCTTTAAAGTGGGGGTTCGGCCTATATTCAGGGTCTAGGGCAGGCAGTGGGGTTAGGATACAGATCCCCCGCAGCGGTGCAGGGGACCTGTATCCTACTCTCGGATGTGCTCAGACAGCCTCCCCTGCCAGCACTTTCCACGGGGGAGTGCCGACACAGGAGATTGTCCAAGCGCATTGCGCAGGCGTTCACCGGCAGCGGCGATGCGCGTAAACAGCCCCCGCTGCCGGCACGTCTGCACGATGTGCTTTAACACTCTCCCTTGCCGGGAATTCCCACGGGGAAATTTTTAAAGCACATCTTGCAGACTTGCTGGCAGCGGAGGTTGTTTCTGCTCGCATCGCCGCTGCCGGTGAACGTCTGCGTGAACAATCTTCCTTCCCGGTACTTCCCACAGCGGAAGTGCCGGCACCAGAAGTTGAATACGTGTTATGTGTAGATGTCCCCTGCCGGCCCCGCAAGACCCTGTGGAGTCTGCACGGGTAAGTCTGGTGGGGGGGGACATCTTGGGGACAGAGTGGGCGCATATCTCGGGGGGGGTACATCTTCGGGACAGAGTGGCAGCATATCTCGGGGGGGCAGAAACTTTTTTCATTAAAAAAGCACCTAACTTTTAGGGTGCGGCCTATATGCGGGTGCGGTCTATATCCGAGCCAATACGGTATATTTCTTGATTTGTGAATCAACATGTTGTAAAAAAAATAACTTTGCCAAGCAATGTGTTTGCTAGTCAAATTATAGTATTTAATAATGAATCCTTCAGATGAGAAACATTATTTTTTATACAAAATACATATTATTAATTATGATAAGGTTGATGCATCATCCATTGCTTGTTATTCCTGTCTGGTAAATTCCAAATATTCTGTAACAGATGTATTCTACATCAGTATACTTTGGTACATAAAAAGTGAAATAAATCTCCATGGAATCCTTGATGTATTCATGGCTTAGAACATAATATGGTGGTAAAGACAAAAGTTCTAAACCACTTCCTCAATACAAAATTAAATATACAAGTAAGGCATAGTGTACCTACACAGCAAAGGCTTATGAATACACACATATGAACAATTTTACCTCAGTAATTTACTTGTCTCTATAGCTATTTGTAATTGTAATTTTACAATCAGATTTCTCCTTAGATCAGGAAGCTCTAAAATATTAATGTTTATTCTATTTGTAGCCCTATATGTTCTTATTAAGGAGCGGTGCCCAGAATTGTAATGCATATTCAAGGTGAGATCTCACCATTGACTTGTAAATAGGCAAAATGATATCCTCCTCCTGTGAATCAATACCCTGTTTTATACATGCCAATATCTTAGTGACCTTTGCAGCTGCTGACTGGCATTGTGCACTGTTGCTTAATTTCTCATCTACAATTATACCTAAATCCTTCTCCTTAGTAGTTTCCCTGGGAGATACTATTTAAGGTATATGTTGCATTAGTATTATTTTTCCCATTATGCATAACTTTACATTTGTATTGAATTTAATGTGTCAATTGCATGCCCAGTCCCCTACTCTGTCTAAATCCTCCTACAGAGAAGCTACAGAGAATGTTAGTCTGTATTACCCTACCTAATTTTGTGTCATCACCAAAAACCGAGACATGACTCTCAATGCACATAGGAGATCATTAATAAACAAAATAAAAACACCCAGGATAGACTCCTGAGATACTTAACTGAATACTTTGGTCCAGTTTGACAATTTTCCATTTATCATGCATAACATAATAATATAACTTAGCACAACTCTATAAAATTTTTAGTATTTGGCCAACTCCACAACTTGCAACTGCAAGTTGTGCTATGTAGTTGCTCTTCGGTAGATTTAATTTAACCGTAAATAGCTTTTCTGTGATCAACCCAATACATTCATCAGCCACACTTACTTTAACTCCTACAAGTGACACTTTTGGCTGACTCCAGAATCATAATAAATACCATAAAAGTAGATCAGAAAGGACTGACATTTTTCATTTTGCAGCATCCTGAAGATTTCACTGCTTTCCTTAAGTCTATATAAGGGTTTTGAGAATAAAGACTTATAATGTTGCCTCCTACCTGTTCTTCTCTTCCTGATGAAAGAGTCAGTCTGACAAGAAGAAACATTAATCTTTCCCTCCTCCACAGGGTAATCATTGGATGGTACCTCTTATCTTTAAGTATCCCTCTCTCTTTCTATATAATAACAGTAGCACTGGCCATCTGACTATAGAAAGTGCAGGAATTTGCGTGTAATTGGACATATTGCAAACTGAAATAAAATGAAGGACACTGAAATTGTCTACCAAAGACAAGCAGAAACAAGGTCAGAGAAAAACAGCTATTTCAGCATTATAGAGTGATCAGCAGGTTGGAGGTCAGTTTGGAGTCGCATCTCGTCATATTCAGGAACTGCAGGCTTGGTTTGAATGAATTTGACAGGCATTTATGTAATTATTATGGAATGGCAAGAGCTGGGAATTTTTGGCTTTCCAACAACTTCCAGACTTTATTTATGTCAAGGGTGAAGCTTTAAGTGGAGAAATGTGCAATGCTGACGCTATGTCAGTCAATAACTTTGCAGGCTTTTGGACTCACTAACACAAATACTGTTCCAAGCAATTTAGAACATATACATCTGCATTCCTTTTGTATTGCTAATTTAAAATGCTGACCGATATACTGGTGTTATTTATAAAGTGAGACCATCAAAATTAGTTATGCGCTGGCATATTACAGTTTACATGAACTATAAGATTTTCAGACATAGTAACTTTTTCAATATTCTCAAGTGTGAATTCACACTAGTGACCTATGAATTGTTTTTACCTTTGAAGAACTGTTGCAGAAATTCCCACCAAGGGAAAACTAAGATTCCTGCCCATTCTTACAATGGATTATTTTTATTTGAGCTATGTCAAGGGGTCTATTACAATTGTCTCTTGTACTTATACTCTTCAGGGGACACAGGGAAAAGAAGCAAGAGGCAGATCGCCAAAGTTAGCATGCTGGACATTAGTCCCACAAAAAGGCTATGCATGGTGAAATGGGCAGTAGAACCTAATTTGAAGGTCTATAACTTCCTTAAGTTAGCTTTTTGATCCTACCTGGTAAAAGTGGATGACCTAGTACTGGGGTCCCACAATGGTATCTCAGACATGGAGGCTCTTTCTAATCCAGAGATAGGCCCTGCACTCATTTCTATTTTGGACCACTCACTACACAATATTAAATTCAAACTAGCAGACTCAGTGGACCCATTAGCCTTTATGTTAGATATTAGTAGAGCTACTCTATTGTTAGGACAGAACTTTTATGACGTCCAGGCTAGTAAAACCAATGGGTCTGGCTAATCTAGGCGCCCCTAAGGCTTCAGAGTTCTCAAACCTCTACTCCTCACACCTGTTAAGACCTCATTCTATAGCAGAGGATAAGGCTCACCACAAGGCTAGAAGAGCCTTTTCTGGGATCCTCCAGGTCCTACAGATCATTCTGTTCAACACAAGGCCAAACTTCCACATCCATACCTCACTTCAGTATTAGACAGAGTTGCTGAATGGGAGTTGATTACCACAAACAAGTAGGTACTTTAGTTATGTGCTCCTGTGATTGATAGACATAGAGTCCCCTTTTAGATTGCAGTTAAAATAGTAATATAGGTCCTATTGGTCATTCCACCTCAGCCAAAAGCCGGATTAACTCTATTCTTTGATGTTGAATTCGTAAGAATTTTAAATTTATAGAAATATTAAATTCATCGATCTGTATGAAGCCAGAAAAACTAGGCCAGACCCCCTATCTAAAATCTATTGTGTAATTAGGTTCCATGATATATAACATAACTATACGAAGCAAAACATTTTACCTAAGTAGTTATATAAGTAAGGTTTAATACACTGGTTTAGAAAGTTTTATACCTAAGGTATGTTAGGTATTTCAATTCTGGCCAAGGGAGAAATATTACACAGCAAACCATATCATATTTGCTACTGTCATTTAACTTTAACTGCATCTTGTGTTCTCCAGAAGGAATAATATGTAAAAAAAATGACTTTCTATACTTTGAATGTGATCTAGCAAAATATAAATTGAACTACCAGCTTGGCAATAATGGATCAGGAAAAAACACAATTTGTAATACCTGTTAGGACCTAAGGCATCTTTCATTAAAAGAATTGTCAAAACACTTCATCAAAAGTATGACTGAAAACCATAGTATTTTGGCCTAATTCATATATAGAAAGCCTTATGTCAGAAACCGGTACTTGGGAGGGGAAGGAAATTTATTTCTGTGCTGCAATAAATGTCGTGGCTATAAATAAAGGAAGAAAAAACATTATAAAAATGATTTGTCTCCCCCAAGCTAGCATTTCAACCCATTCATAATAAGTTTATAGTCACATTACAGGATTTATTAATGATTTGCTGAAATGATTCAGGTGCAGAGTTCACCTAGAAACACAGAAATGTAGTTGTTCCAAAAGTAAGATATTTTATATTTGTTTGGGTCATTTGCTTTTATGTGGTGGTATCTAGTGTTTTAAATGGGGAAGCAATATATATCTAGATTGTAAGCTCGTTTGAGTAGGGCCCTCCTCACCTGTTGTCTCTGTAAGTCAAATAGTTATGTTATATACTACTTGTTTTGTCCTGTCCACCCGTTGTACAGCGCTACGGAATTTGATGGCGCTATATAATTAATAGTAATAATAAAAAAAGCATAGGCAAGTGTAAGGTGCTGGCTACTCTTAAATTAGTAATGAAATTAAGTTTATTACGTATTTCTATGGAGGATGTAGGCATATGAGTCTAAACTGGATTGTTGTAAGGAACTGAATAATATAGTTAATCATTTCCTTTTTCCTTTTTATGGTGCATTGTTTACATTAAAACAAGTATCTCTTGTATTAAAATATTTGAAAATAACTTTTAAGTGTATGAATCAGTCACCATATAACAATGCAAAGGAGCTGCAAAAGACCATATTCCTTCTAAACTTTAGAGAGTATGTCGATACTGAAAGGAAGTCACAACGTATATTATTCTGGTTTAGCCAGGTTTCTACCCAGGGCGAGAGTGATGATGCCATGGCACTTTAAGGTGGTGGCTGCCTAATGACATCAGTGTGTCTGACAGCTGCTCCCGTAGCGTAGGCAGAGAATATCCAGCAGCCAGTGGATAACCCGATCTGTCGCTGGGTGAGTATGTGGTGATATCAGCCAGCAGCCACTGGGCATTTGCCCTGTATGCCAGATGGCCAGTCTGGGCCTGAATCTGTCAGCAACAATATATATTTACAACCTAAACAGGTTTTCCCCTAACTTTCCTCATGCAGTGCATATGACATAATACAGGTGCTACAATAAAGTCTGTCTTCTGCAGGAATAATATGGAATCATTGTGCTTAGCTGAGGGTTAAAGTTAATGTGGATGTTTCGAATGGTGACAAAGACATGGAAACCAGTTTCAGGACCATAAAGAGCCAATGAACTCCCTTGGGGGGCAACCATGAACGCTTCTGTGTTTAATTGTCTTTGAAGGGACTGAAAGGAGCCATAAAGGAACATCAAAGAACTTGCAGTGTCACTGATTTGATGGACAAATTTGTGGTTTTGGCATTATTGATAGAAAGATGGTTTGTTAGACTTCATTATACAATGCTGCCACTGTTTAATATGATGAAAATAATGTTTAACCTTGAAGTGCATATGATTGTTGGAGAGGAATTGAGCATACAGTTAATGGAATGGAGAATATTCAGGACGTGGTGCTCTTCAGTACATTGAGGAAGTCCACCGTTTAACTGTTTAATTGTACAAGACAGTGAGGTTTTTCAAATTTTATACAGCCATTTGCTTTAAAAGCATTGCCAAAAATGAGAATCAAGCTAAAAATAAAAATGGCCTAAAGGAAAATAAATACAGTACACAGTAACCTTTTCTAAACTTCTAAGTCTATACAGCCTTAAAACATTCAGTCGGGCAGATATTCACTTGCTCAGGTTTCACAGGAAGTTTCCATGAACTAGGAGAGCATTTTAAGAACAGTTGTGAAAACTTCGACCAAGGAAAAATGGAAATTCATGGCCATCCTTACAGCTGAGCACGGGATATGATCTTGCCTGGGAAGGGATACCACAGAGGCTGTTCTCGCTAGGCACAGACCTCCTTAATGTAAACAAGCTGGTTTCAAAGGTGGGGTCCCTGACCTCTCCAACTGACCCAGTAAATGGAGGGGGCCCTAAGAAGCCCAATCTCTCAATAGTTCAATCAGTCCCTGGTAATTCAGCACAGGAGCTGATAATCCCTGACCTGCTGTTTTAAGTCTAGTCAGCTTCGGACACAATATACTGCTGGATAAATAAAACCATGAGGTAAAACATGGCACTTTTAATAATGTTATGAGGAAGCTATTATTTTATGAAACAATGGTAATAGGGTATTTTTGTAGTTTCTTCCTTCTTTTCTAGAAAGAACAATATCTTGTACTTGCCATATGTTTTTGTTTTTACACCTGGATCACATTTTTTGGGTGGATAAAAAAAGAATTGTTGTGGAAACCCCAGTGGACAAAAACAACATAAGCCATCTCATAGGGTACAATAACATCAGGCTGTGAGCAAGAATTCACTTGATGCTAAAATATGCTCTAGGGTCATTAGCAATAAAAGTCATGCCACTAAAAATATATTAATGTAGTGTTGAACAGGAGAAGAAATTCAGGGTTAAATCCCAATGAGAATTGTCAAAATGTCAAATGCCCCGGTTCCATACTTTATTACATACTATTATTATTTATGACGGGGACATTTGTGTTTCTTTTTCCGTTAAGATAGATAACAATACATGAAATGAAACATGGGAGCTCCTTTTCAATGAAAACAGTGAAGGAGATTCAACATTAAGGAAGATTAAAAAGACTTGTAGACTTAATATCTGATAAGTTTGCAGAGAGCCACAGCTCTTGCATATGGTTGCTTCTTATTATCTACTTTATGGTCAAATGATTATTGGATGTGCTGCAACATAAGCAGCTTAAATGAAAAAAAGTTGTATCTGGGATAAAACCATAATTGAATCCACACTTTTCACTCATCACACAATGCCAGTAACTGAAATAAAATAGTTTTCTCCCTGTAGGTTTGAGCCAATTGGGTGTGCAAGGGAATCCTGAAAATGTTAAATGTTATGTTGTCAATAATACTTGTTGGGCATCACCATGACATTTGATTACGTCTACACTATGGAACTCAGAGCCCCAAGCTGGATGGAGAGATTCTTAGGATCACACAGACTGGAGTTGATGTTTGTCTTAGTGGTGTATCTCAGAGCTGCTATAGTTCTGTAATTACCTTCAAAGCTGCCCTTGGTCTAACCCAGGGGTCACCAGCTGCCCCCTCTGCACTACCATCTTTACTGCTGAGTGGCATGATATAAAGTCATCTCTTCTACAAAGTAAAGCATCTAAATGTATTTCTATGTTCCATTCACTGGTTGCTATGAGTTGGAAAGTTGACGGGTTGAAACATTGAGAACGCAGAGATTTCTGATCCTGATTAGGAAGTATAATAGGTATATGACCTCTAATGGCTTGGAAGTTAAACTATGCTGTATATTTAAATGTGTAGTTAATTAAGGGGTTATGTCGCGGGTGTTTATTAAATGTTTCCAGAATTAAAGGAATCTGCTGCATCCACCCAGTCCATGTGTTTTTTAATTTTCACATTTTGATTGACATTTCTGTGCTCCAGAGGAATTATCCCTAAATTTGTCTGTTACTAGACTTTGTAGTTGTTCAAAGCTAACACATATATGAAGTTGCCGTGTAGGAGCCACTCGTGTTTGAGATGCATTTTCCCTTTTTATTTTTTATTTGTTTCTCCATGTAATATGTTGTATATAACTCAAAATAGATTTGATTATTTAAGACTTAATTGCAAAATAATAATCTAAAGCAAAGCCAGGTTTTTGTTGGTTAAATAAAAGCAAGATGTTACATGACAGACGGAAACATGGGATTACTTTTCTATCTGCCACACATTCCTTAAAAGTCATGCCAATATTAAGTGACATAACTATGCAATGCAACACAGTAAGGCAGAAGGTGTCATGTTATATAAGCAGGTAGTACATATGGTCACAATGTTCCAGACATTATAGCAGTAGACATACTAAAGTCGTCCATGCACACCAGTAATTCTTATTTATCTCCTAAAAAGAAATTGTGGTATGGCAGTATCCCTTTGTTTCCGAGATCTAAAATAATCCTGGCCTATACCAAACACTGTGATATATACAATATATATATATATATATATATATATATATATACGCAAACTAGGTTTGGCTAGAATCTTAAGCTGGCTATCAGCATAACTATGAGGTTCTTTCCTATGTTAGCAAGCAAATACTTGCAGGAAGGGGAGGCCGGACAGTTTGGCTAGGACATTAGAATGCTGAGGTTTAGTACACATTGCTGGAATTCTCACCCACTTAACCTCCTCTTTCTGTTCTTATGTTATTTCTTTATTGTCACAGCTGCAATGTATCCTGGATGCTCAAGATGGTGTTGGGATGGCTGCCCACTAGAAACAGTGAAACTACTGAGGCCACAGGTGGTGCAATTATGACCCCCTGTCCTCAATTTTAAAGGGTCAGGTGAGTGCAGGATATCTGTGGTCTCCCTCCTCCTGCTCAGTGCACAACACAGAGAACACTGAGTTATGATGTTACAATCCTTAAAAAGCGTCATGACGCCATATACACCATATGGATAAAAGTATTGGGGTGCTTAACCATTATACCAACAGGGCCTTTTATGACATTGCATTCTAAATACATAGACATTAATATGAAGTTGGTCCCCCCTTTGCCTCTATTACAGCTTCCACTCTTCTGTGAAGGCTTTCCACAAAACTTTGGAGTGTTTCTGTTGGAATCTTTGCCCATTCATCCAGTCAGACACCAATGTTGGATGAGAAGGCCTGACTTGCAAACTCTGTTACAATTCATCCCAAAGGTGTTTGATGGGGTTGAGGTCATGTATCTGTGCGGGCCAGTCAGGTTCTTCCACACCAAACTCATCCAACCATGTCTTTATGGAGCTTGCTTTGTGCATTGGGACACAGTCATGCTGGAACAGAAAAGGGCCTTCCCCAAATTGTTCCTACAAAGTTGGAAGCATAGCATTGTCCAAAATGCTTGGTATGCTCAAGCATTAAGACTTCCCTTCACTGAAAGTAAGGTCCTAGCCCAATTCCTGAACAATAACCCAATAACATTATCCCTCCTCTACCAAACTTTATAGCTGGCACAACGCAGTCATGCAGGTAACTTCTCCTGGTATCCGACAAACCCAAACTTGCCCATCAGACTGCCAAACAGAGAAGCATGATCCCTCACTCCACAGAACATGTTTCTGCTGCTCAAGAATCCAGTGGCGGCATGCTTTACACCACTCGCCCCAACATTTGGCATTGTACTCGGTGTTGTGAGGCTCCTGGGCCATGAAAACCCATTCAACTATATTCATTTTGAACCTTTCAACCATAGAATCAGCAAACTGTTTTCGACTTTTACGCACCAACCCCCTCAGCACGCTTTACATGGTCTTCCACTTCGTGGCTAAGTTGCGGCTCTTCCTAAACAATTCCACTTTCCAATAATACCGTTTGACCTATAGTTGACCTATATTCGCAGGGATGAAATTTCACAAACTGACTTATTGTAAAGGTAGCATCCTATCATGGTACCATGCTAGAATTTACTGAGCTCTTCAGAACGACCCATTTTTTCCACAAATGTTTGTAAATGCAGACTGCATGGCTAGGTGCTTAATTTTCTAAACCTGTGGCAATGGGTCTGATAGAAACACCTGAATTCAATAATTAAGAGGGGTGTCCCAATTTGTTTGTCCATATAGTGTTGTACTTAGTGTATATGTCTGAATGTAACAAAATTATATGTGTATAAGCACTTAAGCAGCTTCTCATGCTAGAGACAGATTTCTATAAGGAACACTTGTGTCAGGCTTGGCCTGGCCATCTGGCACACTATACAAGTGCCTGGTGGTCCGCTGTCCAACATTTAGTTAACAGTAAATTTACCTGTAGCGACCAGTGTCAGGCAGCTGCTGCCCACGACAAGGAAATAATTCTGCCACTGTACAAGTCACTAGTCAGACCACACATGGAATACTGTGTACAGTACTGGGCACCAGTGTACAAGAAAGATATAGTGGAGCTGGAGAGGGTTCAAAGACGGGCAACCAGAGTAATAAGGGGAATGGGAGGACTACAGTACCCAGAAAGATTATCAGAATTAGGGTTATTTTGTTTGGAAAAAAGACGGCTTAGGGGGGATTTAATAACTATGTATAAATATATAAGGGGGCAGTACAGAGATCACTCCCAGGACCTATTTATACCCAGGACTGTATCTATAACAAGGGGACATCCTCTACGGCTGGAGGAAAGAAGCTTTCTACACCAGCACAGACGGGGGTTCTTTACAGTAAGAGCGGTGAGATTATGGAACTCTCTGCCAGAGGAAGTGGTTATGGTAAACTCAATAAAAGAGTTCAAAAGGAGCCTGGACGTGTTTCTTGAAAGCAATAATATTACAAGTTATGGATATTAGATTAATAGGGACAGAACGTTGATCCAGGGATTTATTCTGATTGCCATATTTGGAGTCGGGAAGGAATTTTCCCCCTGGTATGGGGCAATTGGCATCTGCTTCATAAGGGTTTTTTTGCCTTCCTCTGGATCAACACAGTAGGGACACAATATGTATATAGGTTGAACTTGATGGACTTTGGTCTTTTTTCAACCTTATGAACTATGTTACTATGTTACTATGTTACCTCATACTCACCGGATCTGCTGCTTCAGGCTGTATATGCAGAAAAAAGTAGCGTGCGGCCACTCATATCCAGCTGTCGTCTGCACTGTTATGAGCGATGGTCAGGCTTAAAGTGGCAGGGCCATCCGACCATCGCCACTCCGGTCCTGCTTGTGTTCTATAGAACATCTGTTCTGTTTTACAGTAAACTAGACCCTTTAGCCGGACTTTACATAATAATAACTATTTCTATAGTTTATATAAATTATGTATGTATTCACAATCTAGTCAAGTGCAGAGGCAGAGTTTACTCATTACTCATATTCGTTAATATGCTCATATTTATTCTTATGCTATTGGTTACCAAAACTGATATTTAACATAACCTACAGTATGTAGTTTTTCTATATGTGAAGCACTCCACCTAGTGCCTGTTTCCCAGGGATAACAACATGTTATGACGTCTACCCATTAGCCTAATCAGAATTTATTCTTCTAACTGGATTAACAACCAAGTCACCAGATAAGTAGGGACTAGAAATATCCCAGCAATTAGAACGTCTAAGTGTCTGCTTTGTAAACAGGGGTGAATTTTTCAATCGGGTAATTACTATTACTATTCATTTTCAAAATATTATATTTATGATATACAGATTATTTCTACTAGTTTACTGCAGTTTTAATTTATTTATCTTTCCTGATGGTATTAGCTTCAGGCTTCAGTAAACATTATTTATGATTCTAACATGTACTTGTTATATATTGTGTTATGTTTTTTCATTTCTGCATTGTGACAGCATATATCATGACCTACATAGGTGATTTTACCTTATATGCAGACTGGGCCCTTGCGCTGCTCTATACAAACCCTACCAGAGTATGAAGGGCAGATAACTAATTCATGTGAACTTAATATACTGTTTTTGTGTTAATTAATGTATTGTGTTTCTTGGGTCGTAAGTAATTAAATTGATTTTTGTACAGAAACAAATTGCTGCATGCTACTGTTTAACTTTATAGCATGCTCAAGCCCAATGCCTGACAGGGGTCTCCTTGTAGGTCCCACTACTCTCTCCCTCTTTTCCTACTTCTTCAATTACTTTCAGTCATCTCTTTGGGGTTTGCTGCTTATAATGTACGGGAAACTGAGGGAGTTGGAATATTCACTGTAAACTCTCCCTTTGGTGAATAGACCCTGTTGTCACCCATTTCCCACGTACTGTAAATAGGGTTTTACACAGCTCTAGAATTGAAATTGCGTAAGTGAGGGAGTTGAAACTACAAACTCTCTTTTTAATGAACAGAGCCAACAAGTTTTATTCACTATGCTATGAATCGTAGGTACATTGAAAATGTCTCCTGCAAAAAGAGCAGAATAAGCCTTGCATAATGCTTACCTTTAGTTTCTTTTTATTTATACAGGAAGAATATGAAGTCACTGGTTTTACTAATAATATCTCTGCTATGTCTAAAACACCTACAAACGGCACCAACTCTAGAAGAAAATGAGAGCACAGACAGCAAAAAAATTAAAGGTGTGGTGCACAATAAGAACATTCCGGTGATGTATCTTGAATTTTTGTATTTTGCCATATATAATATAGAAATAATTTCACTGGCATATTTAGCAGAGGATGTTGTCACAAAGAGTGTACATGTAGGACCCGAACTGGTAGGAAGAGCTCTCCCAGGGAATGACCACTACCCAGACTTACACATACACAATAGGGGAGCAGGAGACAGGAGAAGGGGGTACAGAACTCTGGAGCACAGATAGACTGCTTTGACTGCTAGCGGTAGCAGTAAAATTAGTACCAAAATTAGGAGCAGAACCTTTAAAAGCCATCTTAGTCGGAAAAAACTTGAGTGGTGATGGAGCCAAAAGTTGTGGTACCACTGCTCATCATGATTCAGAGGGAGGCAAAACAACGCTACCAATTGAGGAATTGCTACAAACAGTAACATTCAAGAGTCATTTTTTAAAAAAATGCATCCCACAATCCTGCTTCAGCTATAATGATGTAATTCTGCAACAAATGCCTTGCTATATTTACATCCTGACCATTAAATATTTAGTGACTAGTAGATTAGTAGATTATTGAGCTAGAAATGGTGGTCCTCTGGCCTAACACCCCTTGTGGCTGGTAGCCCTTCCTATTTTTCAGTTAGACTGTGCATGTTATTAACTGGGTCATGGACCAGCATGCTTTAAATGTCCTGCAAAACATCAGAAACTATGCCTCCCGCCTTGCCGGTCTACACTTGACCTGTTCTCCAAAAAGCATTTTACATGAAACCAAAGCTAGGGTGATCCTTTAACTTTTAAGAGTGTGCAGTGTGTGATACTGTCATTTCTACACAATGTCCTATAATGCAAATATATAGGGTTATTTTAGCAAGAACAAAATAATATACTTTTGACAGTAATTCAGGACATAGATATTTAGCGGTTTGCTTTTTGCTCTGCTTAGAGGTTACATTAAGAAAAATTTCTCTGCTTTCTCTGTTCAGCGCTAACAAAGCTTGGTGAAGAGTTTGTGGAAGAGGAAGTAAGAAAAGCTTTATTAGGAATTAAGGAAATGAAGAAAATCATGGAAACAAATGAGGAGAAACACAATGATATATTGAAATCTTTAAGAAAAACCACAGAAGAAAAAGTGGTAACATCATTTAACCTTCAACATTTCAAGTGGCTTTTAAATGTTACAGTGCCCTCCACTAAAATGTCCTTCACATAAACTGAACTCTCCTTCTTCCTGTACATTAAACCAGTTTCTGCTCTTCTTTTTGGTTTACCCAACCACATGTCCCCTCTATCCTATCCCCTTTTCATCTTACCTGGTCTCATCGACAATTTTCCACTCACTAACTCTACTGGATGTTTCCAATAGTACTTCAGACACACTACCATAACTGTTTTTTAACTTCATTTCTACTTCAAGCTTCTTGAGTAACTTGTATACATCTGACTAACCAAGTTTTGGGACTTCAACTGTTTAACTGACCCTAGTGGGACCCCGGCTGAAAAACAAATAAGCACCATCTTAAGCAATCTGTCCCTCTATTGTGCCACTGCTCAAAGGCATGGTTACAAAGGTGACCTCTGATCTCTTCAACCGGCCCATTTACACTATTTGTTCCAATTTGGTATAGTCCTCCTTAGGATGCATTATCTGTGTAGGTGGCCAACGGGAGTATTTTATTGCCTCTTTTTATTAGAGGCAGCATCAATAGCTGCTTGTTAGTCCAAAGAGGGTATATGGGTTATTCAGGTAAGCAGACCCTTTAACTTTGGCCGAGTCGGAGTGTAGCAGTCTATAAGGACCTCTGGTGGAATGTGGGGTACTCACCACACTCCTAATGAGAATGTTAACGGCTTGGTCCAGTCTAGATTGGTAAAGTGTACCTATAGTTCATTTATATGACTACATGTTACCCCTTTTTCAATATATTGCTGTTTGTATAGTATAGTAGGTTGAAAAATGACCTCAGTCCATCAAGTTCAACCTTTCACACATACCCATCTGATGAGGTCAATTGTTATTGACAGTGCATAGTGGAGTTACTTTCAAAGAGCTAATTTCTGTACCAGGAAGCCTGGAGGCTAAAACCCGGTGTGCCCATACACTGCATGAAGTGCTGGGCCCTGTGTATCTCTGCTAGTGTACATGTTAATTTTAGTGGAAATTATTCCCTTGCTGACATGGCTATGTAAATATAGTTGGCTGATTTTAAATCCATAGTTTGATTACTGCTGCACATTTTTAACATAAACAATTTATTTCAGAGGACTGAAATTATTATTTAATTAAACAGGAAGCAGTAAAGCTTTTTGAGGACATCAATGAAAGACTGAATGATGCAGAAATGCAGTGCAGTGAGTTGCAGAAAGATGTCTATGATGAATGCAAAGCTTGTATTGAAAGGACCTGTATTACTTTATATACAACTACTTGTTCCCAACAGGGATTGCAGTCATTCACCACTAAGGTAGGTAACTTATAATATACTGATTGTGAACATCAAGCAACATGCAACCATGTATAATAACACAAAACACGCTGATTGGAGGGATATGAAGTAATTGGGCCATTTTGAAATACAAACAACAAATCAATGTCAACTTGTTGTTTAGCATTTTGATTATTGAAAATGAAATATCTTTGGTGATAATTTTAATGCATGATTAGATAAAAGGAGTGAATGAATAGACCTCTTATATCAGAGTTGTTGAAGTTTTTTTTAAAAAGCATAGTATCACATTTCCATTGATAAGACTTGGGCTGTTTTGAATATTGTCATGATAGGTTGCCAACCCGATTCCTTTTAACTTTGATAGTTGCTGTTGTATTAAAACCACTGAAACCCATATATACATAATTTCACTGCATATAAACTGATGACCTTGTAATTGTAGACTATAACCTCTCCTTAAAATACGCTACCTTACTGTACCTCGTTTCACACCTTTATGTATTTAATTATTTCTATTGTATCTCCTTTTCATCTTTCTTCCAAACTTTACAAGACCCATTGGTCTTTCTACATTAGTTTTATCCAAGAGCAGCTTTGTCTTGACAGCCTCCATAAAAATTCAGTAACTGTCAATACGAAACTCTGCCAAGTTCCACCTTGCTGAAAGTAATTGTAATCCCAGGTGATTCTGCTGCGGTCAACACACATGAATAATGGCCAAAGTAGACTGTGTTGAAAGCAGGAACACAGAAAATTACATTAGCATGGTGTATCCAGCCAAGAATGAGGCTCAAGTAATGTGGGTCACATGTTCCTGGGGCTACTTTTTGCCATTTGTGACCAAATGCAGGGCAGCTTTTGTAAGCTGTTAGACAATGATTCTTTTGTGGTTAGGTAAGAAATTGAATGTATTGAATGAACTAACTTTTGCTTCTTATTCAGGCTCAAGAGATGTTTAAGGAATGGTCTCCATTTACTCATTTTATGCGAATTGGTGAAATCAAGGACATAAGCAAAGCTTCAGACAGGGAGGTTGCCCAACTTTCCCAAGCAGATAAATCCTTCAACTTGATTATGTCTGATGTTAGCAACCTATTTAATGAAAGCATCCTGTTTTTAAAAAATGCCCACCAGGCCTTCAATCAATCATTTCAGAATTTCTTTATGGCTGATGTGATGTTAACAGATGATAAAGAGTCCACAGCTGAGCCTCACACGGATCCTGAGATTTTTAGTCACTGGAACATTTCTAACTGGGTCCAGTCTTTTTGCGATTTTAGCCAGGCTGTTTTCGAAGGTATCACTGATGCCGTCATCAAAATGTTTAAGGACTTCACTCACGAATTCAAAGATTCTTTGGTACCACCAGGTGAGTTTTTCATGCAGAGTTTAAACAATTCACATTAAGCACCATTATAGCAAATGAAACCTTGACAGAAACCTTTAACAGCACTTTTTGTGGACTTAAACGGCTACCACACACTACAGTTCTTTAATACATAGTAAACAACAAACGTTAGATTTTTATAAGTGCTGCCTTTAGTTAGACTGCCAAACCATCATCCCTACTGTTGAATTTACATATCGGATTATCTAGACCATATCTAGACCATTGGTTTGTCCAGGGTGACTGACTTCAAAAGTAGTGAAATGTTTGCAAATTGGTCATTTATTAATTTAGCTAATATAATCAAAATATTATGCAAGGAACCTAGTGGCTCATGGGGGATGAAAATAAAAAAAAAGTTTCTGTGGATAATATGCTTAGTATGGCCAATACAAAATTTTGACTAAATAGACATTATCAGTATCAGGAAAAAGAACACTTAGAACGCTTTATAGATCATTGGTGAGACCCCTTCTAGAGTATTGTATCCTGCTCTGGAGACTGTGGGTCAAGAAGATCTCAAATAAACCCTTAAGTAAGCAGAGAAGACATGTGAAACACACTTAAAACCTAAAAGGAGACCTAGGGGAAGTCTCCCTGCTATATTTTAATTGTTTTCTTATTAGTTTAACTTTCAGCTGTTTAAGTGTCAAAACCCTTAAGTTGTTGCTTGCTCTACAGAAATCATAAAGTCAAATTGCCTGTGATAAATCAGTGTATGTAAAGTATATTTATAGAAGTGCGTGTGTTCCAGAATCTGCAAGTCATTTTGGAGCTCTAAAGTCTGAAACAAATCCATCACTATGTAAGGAACTTCAGAATTCCACGGAATGTTTGCCATTTCAGGAGAGATGTCAGCTATGCAACGAGACTTTCATGAAAGGTACTGTGCATTATAACACAATGCCATATGTAATTTGTAGGGTGTCCTGTTTTATGGGTTAAAAATAAATGTGAATGTTGCTGCCAATTTTCAATTTGTTAAAAAACTGCTATCCAATCATGATTAAACTGTAAAAATAAAACAGAACTAAAAACTAAAGAACTATTTAAGGTCGATACATGTAATATAAACATGACACAGTCCATTTCTTATTTATCCTGCACATACAGGAATTTTCAGGACCTCCCATTATATTTGTGACCAGATTACGCACCGTTAGGACAAAACCAACTTCATTGATGATAGGCCTGTTAGGTCATACCTCTCAAGTGTCATGTTTTTCAGCACTGCCTTGCTGTCCTGCTGACCTGCCTTACTATCCCCATTTTGGGGTGGAGAACATGAGCTTGAGATCCTCCCTGACTACCTGCTTAACTATGAAATGGATTAAGTTCTGTGCTTTTGCAGTACATACTTCAATCACAGCTTCCACATGGCTACCACACGATTTATTGAAGTAGAGCCCTGCAAAATGGTGTCAGTCCTGCTTCAATAATTGGCAGGAGGCTAGACAAGTGAGGTAAATGAATAGTCCTGCTACCAACTTCACCTTCAACTTCAGGCTCCACTACAGCATAGGAGATAGAGCTCCTCCATTAAACCACCAAAGGTTAAAAGGTATGGGTGAGCTGGTTGGGGATGTAGAAAACATTATTTGATAAAAAATGATGTAAACAATACAACATAAATGGTCTACAGAGTGGAGCAATTGGAGAGCAGAGTGGGCCAATGCAATGCTCCATCCAATTTCACATTGAAAACTATGCGGGGCTTTGAAGGGGCACTCCAAGACTTTCATTAAGCCTGTGTAGGGGTGAGGAATGGACATCAAGCCTCAGAATCAGAGACTGTTGAGCGTGTTCCCCTGTGCCTCTAGGGCCTTGAATGGCATTACCTTCATTGACCTGTGTTTGCGTCAGCGAAGTGGAGGCCAGAGAAGGCTTTTATTTTATCTTTTTTTTTGGGAGGGGGTAATTGTTTCAATTAACCTAAGGGATACCTCACAATAAATATCACACACACACACACACATATATATATATATATATATATATATATATATATATATATATATATATAAATAATACTTCTTGCAGAATAGAAGACATCTGGTAGTGTACAAATCTTATACTGTGCTTGAAATGTTACATTTATTTGTCTTAAAGTTATATTGTGTCTATATTGTGTCTACTCGTCTGTTTTATTACTTACATACCATCCAAACGCTTCTGTGCTTTAAATTTTCTAGCAATTAAATGTAACTGAGTACCACCTAGTACAGTACTTCAAAGCTCTTGTGAAGGAATGTTTTAAAAATATACAGAGAGGGTGGATGAAAGTGTTCTAAAAAATAAAGAGCAGAAGAACTTGACCACTAGAGCAATGAAAAGTATGACTTATTAATTATTATATATTTTTCTGCTTAGAGTTTTCTCTAAAACAGACATCTGGTCATCTTAAACAAACATTTACACTTTATGTAATTCTAAATTGGGAAAAAATATTGCAAATTGTCTTTAGAGAAAATGTATCACAGATTTTAAATGGCCGGAAATACAGCAGTCTTATCTCAGTAGTACTACTGCCATGACCATGGTATACAGTTTCCTACGAGCAACCAGAAGAATGTCTCTGTTTATCATTGATTCATATGTGTTGTCTTGTTATGTTTTCCCCGATAATACTCTCAAGACTGTCCTGATCTCCTGGAGCTGCATATAAAGTCTGAGGTGGCCTTTAAGCTGGTTAATATATCTACACAGCAATATGAGGATCTCATGCACATCGTTCAGCAGCACACTGAAGACACCGCTGATATAATGACACAAATGAAAGAGAGGTTTGGATGGGTGGGACAGCAGACCAATATGACATATGGGACTAACCACATCTTTAGCATAGATAAGGTAAGATAAGGTATATATATGAGATCATATGCATTTCTCAAGGAAAGTGCTGCTGTTTCCAACATTGAATATTAGAGGGGGGTTCAGCTGCAATGGGATCCTAAGTCCCAGTGTGAACGTCCAATTAATATGTTAAAAAAGCAAGTTCAATGTGGGGCATTTAAAATGGTCAAGTGTGACATTTTACCCATTTGTTACCTATTTGTCCCTGTTTGTGTAGAAATTTTTAATTAGTATATGCATAAGGAGTACCACCGGAGATTGGATACTTACAAGACTTCCTGAAGGAAAGTCTTCTTAATGTCCCATCAAGTCAGAATGCATGGTAGGCTTTGTACTTTTTTCAGTGGTCAAAGTCAATCAAGTAATATCCCATGGAAATGGCAATATTGGCAAATGAAATGCAAACTTTATATATCTTATACAAGATACATCAGATTTTTGTGTTACAAGTAGACAATGGTAAAATCACGCCAGTCCAATAAGTTATATAGTTCATCAGGTTACATTAGAAACACATGATGATTCTTCCATTTTATTCATAGGGCTTGATTAGAGAAAAGTTAATTTGACTGGAGACAGCCAAGTGTTAAGTACTGCATATCTAAATGTGTGGAGTCTTGTGTGAGTATGTAAATAGTTTAGTTATTAGCTGGGCAACATTTTCACACCAGTAGGTAACTGAACAGATTTATTGAAATCTAGCGAGTTACCAAATTTGCTATATTCTTGCTAAAACTATAAGAATAATTTGTAAATGAAATTAAAGACAACCCAACAACCACTTCTGCGAGGTAGAAACCCACATTTACAAAAAAGTTTGAGAATGATTACCACATTCTGGTAGTTTTGAGGTTGTTGATCCTCAACTGGAACTTGGCAGTAGGCGTTTGAATATTTAAAGAGCTAATTGTGGGCTACCACTGGTACAAAAACCAATGTTAGCTTGTTAACTTGGAACTAACTTTTTTTTGTTTATTTTCTCCAGGTATCTTTTATTTATAACAGTGAACCTGCCACAGTAAATGAAACCATTATAGAACTGAATGTCTTGTCATCTCCCAAATTTACCATTAGAATTCCTGGTGACATTGATCTAGAGAGCCCAGAATTCATGAAGTATGTAGCTGAGAAAGCACTCGATCTTTACAAACAGAATTTTTAGAGCCACCATATAATCTCCTTTCACGTTTAAACCACACTGCTAGAAAGATTGTAAAAGTTATAAATATATAGAACTGATTGATGATGTAGAAAACCAAGAAGTGCAATATGTAGCAGAAGGAAAACATGTAAAGTCATTAAGAAAGCTCCAGTTCTTTGTCTATATTCCACAAATCCGACTCTTAGAGGGAGACATTAGATCTCCTGGCTCGAAAAAAAAAAGTATCTCACTCTGCATCAAAACTACTGGTTACTTATTGATTGCTATTTTGGATAATTTATGGATGGACTTTTAAAACATAACATTTGTGGACACTGTCAAACTAGGTGGGAGTCTGCATGGTTGAGCAGCAGAGGGACCCTGACGTTGGTGTAAGCTTCTCCCCTTCTCCACATGTAAAGGTGTGCGGATGTATCATATCTGTGCCTATGGGAGTCCTCAGATGCACTTATCCTAGTTCTACTTCACCTTTGCTCACACCTGAAAAATTGTCTTGGATGTCCATGGTCAAACTTTGCTGGCATGCGCAACCACAGGAGAAATGCCACAGACATTTTGAAAATTTGAGGTACCGCTACGCAACTTCTTACCAGGATGAAGCACTATTTGATTTCCATTTCCATGCAATATCATGGCAACTCTATTAAATGTTTGTCGAGAAGTAAATACAATAAATTGTTCGTATCTATCAATCAATAAATAATCTGCTGTCCTTAATCTTCTGTGTGAAAATAATATTAATTAAATACTAATGTCATGTTTAATGTTTTGTGGTATCTTTTGAAAGTGTTGTGAGGTCATAGACTAAAATGTAACCGTGACTTACCCAGGCTAAAATTAAATATACTTTATTTACTTTCTGCCGAATTAAAGGTGTAGACTCCTATAAAAAAAGGGGACTCGGCTCCAAGCCAAACAAAATACAGCTACTGTATGGATTTCTAAATCTGTACTGATCTATACTTCCTTAGTGACTTCCCATTGTTTTCTAGCGCATGTTTTTGACACATATATTATGTTTTATATAGCACCGTCATATTCTAGAGCGCTGTACAATGGGTAAACAGGACATAACAAGTAGTGTATGACATAACGATTTGACTTACAGAAACAAGCGGTAAGGAGGGCCCGGATTCCATTGCTGTTGATAACCTAATGCTATCCATTCCCCATCATATTTTCTCTACTATACTTATAATAATAAAGAATTAAGACTTCTCGTGGCTATTAAACCGTTAAAGAGAACCCATTTATTCTCAGTATTTGTCTCCCTCTTCAGGCCACCTATAGCAGGGACATGTAGAAACACCTATAATTTTTGCAGGCATTAATGGACTTGAATGAGGTACAAAATGAACAATAGCAATCAGGGCCAGGCTGGTGATAACTTTAAGGCCAGCAGCCATCTGATGACATAAGATCGTCTGGCGGCTGGATATGCATAGCCGCAACCTTTGCTTTTCTGCTCGCATAGTGCGCGGCTGGGCATATTCATCTCATGGCCGCACCCTGCAGCACCCATATGCTGCTGGAATGGCAGGTTGGGTGAGTGTATGGCTCTGTCCGCCAATGGCCCACTAGTCATTTGCACGGTGTGCCAAGTGGCCAGTCTAGGCCTGATAATAAAATTAACAATAACACAAACAAATGTAAGGAGAATATGTGTACCCCCAAACTTTTTATATAATATCTCTTTCTTATGAGGTTTTACCAACACTGTATAAAGTTTGGTTATGATCCGTCAATGCATTTTTAAGGATTAATACAGAAGCGATTATTTTCTACAAGTTATTTACATTATACAGAAAATAGTATGGGGTTCTGAGTCCAAGTGGTGCAATCACCATGGCAATGGATGGAATTTTCCTGTTCATATAGCTCCACTTTTTATCAATTTTCACTATATATCCCAATTTCTAGTACTGGGGGGGGTCGCATAAGCAAATTTAAGACTGTTGGCAGGTGTGCCCACATGTGAGATCCCTAGCAAAGGGACGCCACACAGTTGGTAGCTACGACACACATGAAGCATACTTCACATGTTGCCAGCATGGCTGTATGTTTCACATATGGAAAAGCAAGGGTACCTGGGGTGCAAATCTAGTTCCAATTGCTATAGAATCTCCGTTTTAATTTAAAGGAAACATCCCTCAACTATAATCCCACATTAAGTTCTGTTGAAATGCAGGTGCACGTCACAAAAAGGGGGATTCCGTCCTAAATTAGAAGTGTTGATCTATTTTTATTTAGATATATCATATAGTATAACACTAATGCATTTTATATTTTGCACAAACAATGTGTGCACACAATAACCACTTAATAGGTAGACTCCAGCGAGGGTATTGGGGGTCTCAGAGGATCTGCTATGTGCTTGAGGCAGCATAAACAGTACAAACATAACGTTACAATTATATGTTATGCATAGTGAGTCCAGTTATTTAGCGGAGGAGGCTCTCTCTTCCGTAAACACTAGGTCACATGACCCTGAAAAGCGGGATAATTGAGCGGGATGAGATACGCGCCAAAGTTTTAGACGAGTCTTGGGGCTTTAAGTGAGAGGAGGCAGCAGCTGTGACCATGCCGGCAGTGTTTGAGATCCCCACTCCCAGCACGCAGGAGAAAGTAAGCATTTCCGCATTTAGTGCGTGGATGTGTACCGGGGCTTTCTGTTGTTACGGTGTTTGCTCCGGTATAAATGCAGTTTATTTAATGGACCGTCTTTGCCATCTAGGGGCCCGAACAGGCGGCGCAGGATGCTCCCCATGATGAGGTGCAGTATCTGGATCAGATCAGACACATTCTGGAGCGCGGACACCGCAAGGAGGACCGTACTGGCACGGGGACCGTGTCTGTATTCGGCATGCAAGCCCGGTACAGCCTGCGGGGTGAGCCACAGATTGGTCCAGCTAGGGCTTATACTGGGTAACGTGGCTAACCTGGAAATCGGATGAGCGCTCGTTTTAACTCTTCAAGTGCCAAAGCGTGTAATGTACTGCTGAGCTTTCCGGAGAGAATGAATAAAGTCTTGTCCCTGATGGCATGGGGTTATGTGCAGCAATATATAAATTTGGCATGCTGTTCACATCCACTCCATTGGTGGTCTTGGCAGCCCAGTTGGGGAACTACACTTACTTTCCACAGTTATTTTTTCCTCCATAGGGGACCTGCACAATTCAGCCTGTGATTAGGTACCGGACAATCAGTTGTGTCCCTAGTTATCTTTTGGAGGGCAGTCATGTGCAAGTTTTTGTACCCATGAAGCTGCCTTAAAGAACACTTTTCATCTATCAGTCGCCCAGACTAAAGAACAATCCTTTAATATGTTAGTCATGGAAACTGATCTACTGCTCTTTTCCATGTTCTGATTTACATAGCCAAATCAGAACGAATGTGAAGCCGCTTACATATGGTGCAACCGTACACAAACATACAGAGACATTACCACGTAATATATACACACTGGGTTGCATTCACTAAAGGGAGAGTGAGTGGAAGTGCGAGCCTTGCTGTGTCTTTGATGTTTAATAAAATCACTCTGCTTTCAATTGCTTCAGCTCACAGAATAATGCAGAGTTCAAATGGGTCAGGAGACTGGTGACATTTCACCAATTTAATTATACATTATACCGGGCTAATCAAGCTAGCACAGACTTGCTGGTGTTGAGCTTTTATAACATATAGTAAAGTAAATAAATCTAAACCACGAAGATCCTACCAGTTCAGGATATCTCTGCTCCTGCCACGGTCACTGTGAGCCTTACATTTTCTTTTCTGCTCTGCGACAGAAACACAAGACTACGCAAGCAGATTCCTGTAAAACCTAGCGAATGCTAAGTCATTGTGTAGCATGGTTTAAAGAGGGACTTTTAAAAGGTGTGATAGGGCATGTTACAGTAGTTGTCCTTGGTACTATAGTCAAGATTTGCCTTGCTTCTGCTTCTTCCATTAAAAACTTTCATCCCTTTTTGACATTTTGTTAGTCAAAGCGGAGTGAGAAAAAGTTGTCTGATCACCCATTGGGATTTTATATTCAGTAATATGGTAAATTATCGAAAACTAATTCACTTTCCTCTACTTGTTCCTTTAGACCAGTTCCCATTGCTGACAACAAAGCGTGTGTTTTGGAAAGGCGTGTTGGAAGAACTTTTGTGGTTTATTAAGGTATTGATATTATAAGATTGCATATATGATAGATATGGCATACTTACAACCTGCAGCACTGGCTCGGTGGACACATTAGTACTTTTTTAATGCCAGTAAACATGAGATGTTTTGCGATATTCCCCATTATTGTAAAGCTCTTGAGGTAGAGTATTTGGCTGAGCCGTAAGACCATACGATCTTAAAGCTGTATAACATTTTTTTGTTATTTAATGCCTGTGTCTAACGTCCTTAGATGCAGTTCATAATTTTTTTTCCTCCTTGGATTCAGGGCTCAACGAATGCAAAGGAGCTTTCTGCCAAGGGTGTAAAGATCTGGGATGCGAATGGCTCCCGGCAATTTCTGGATAAACTAGGATTTGCATCCAGAGAAGAAGGTGATCTTGGACCTGTATATGGCTTTCAGTGGAGGCACTTTGGTGCGGAATATAAAGATGTTCATACTGGTAAGCGATAAACCAAGGGCACTATAAACTTCAAGAGCTCGACCAAAGAGGCTGCCACATCCAAGATGGCACCAGACAGTGGATGCAACGGCAGATCCAACTGGCAGAAATATATCTGTAAAAATTTACTGCACACTCGTTGAGCTGATTAAAAGATTAAAAGGGCTATTCGTAAAGACTTATTTGTCATAAATAACGTCAAAAAGATAAGAGCTTACTCTTAAACTGGATATAAATTCGACTGAGGTTTTACGTGATGAGCAACTTTGGCATTTAGTCACTTTTCCAACAACAATCTCCCATTCCTATTTATTGTAGCTATAGCATTTGGAGTATAATCTATGAGGGAAAAGTGTTTGCATCTATGCTCTCACATAGACTTGTATACAACAAACGTTGTGGTGTTAGGTTTATTCCTGTACTAACAGACAGCTGATTTAATAACGCCTTCAAAAGAGGAATAATTTCCCTTACCCAGATAACCATCTAGAATTGTGCCTAATTGTACTGGGATTACTTTGTTTTGCTGCTTTACACAGATTATAGTGGACAAGGAGTGGACCAGTTACAGCAAGTCGTTGATACAATCAAAAACAATCCCGATGACAGAAGAATTATTATGTGTAGCTGGAATCCCAAAGGTACAGTACAGGAAAACATCTCTAATGTATATAATCGATTACACCGTGAAGATCCTTTTTAATAGAATGCACTGTTGTATTCCCACGACAGACCTTAAGGTAGGTTTAACGCTGCAATTGATACAAGAATGCTAGGAGGGATTTTGTGTATTTTCTTGTTGTTCAGCGGGGCCTCTGAATCCTGTCTGTCTTTCTCTAACATAACCGGAGGGGCGTTAAACTTTAATCTCTTCCGACAACTCTCATCAGACAGAACACCTTACTCAATCGCGCCTACTGGTCATCACCGTGTAAATGAGGATCTGTAAAGCTGTGCTGTTTATATGCAGGAGCATGAAATGGCCGTTGGCTACTGGTGTTCGGACTGCCGCAGTGTAATACACATGGGAGGGCTTTGAAAGAATGGCAGGACTCTGTTGCTAGGCAACTGTAGTATTTCAACTTTTAAACACAATTGTACAGAGAAAAACAAAATGAGAGCTTTCTTTTACCTCACTAGATGATGCATAACTTATCTCGAGATATTTTAAGAGGTCCCTTATTTAGAGCAGCACCTTTTAATTGTGAGGTACTTAAAGAAGTTGTGAGAGTTCCCCTTTTATGTACCCAGGTGTGTGCCATGCTCCTACTTAAGACCATGGGTCATTGTATAATTGCATGAAACAGACATACATTGTTTACTATTTAACAACAAATGTTGCTCTCATATTCCTCAAGCAATAACAAACTGATTAAATGTGGTGGATGTTACACTTTTAAAGTGTATCGTAAAGCTGTACTATGTTTGTGCGTTATGCATCCCCCATGTAAACTCAGCTCGTGGGGACTTATCACAATGGCTGCCTGGGTAGGGCCTAGAACATTCCTTGTATCCATACAAAATTTGTTGCTGTTTGTGACCAAATCCTTTACCCATTTTAAGGCAAGGTTCCACCTCGTGCCGAATGCTGTGAAACCCTCTTGCAGATTTTCTTTCTTTCCATTTTTGTATTGTTTTAACATGAATGGATTTTTTCTCCTCCTGCATGGAGCATCATGCTTAAGTTCAGTAAAGTTTCTTTTGCTTTCCTCTCGTGTAGACATCCCGCTTATGGCTTTGCCACCATGTCATGCGCTTTGCCAGTTCTATGTGGTAAACAATGAGTTGTCGTGTCAGCTGTACCAGCGATCGGGAGACATGGGCCTGGGAGTGCCATTCAACATTGCCAGCTATGCCTTGCTAACATACATGATAGCACATGTTACTGGACTTAAGGTATGATAGATTTTTTTTTTTTCTTGCTAAATTGGACACTGTGTATAATTGTAGATTACAGGCTAGACAAGCGTGTTTAGATAAAATTCAGCCAGGTACTGAATTCTCACACACAAAAAAAAAACGTTTAAAGAAATGCTGAACTCTGCCTTTATCACTAATTTCATGGTTCTTTTTATTTGTTCAGCCTGGTGACTTCATACACACTTTGGGTGATGCTCATATTTACCTAAATCACATAGAACCTTTAAAAATTCAAGTAAGTACTTCTAGGCATCATATTGCATGCATTGTTTTATGTTTATTTTGTGACACATCAGAAAAACAACTGTGGTATTTGCGCAGAAGTGTCCAGGATTGTTGCAAACTTAATGTGCAAGCTCAGAACTGTGTTTTGGTTTTTTCCGTTGTATGTAGATATTTTCCCTTGGCATATTTAAACATTTCTTTGCAATCAGTTCTGTTGGAGTAAGACTTACCATGTCAACTATATATTTAAAAAATAATAATAATCTGCAGGTCATTACAATAAAGCTGTTCAACTTTGAAAAATATACCGTCTTGTATTTTAGCTCCAAAGAAAACCAAAACCTTTCCCGAAACTAAAAATCCTTCGCAAAGTTGAAAATTTAGATGACTTCACAGCAGAAGACTTTCAGATTGAAGGGTATGACCCTCACCCCACCATAAAAATGGAAATGGCTGTATGAGTACATCTGTTCTACCACGACCTGATAATTGCGGTTTGTAAATTCAAATGAATCTGCCGAAATACTTCAGGCATTGCACGTTTTGTGTATGTATGTAAAAATATGCTATGACGTTTTATGTATTTGAGAAAATATGTACTCTTGCTTTTAGAATAATGAAAGCATTAGTTTTCTTAATGTCTCTTTTTTAGAAATTTGTATTAAATTATTGCCTAAATAAAATGTGTTGAGAAAAAAACTAACGTTTCTAAGGGAGATATACCATAGTGCAACTGTATGCATCACGCCGGCTTTTCTTCTTTATACAATCCATTAATCTAATAATCAATTTAAGGTTATTCAACATGTACGCCTCTCTAGACATAGCAATACAAATGTCACCCTCCAGATATTCCAGTGTCTGTTCCCCACGACTCAAACCTTCACCCTATTATCCTGAATTAGCTTCTGCCAAACATCACCATCTGGGAACTGATATTGTATCACAGACTCTTCTTTGATTTCTGTTGAGTAACCAGGATCCTTAAAGCAAATTACAAATATTAATATTAATTTGGCATGTAAAACCTTAGACGTCTATATTAAACTTTTCCTTACCCTATCAACATACAGGTGCATCCTCAAAAGTTGCGTTAAGATTTCCTTTACAAAACGTACTTGTTCCTGTTGCTGGCAAAACCCATTTGGAGAGCAGACTCACAGGCTTCCTGCCAACTGATTGTGTGTAAATTGCACAAATTGCAGCTTTGCTTGTTGATCGTGTGATCGCGCTTTCCTTATCTAACAGTGTACTGAGTGCCATTACACACAATCTGTCGGCAAGAAGCCAGCAATGGGAAGAGTCCATGGCCAGCATGATTTCCCGTATAGCGGCAGGTAGGGGTGTGCCTGCCACCGCAACCAATATTTATATTATATGGAAATTTATAGTTTTCTCCTGACCTGCATAAAAGGATTCTGTGGTAAAGAGGAGGTCATCTGCGGCTGAAGGAGAAATGGAGGAGTAATAAAACATATTGATGTCACTATCTTTCTGAAAAGTATTTGGATACTTCTATAGTATCAATAGAATACTTTGCATCATGATATCTCTATACTACGCTTGTGAGTTAGCACTGAACTATACATACGGAAATGTAAAATGGTAGTGGGTTAAGTGTTTTGATCTCCCCAGGACAAGCCCAAAGAGCAACAAAGTATTTCAATCACAACTTTAGGCAAGGCACATGTGTTCAGTTATGTGGGATTTCTTAAAGCAATTTGAATTACCTTTGGTGGCATGTAAGCAGCTTGGTGGATTACTACTGGATATTTGAAATGCTCATGCAGGTGATCCACATATTCGCACATCCTGGAAGCAAAAACAGTTCATATGAACGGGTTGAAAGAGACTTAAGCTGTGTAACATGAGATCATTCAGCTATTATCAAACCGCATCTTCCATGTTTTTCAAGCAACAGGAAAAATATTTGTTCATATTTATTTAAATATGCAATCTACAGTACCTTGGAAATGTTGGTATGGGAAGGCTATCCAAAACAAACTCCATCAATTGGGCAGGTTTACAAGGTTTTTGATATGAGACCACAAGGATTGACTTAAAATGGAATAGTAAAGGCGATAAGTAAATGAGACAAAAGGGATGCATTTCTGTTTTATCTCTAGAGTACAAAGGATGTAGTAATGGTCAGACAACCACAAACCATTTTTTTTGTGGAATCATTGCATTTAAGAGGTAAGTAAAAATTGCTTTATGGACTACATAAAAAAGAATGAGATCTGTGAAGCAAATCGTGTTTGCATCACAGTTCACCATTCTTTCATATTGTAGTTTTTGGATAACTACTCTTCTCTTGGATGACAGCATTGTCGATCTACTGCATGTGTGTGCTGAACTAACTATGCCACAAAGGCATGTAAGCATGGTAGAAAAAAACCTCATCAAGCTTCAAGGCATGGATGGGGGCTGCTGTCAGATTTAAAAAAAAATGTAAAATACAAGCATTACGATGAGTTGCCAGGATCTGGAAGATTTAAAGTTCTATATTTTATGTAACAACATGCTGACATCACATTACATGCTATGTTTGCAAATCCACTAACCTGTTTTCCAGGCTTCCTGAAACCGAAATATAATCAAATATTATCAAATGTTGTACCAGTTCACAAAGTCCAACACCACCAGCATGAGGGCAAACAGGAACTGAATGCAAACAAAAAAGGACATTTCTATTAATGAAAAGCAGCAGTAGGTGATTTATTAAAGTATAATTACTTAACCTTCCACAAAACAGACATAGGAGTGCTGTTCCACTAACAAAAAAGCGTTAATTTCTCTTCTATGGCTAGAAAAGAAAATCTTAGCGTTTCTGTCCACTAACTGTCCTTTCAAGGTTGAATCACATAAGCAACTGAAACCTTAAAAAAAAAGCTATGCTATGACAAAAACCTAAGTGTTCTCAGCAAAAAGATGTAGGAGGCAATGTGATACACAATTAACTAATCTGGGAAGGGTTTCTAATATAGCAATGGGTTGTAAGTAGGGCTGAAACAACGAATCGATAAAATCGATAATAATCGATAACGGAAATCGTTGTCGACGATTTCCGTTATCGATTAATCGAGTGATCGATTAGTTGTTGGAGCACTCGGCTCCTTTTACTTACCTCCGCGAGCGTTCCCCGCTTCCGCTACACGCGCCTTCTTTTAGTTGCGGTTCGCTCTGTGCGAGTGGCTCCGTTCGCACAGAGCGATTCGCTCTGTGCGAGTGGCTCCGTTCGCACAGAGCGGTTCGCTCTGTGCGAGTGGCTCCATTCGCACAGAGCGGTTCGCTCTGTGCGAGTGGCTCCATTCGCACAGAGCGAACCGCTCTGTGCGAGTGGCTCCATTCGCACAGAGCGATTCGCGGGGGTGGGGGTGGGGTTTCAGGGGATGCAGGGCAGAGTGGGGGTGGGGCAGGCCAGGGTAGGAGACTGAGTGCAGGGCAGGGTGGGGGTGGGGATGCAGGGCAGGGTGTGAGTGTGGGGGCAGGGCAGGAGACTGGGTGCAGGGCAGAGTGGGGGTGGGGGTGCAGGGCAGAGTTGGAGACTGGGTGCAGGGCAGAGTGTGGGTGCAGAGCAGAGTGGGTGCAGGGTGTGAGTGTGGGGGCAGGGCAGAATGTGGGGGCAGGGCTGGGTGCAGGGCAGAGTTGGAGACTGGGTGCAGGGGCACAGTGCAAAGTGCCAGGGCTGGGTGCAAAGTGCCAGGGCTGGGTGCAAAGTGCTGGGTGCAAAGTGCCAGGGCTGGGTGCAAAGTTCTGGGTGCAAAGTGCTGGGTGCAAAGTGCCAGGGCTGGGTGCAAAGTGCCGGGTGCAAAGTGCCAGGGCTGGGTGCAAAGTGCTGGGTGCAAAGTTCTGGGTGCAAAGTGCCAGGGCTGGGGCAAAGTGCCGGGTGCAAAGTGCCAGGGGTGGGGCAAAGTGCTGGGTGCAAAGTGCCAGGGCTGGGTGCAAAGTGCCGGGTGCAAAGTGCCGGGTGCAAAGTTTCTTGAACAGTAATAGTCCACCTCTTTTCAGAATGTTTGGGGTTATTTTGTTTCATAAATATTGTGTTTGGGTTTTTGTACTTTGAAAATATTGTTTTTTTATTACATCATAACAAAATAAGAATGTTAATGTAAATTTTAAGTTGTTTTTTAACATCCAGTTCATTAAATTATTTTAAATAAACAAAAAATTTGCATATTGTTTTTTTTTATCCGATTAATCGATTAATCGAAAAAATAATCGGCCAACTAATCGATTATTAAAATAATCGTTAGTTGCAGCCCTAGTTGTAAGTGTTAAGGTTTGCACTACTTCTAATCTATCTATCTATCTATCTATATATATATATATATATATATATTACCGTATTTGCTTGATTATAGGACGACCCCCCAAAATCTGAATATTAATTTAGGAAAAAAAAGAAAGCCTGAATATAAGACGACCCTATAGGAAAAAAGTTTTACCAGTAAATGTTAATTCATCTAAACTATTTTTTTTTTTTAATAAAAGCTATGATTGAGAAAAATATTTTGCTTTTATTTCCTTCTATTTTCCAACCTGCCCCCCAGTTATGCACATCTGCCCCAGAAATGCCTTATACCCCCTATATGCCACTGTGCCCCATGATATGCCTTTTAACCCTCTAAATGCCACTGTGCCCCATGATATGCCTTTTGACCACCTATGTGCCATTCTGCCTCCAGAAATGCCTTATACCCCTATATGCCACTCAGGCATTTAGAGGGTTAAAAGGCATATTATGGGGAAGAGTGGCATATAGGGAGGTTTAAGGCATTCAGGAGGCAGAGTGGCATTAAGGGGGTTAAAAGGCATTTCACAGAGCACTCTGCCTCCAGAAATGCCTTATGCCCCCCATTTAACACTCCCCCGCCCCCCCCCCAAACTTACCGGTGCTTCTGACTTCCCTGTCATGTAGCCGGGGCAGTGTGTAGATCCCACGCACTTACGCTGCAGCCGGAAGGAGGCGTGGCTAGCAGCGGGGGTGGTCTGCGTCCATCGCGCAGACCTTCCCCGGCTGTCAGAGATTAGAGTTCCTGCACCAGTACGCAGACAACCCCCGCTGCTAGCCACACCTCCATCCTGCTGCAGCGGAAGTTGTCTACGCGAATCGTGTAGACATCTACACGCTGCCCCAGCTACACACCGGGGACTCAGAAGTACCGGTAAGTGGGGCGGGGGACACAGGAGCATCCAGGTCCCCTGCAGCTGCGGGGGATCTGGATCTTAGTCTTCTCATAGTCAGACCTATTTGAGGTCTGATTATAAGACGACCCCGATTATAAGACGAGGGGTATTTTTCAGAGCATTTGCTCTGAAAAAAACCTTGTCTTATAATCGAGCAAATACGGTAGTTTTATTGTATCTTACAATGTAGCCGGATTATAACTTGTTTGCCATTTAAAAGTACTGTTCCCCTAACATATCAAATGGTCCTGCCAGGATGGATTTGGCACTACAAATTGTAATCTTGCAAGAGCAGGGTCAGCATGTGTGTGTGTATGTTTATGTTCTTTATAAATTGTATATTGCCAGTTTCAATGTCACATTTAATTGTCTTTCTTCCTATATTGTAATAGCTCTTTACAGGCTCTGCTGGCGCTCTCAAAAATGCAGTGCAAAATAACATACTGTAAACCTGGAATCTGATAAAACACTAGACTTTAGATTAACACAAAGGTTTTTACGTGAAGTTAAGTTGTATCATACTGTGTGTATATATATATATACACATATATACAGTTTCATACTTGGGTTTATGGGATACTTAAGGTCCAGTTTATTGACCCATTTAAAATGAGTTTATTTTCTAATAGTTTCATAATCAAAGGATAGGAATGTAATCTTACTATTACATTTCTTTGCCATTAGTAGTACAGACAGGTTTTCATTCACGCTTCCCAGCCTGCAACTGTCAATCTGAAGATATTGTAGGGCTTTCGCCTGGAGGAACTGTTTAAACATTACTCTGTTGTGGCACTATACAAAAGAAGAAAAAATGGATTCATATTAGAAAAACATCAATCCACATCAGAATAATACATTATCACTACATCAATGACTGATGCAGGACAAAATTAAACACAATAAAATAAAGAATTAACATTCTTTATGAAATTAATTTAAGAACGGACAGTGATGAAATAACCTGCCCTGTAGGAAGATACGGGAGTATGGCATTAATCCCACAAAATTTCCCCAGGATTCAAAGCAATGAAAGCCCTCCTTCTGGAGGGGTACTTAAGGCAGTATGTTGTTATGTTCTAAATCTATTTTAGAAAACATCAATGTTCCATGAAGGCTCACCTGCTCTCCTGTGGCGACACCAATTCCCAATGGTGATAATGCCTAAATAAATCACAATCACATATGTTAAAATGTTATGTAGTGTGGGCCATGGGTGACAATGTAATATGCTGCCAATGCACACAGAGGGGTATATACATTAAATGCAGAGACAAGTAGAGAAAATCTTAATTACAACACAAACATTCTGAAAGGTTACCATGAGAATAAACACAGCAAGGTATTGAGATTGCTCATCTGTTTAGTACCCTGAATAAATAACAAAACAGTCCAACCATGCATTATGTACGCCTTCTATTCCCCACACAGCCTTGTCTAAGCCCCTATAGCAGAATGCCCAATTTTATAAACAATTCATACCAGTCGTTACCAGATAGCATGAATTGTATGATGGGTTAATTATTAACATAGTAGCACAAGTTCCTGTGGCTTCACAGCATGAGTCTGCTGTTGCTAGAAGGGTTAAGAAAGCTCTAACCAGGACTCACTTGATCTGGTAAATAATGGCAAAGGAAGGAAATTTACCCAGGCCAAAGACAGTGGGGGTAGTTCACTAGGCTATGGTTATGCAGTGTCTGCATTTCAGAAGAACAGGAAAATAGATTTGCAAAGCATTTAGCTTTATTAAAGATACCCTGTATAATAAAGCAATCTCATTAAAAAGAATATTCTGCTCACCATGTATAATAACTTTTTATCAAGAAATACATGCCAGTCTGCCTCCGGGTGGTAAAAACGTGCTCGTGTATTTATAGAGGGAGCATTAAAGCACTACCTCACATCATTATTTTAGAATGCCAACACTATAGAATACAGGGGAAGTCCCCTAAAGAAAAAACCCACTGTATACTGTAATGTAGGTCAGCCATGTCTTTATGGACCTTGCTTTTGCGTACCACCAAAAGGGGGACTAACTGCATTCTAAATACATAGACATTAATATGAAATGTCCCTATTCGTGCATGTCACACACAGAGATATAAATGAGTTGTGTGTCGGATCAGTTTCTGCACCCTGGTGAATTGTTTTTTTTTTCTTGCCTTCTCTGTGCTATTGGGTTCCTTGAGTTTTATAAGCCAAGGATGTCTAATGAGGCTGATAAAACCCAGGGATGCATTTTTGAGATCTTACTGTGCACACACAAGGAACCAAATGGTCCTACCCTCCTGCCCAGCTTTTATGTAGCCAGTGCTAAGATGAAACATTTCTTTATTGGTTGCCTTTGCATGCGGGTCCATGTGACACAAGTGTTGACTAACAGAGTTTGGAATAACTAACACTATCACAATGGCCACCAGCCTGAATAGTCTCATTCTTGAACTTTGTAGATTCCAAGTGTGAGTTGTATTATATCACAGGATGCACTTGTATTTTTGTGCAGCTATCAATTCAGGTTTTTGGCCACATAAGTGGCCAACAGTGGCGAGAGATTATCAGAATCTCTCGCCTCACAACCTAAACGGCAATGGATGGTTTTTAATGACACAGAAGAACCAACTCAATACACAAGTCAATTATTCAAATAAAAATCGAAGAATTGAGTCTGATGCCATCATGAGCTACCTTCGAAATAGTTGCATGGCCAAGGATGTCATCTGGTGATGTAGGTTCCTCGATCCATACAGGTTTGTACACAGCTAATTCTGATACCCAGTGGATGGCTTCATGTACATCCCACCTCTGGTTTGCATCAAGCATCTAAAAAAACCCCCCCACTCATTAAACCTGACCTTCCTTTTTAAATATATATCTTGGCAACCGGTACATGTTACTTTAAGATATGTGCACATATTACCATTTGGTTGTCAGGCCCAATCATGCTTCTGATAAGTTTGCATCTCCGCTTGTCATCTTCTAAATCTGCCCCAACTTTTACTTTAAACCTGCATTGATCAGTTTGCAAAACACGGCATGTGTTAGAAGCAGCAGAAATGCCCTTCTAAATTACAAAGATGATAAGTGACTTCTGACCTGGCATTTGCGATACTAGAATGATGTGAATATTTTCACTTAAGATCTGGAAGCTTTTAAAACTTTTGAAATGCTATGCTATGGGCTATACTGTATATCATTCGGCGCAATAGGCTGGGGTCAAGCGATATTGACTACATGATATAATGGAAGAATATGCTTTTCAGAAGAGCTAGAGATCCTTAAAGGGACATTCCGGTGTAGCCGCACCTACTGAGACTGCTTATTAAATGTCCAGCCATCCAGTCTCACCTTGTCCAGCCATCCTTCAGTGCGTTACTGCATAACTAGAATAAAATAATAAGCAATAATACAATTAAAAGGGATGCCTCTTTTTATTTGGTATTGGCTATAAATAATAATAAATTCCTTTTGCCTGGCAGGAGAAAAGGCATGTTCTAGAAGATACTAGGAAAGAAGATTTTCTTTAAAGCCAATTTGATCAGGTGGAAACTTATGTCAAAGAGTGTTCTACAGCGCAGACTGGTGACGTCTAAGGGGTTCATTGGAGTTACACTCTGACTTCCATATGAATTATCCAGGACCAACCCCAAAGAGCAAAGAGAATATATGGTTATATATATTTTAAACTTGTAAGTGCTAGAGGGATGCGTAGGCAGCTAACAACAAATTTTACATACCTTTATACAAGACGAAGGCTTACTTATTGCTGCCAAGTCAATTCTTAAACCACGTAGCAGTCATAATTCGGGAATTTATGCTCTTGTTAGGTATTTTGGTTTTCATATTATTTTAATCTACAACTAAACTACATGCACACTTACTTTTTGTAACTGTTGGTCTGAGTAGCCTAGCCAGGCACATGATGTGGTATAAGCAGGGTATCCAAACTTTTCCATGTGCTCTTCTACAAATCAAAGAAGAAATTTGGTTCTCATTCATTTAAAGAAATGTTTGAATAAACATTCTGCTTTAATGTTTGAACTGGTGGTTTTGGGAAAACAATTAATTTAAACATATATTTAACCATGTGGTGTCATACTTAACATAATAATGGCTACCTGCTAATCTACTGTCACCCCTCATTGCAATAGTAATTCTGGAGAATGGAATATTCTTAGGGCTATATCTTAGTTTTGTAACTGTTAAATCTCTGCTCATCATTACAGGCTGTCGTCTATCAACATATTGTTGATCAGTTGGCATTTCACTGATTTAGATCATCAGTTCACATCACAACATAGAGAAATGTGTGATGTCATCAAAGACATACACTTGCGTCATAACAGGTGTTATACATGACTACAATATTTGTATATATAAATATTGTTATATTGCTGATCTAGATCAGAGGTTGAGTGATGTCATTAAAAAGATACACTTGCTTTGAAACAAATGTTGTACACGACTACAATATTTATATTTTATGTATACTTATAAGCCGCAGAGATTTTATTGTAAAACGCCTCAATACATTACCTCTTGCTTTCTGTCCCAGTTTTCCATTTTGAAGGATTTCTACAAAATAATGTTACTATAGTTACCCCGTTGATGAAAACACATCTGTATTTTATTTTCTTTTTCTTGCTTTGGGAAGAACGTGACTCACCAAGAGCTTCTTCCTCAGTCAGCGCATCAGTTATATATCTGAAATCTATGCATGAGAGCAACTGATTTGGATTCTGGTGATAAAAATGTGAGTTATTATATGCAGCTGTAAAAACGAATTTCCAACAAACACCTCAAGGGAACATAATATTCTAGATTGTGCTAATGTACCGTCTTGATTCCATGTTAGCTGTTTGGCTATAAAACTAGAAATGACTGTAGATTGCTGTTAATGATGAAGCACAAATAGCGCATTATGTTAATGTCTGCTCTAAACAAAAACAACCCAGGCTTTCACGTTGTGGTCCAAGCGACAGAATTCCCTGGGATGGTGAACATACCTCCCAACTGTTCAATTTTCTGAAGTCCCAATTTTCAGGCAATGCCCCCCAAGTTGCCCAGCTATCCCACTTTTGCAGGCAGTAGGGATTATGGGCTGATTGGGAAGATCAGAAGATCCCACCAAGCTGTAAAATCAATTAAGATCCCAGCCCCTATCTGCCCTCCCCGTGGCACATTGAAGATTGAAGAAGTCATACCCTGGTGTTCTGCCTCAATACAATACATACAACGGTACTAAGGTAAATCCATAATCCTACCCCTGGCCCTACCTCTAACCCTACCCACCTCTACTAAACATGCCTCTGCCGGGCTCCAACCATGCCTTGCAAACAACACTGTCCCTATTCATCATCTGAAATGTTGGGGGAAAATGTTAGAATGCAGTAACTATGGAGTAATTTGTTATATAAAATTATTTGCACAAAATCACATTTAGCACTTTTGTCTGAAAAATGACTGTGCTTCTACTGCTCCAATATCTCTTTTGTGTTTGTATGTCACAGCGGCAGCTAGTTTATACTGTAGATTTTCTCAGAGTACAAGAAACACTATATATATATGCATGCATAATCACATTATTACCAAGTGTTCCCTCTAGAATAGATTGTGACATATCAGGCAGAGTATGTACAACAAAAGTATAAGGTCAGTTAAGGTTCTACATAGTGATCAGCTAGAAACACCAGATAATGGTTAGAATCCTAGACCACCAACTATTAATTAGAAGTCATTTTGAAGTTGGAAAGGGAGATTGCTGGGATTAAGCAGTGTCTTTGTACTTGTTAAAAGTATCACATAAACACATGATACATTAAATAAAACCAAACCTGCCAACTGAAAGAGAGACAGTATAAGGAAAACAATAGCAGACTAGATGGGTCAGGCTAGATATGCCATCATATTCTATGTAACAGAGCCAGTGTTAGGGCAGGAACAGCTGAATGAACAGCTGAACAGTATAACATATCAAAAAGCAACCAGAAGACACGCAAATCTCTTGGATGACGGTTGTCAAATAAAACTCTCGGATGCATGCGACCATAGCAAAGCTCTCACTGACTCATAGACAAGATCAGAGGTGGTCCTTAGCAATAACCCCAGACCGTTAGCAGATCTTGTCTACCATACGGCATTCACAATAACTGTGTGGTTATGTACACATAACATATAAATGAGAAAAATTTAAATTTGACTTAAAGCTAATAAATTTATATACTATGTAATATATGTGGCAGCTGAGCCTTGAGCAGTTGTATCATAAGGAAAACAGAAATTAATTGGAGGTTCGTGACATCATGGCTAAATGTGAAAAGAAAGAGAAACACTGTCTTACCATGTCAACTAACAGCTTCCATAGAGGCTGAAAATAAGAAAGAAACCTTTTATATCCATTGGATATATACACTAAATCATGATACAAAACACGTTTCACATATAATGGAAATGTAGTACTAACATAAAAGATATTAAAGCACGGTAACACATGGGACCCACATTAACAATAATCAAATGTGTAAGGCAAGCACCAAAGATGGCTATGAATTGTTTCTTATGTAATTCTCTTTTTAGGTTGGTTTTCTTTCCTCCATCATCTTGTTGGATTTCTTAATCAAAATGAGGAGAAACTGGTCCAACAGAAGAGTATGGAGGAAACCTATTAAAGTACACATTGTGCTAAACAGGTTTGAAATTAAAACATCCCTATAACTTCTATAACCATAACCCTCCAGGTAGGATGGGTTGTCCGTTATGGCAAATTGGTTACTGAAGGGTATGTGGTTAGGTCAAGCACTTTTAACTGACAGTGAGTTTTAACTTGGAAAAATGTTGATGGCACCAGTGTAAAATGAAATCCCAGCCTAGGGGCCACATCCAAGAAGATCCTATGCAGAAGAGAGAGAGTTGTTTTCCAACATTAACATTCATTTTGCTGCCTTTACTGTAAATTCCCTTTAACAAACCACTGCCTCTAAAAAGCTTAATGTGTGACATTTCATACATAAGCATAAAAAAAGCCAATGTACCTTCTTTTCCTTTTTTGCCCATAAATCCCACACAGCATTGAGAACTGCAGCTGTAGCCAGATGTACCGCTCCTTTTTCTGGACCTATCTATAAAAATAAAAAGATTTAAACATTTTGATCTGCCCTCTGGCACCAAAAACAAAATATTGTCCTTTAGTATTGATTTGATTGTATTTGGACTTTTTTCCTTGGTTTTCTCTGTTACCTCTGTTGGTATTTTGTGCTGGGTGTTTATTTCTTAGCCTCGCAGTTTATAGATAGACATTGTTGCTATGAACGCATCCATTTTAATAATACTGAATACCTCAAAGAAGTGATGAACCTTCAAGAGGCTTCATCACCAGCACTTCATCTAAGGCTTTTCACTGATAGGTCTGAAGGACCATTATAGTCCTTTTTGCAAAGGATCAAATTTTATCTGTGGGACTGACAACCTTGCAGAAGCAAGATTAAATTAGCTAAGCACACCTACCCTTGACAAATTTACGTTTCTGTTACAAGTAAAATCTAAGAGTAATATTTTCAGAGGCTCCAGGTACGTGGGGTCGGAAGCCCAATACATCACGCAGTATATAATAATTAATAAATATTCAGTATATTAGAAGTCAACAGTGCCAGCAGTCTACAAATTGTAACAGGTTTGAGGACATCCGTTATTGGTAACATCTTTACTATTTTTTAAGGTCTGATTCACAGAATTACCCTAACTTTTACATTATCTTCGGTCACATCGTTTGTACAGGTTTCCAGACTGCGTCATAAAAGTGTAATTGACATAATGGATAAAGAAATATCAGATTACAGAAGAAAATGACATCAGAGGAATGATTCAGAAAATAAGATTACCTTACAAGCACTATTTATAATGTAATAAAAATGTTGTGAGCTAAACATCCAAATATTATAGTAGATGATTTATGATATATAATGTAGTTTAGTGTAAAGAAACGTCACCTGACATTATCCATAGAATGTATGTGTACATTGTTAATAAACAGAAAAAGACCAGCTTTCAAGGAAAAGACACTTGTGATGTTGTTAAGTATACCATACCCATCTAAGTTGTCCGTCGCTAGTTAGTTGCCTGTAGAACGCTCTGAAGTCACAAATGATATCTTCCAAAGAATGGCCCACCACGTGCCTTGAGAGAGCTTTAACCGCGCACACCACTTAAAAATAAAAGTTAAATTTAGACCAAAACAATACACCATAATCATTGATACTGTAAAAGAGACAAATCTGCCTTCTTTTCACTCATTAGCCAATCTTCATTGTTAATATTATCAAGTTCCCAGTTAAGGGTATGAGCTCGTCAAATGCCTACAATAATAATGAGCAGTGTTTCCGTTATAAAGGACAAGGGCTTTATTTTGTTTGGTTTCATACTGTGCCATTAGCATCTGCGTGTTCTAATTGCTCATTAAACCATTAAATCCAATGGCATAACCACAACGTACAAAGGACACTATGCTAGTTGCACAGAACAACATAACCTCTTCTTCGCCTTCATGAATTTGCCCCTTGACACCTAGGAAGTGAGTACTTGGAAGGAAGGGAGACTTGCATCTTGCTCCTATAGGTCTTATGTTTTTTAACCTGGGGTTCTACACACAATGAGGTATAATGGTCAACTGGGCATACATGTGAACATCATTGGTTTGATGCTCTTACTAATTCTCAATTAAGCATTTGGGGTTCTGCTGTCCACGAATGTTCCATCTCTTGTATCCCCATTCACTGGTGGAGGATCTGTCCTCTAATGGTATTAATTTAACTTCATCTCCTCCCACAGTGGTCCATCTACATCAGTAGATGTTTTGTTACAATACCTTATGCCTACCTTGCTTTCCATCTAGCATAATATTTTGTACTTTTTTCTAAACTCTGAACCACAATTACTGATAAATATCAAAGCAGGCAGGCTTAAAGGAAAAAAAAAAAGAGTTTCCAATAAAATAAAGTTATTATGAAATAAGGAACATTGACTGCACACGAATGTGGACATATAAAGAAAAAATAAACAATAAAAAAGAGTAATCAGGAAGGCAAAATACATATTTTCCAATAATATTGAAATGTCTATTTGCTTTCTTTTTGACAGGCCGTCAGATATCTAAATATTCTTATATTACAAAAGACTATAATAGTCCAAAAATAATACTATAAAAATGCCAATAACCTACCGATTTCAGTGCCTTTTCCCAAGGTGAAGGTTAGTCCGTACCCTTTTAAGCCATCGTTGGCATCAGTTTCAATCACAACATATGCTGCAGAGTAGTCAGGGTCTGTGTGCTTAGAAGAGAATGTATACATACATATATATATAATTTTTAGGGTAACTCACTTTAGAAAAAAGTTCTTTATATTTCAAACTGAACAGCACTTTACATTAAACAAAATGTACCATGAAATGTACCAGGTCCCCTAATTCTTTTACTAAATTGTAAGCTTGTTTGACCCTCTGTGTTTCTTTAAGTCGAATTGTTATGTTATATACAACTTGTTATGTCCTATACAGAGCTGCAGAATATGACAACGCTACAAGAAACAATAAATGACATTAATAGTTATAATAAAATCACCGGCTCATGCCGCTAAATTAAATCCTGGAGATGCAGACTGAAAGTTCAACTGCAGGTCCAGAAAACTAGGTCTTCATTTTCAGTTCTATATGACTGCCCATGGCTTAACTGTCTCACCAAACATGAAAGCATATTAAAGTACTTAGTAAGTACTGTAATATGCATGTCATGTCAAATGTATATAGAGGATTCAGAGGAATCCCCTTATGTATTTGCTTGAAAAAATACAAAATGCATTTATTATATAAGACTCAGCTATCATATGCTTTAAAGTGTATATAAAGGCTGAAGTGTAGTAGGCCTTCACTAGTGATATACCCACTTGAGCTTGACCAAGAATACCCTTGAAATTTGCCCTAGTTGGATGTAAAACCCAAAGGTCTCAACGTTGGTTAATTTTAATAGTTACGCTTGTAAAAGAACATCCCTTTTGCACCTAATTTAACTTTCTTGCTATTAGTAAACCCTGGTGCAATTATAGCTCTTGAGGACAACTCTGGATCTCCAAGCCTTGTCTGGCAATCCCTTCAGTAGGTCCTGCCAGGAAGACATCAGACATTTTTCTGCAGAAGTTGGTTTGGATCCTTACCATGGCATCAGAACCGTGGTGGCCCAGAGACGTTGGGAATCGGACATCAGTCACTGTGAGGCCAGTGATCTTTCCTGTAATCATGACGATTTTTGGTGACAGACTCAGCAAAAGAAACTGTACTTGTTAACAGCTTACTGGGCATTAGTGTTCCAGCCTTGTGACTTAGTGTTTTGGCTTCCTCATATGCAGATGAGGTTAGCAGTAGAGCGCCACCCCCTGCAGCTGATTGGTTTACTTTCAGTTATCTTAAAAAGAAACCAAAAAACTGTAGCATGCTTAACCCTGATTTCAGCAATGTTAAGTTAAATGAAACTGTAGAACACTGTTGCAACTTTACAATTGTATTTTTAACACATGACTTAACTTTTTTGTTGTTGCAAAGCTTGTTTGTATTAAAGACTTTAAGTCTAAGGGTAACTATAAAGCTTAATGTTATTAAAGTTGAACTGTTACTTTCTCAAAGTGTGTATTTTACAGTTTAGTATAAAAAATAAACCTGTGGAACTGCAATTTTAGGTTATAAGCAGCAATATACTTATATGTATCACAAAGCATTTATACACCGATCAGCCATAACATTATGACCACTGACGGGTAAAGTGAATAACGCTGATAATCTTGTTATTATGTCACCTGTCAGTGGGAGGGAGATATTAGTCAGCAAGTGAACTTTTCATCCTCAAAGTTGACAGGGTCATGGTCGGCCAAGGCTCATTGATGCACGTGGGGGATGAAGGCTGGCCTGTATGGTCAAATTCAACAGATCAGCTACTGTAGCCCAAATTGCTGAAAAGGTTAATGCTGGTTCTGATAGAAAGGTGTCAGAACGCACAGTGCATTGCAGTTTGTTGCGTATGGGGCAGCATAGCCACAGACCAGTCAGGGTGTCCATGCTGACCCCTGTCCACTTCTGAAAGCGGCTTCATAGGGTATGTGAGCATAAGAACTGGACCACAGAGCAAAGGAAGAAGGTGGCATAGTCTGGTGAATCACGTTTACTTTTACATCATGTGGATGGCCGGGTGCGTTTATGTCTCTTACGTTGAGAACACATGGCACCAGGATGCATCTATGGAGGCCCCACCTCGCAACTTACAGGACTTAAAGGATCTGCTGCTAACGTCTTGGTGCAGATAACACAGCACACCTTCAGAGGTCTAGTGGAGTCCATGCCTTGATGGGACAGGGCTGTTTTGGAAGCAAAAGGAGGACCTACACAATACTAGGCAGGATGTCATAATGTTATGGCTGATCAGTATATAGGTCCAGTTGTGTGGTTTCCAGTGTCCTAGGCTATGCTATGCCTCCAGCACCCTGCTCCTGCATGCATTTTCCCCTACCAGCAGCCACCTAGTTTGTATACAATACACATTTTAGAAAACCCTTGTGTGTATATCAGAGGAAGCATTTTCAGCTTCCTGTTTTCTGGATCTACATGATTACCACTCCCCTATAGGTTTTTGACTTTCTAGGTGAATGATTGGCTTATGTTAAACAAGCATTGAACTGAGATTAATAATTAATAATTAGACTTGTGCATTCGTCTTCGGGCGAACATGAAAACGAGCACGAAGAGGCCGTTTTTTTGTTCGTTCCGAAGGAACGTAGAACAGAATACAGTGCCGGCAAACCGTAGGCGAAGACGAAGACTCACAATCACGAAGAATCGAAGATTCTTCGTGATCGTCTTCGTTTTTGCCGCGCAACCGCCAAAATTTCAAACAGGAGTGAGCTGATCCTCGTCTGTCCAATCAGCTCACTCTTGTGACGTAACGCTAAGGGTCTCGTCCAATGCCTGTGCTGCTGTTTTTTGAATTCTGAAGGCGCCTTTATAAGACCAGAGCTTGCCTGAGAGATCCATTCATTTTTCGCTGTGACTGCTTTGGCAACACTGCTGTGCTGCATCCGAGCGTTACAGAGAGAGATTGTTCTGTTCTGTGTGAGACTGGTAAGCCTTAGCCTGCCATTTCTCACTGTGTACTTCATCCTCACTTCAGTGCTACTTAATTAATATATTTAATAATAATAATTTGATTAATTTAATTTTTTTAAAATTAATTTGTCATCAACTTTAGTGTAAGTGCTGTTGAGTTGACAGTGCACCCAGTGCCTCAGTGGCACTGGGGTGCCCTTGCCCTGGGCTGGCACTAGTGCCTATTGCCTGTCCTGCTTAAATAAATTAAATAGAATTTATAAATTACAATTTAATAGAATCTATAATTTAATAGTTCATTATAATATTATATATATATATATATATTTGTCAGTCATATATATATATATATACTATAGTATACTAGTGTAGAGTGTACTGTAGACATTCATCTACTAGTGTCTAATTTAAAATCAGTAATATTAATTAATATAATTAATAATTGAATTCATTATAAAATTATATATATATTTGTCAGTTATAGTTAGTAATAGTATACTAGTGTAGAGTGTACTGTAGACATTCAGAACATCTACTAGTGTCTAATCTAAAATCAGTAATATCAATAATTCTCTAATTCTTTCTTATCTTAATAGTTAATTAAATTAGCTATAAATAAAAGTAATAATATTAATTAATTACTACTAGCATATAGTTCAGCTAATCTTATTAGTACTGGTGCTGCAGCTCTATAGTTTGTGCTTTGTTTTAGCAACAGTAAGAGACCAAGTCAATTTTTCTTAATTAATCTTTCATTTTATTTCATTTGTTTTGCTCACCTCAGTCCATCAGTGAAGTGAACTTGTTGGGCTAGTGAGTGCAGCCGCATAAGTGCTGTGTTTTTTTTTGATCAGCAAGCAGTGACGTTAACTGTTTTGCAAAGATTTTCTCATTTATTTTACATTTTATTTCAATTTTATTAAAAGTACCCTTAGTGTTTTGCTCACCTCAGTCCATCAGTGAAGTGAACTTGTTGGGCTAGTGAGTGCAGCAAGCAGTGAAGATAACTGTTTTGCTGTGACATTTTATTTTATTTCTAATTCTTTTCAAGAAAAATTGACTGTGACGAGCTGTACTAAGCAAAGCTTCAAGCTACTAGCTCTAGTACTAAAATAATTCTAATCTTCTTTAATCTTAATCTATAATATATTATAAATAATAATATTCTAATTCATAATCTATAATATAAGTAATTCTAATTCTAAATTCTAATTCATAATCTATATTCTTCTATCTATAATACATAATATATAAGTAAATTAGTTCTAATCTATTAATATTATATAACTTAATATTAATTAATAAATCATATACTGAATCTGATTTAACCTCACTTTAGCTTAGTGGGTTTGAGAGCGTCTGCCTAGAGGTAGACTTATAGTAAGGAAATATAGCTTTAGGCTAGCATAGTGGTAGGCTAAGCTCTTAGGTCCGTGTAAATTCAAATTAAAAATAAAATACTGCTAGTTATTAAATAGTTAATCTTGAGTTAATAATTTCAATAACTTTAGGATTTTGGCAGATTGCACACAGCACAGTGCAGTAGTGCATAGTTTTACTTTTTAAGCAGTAGCACTGAAGAGAACTTCCTCTAATTTTTTTGTCTTTAATTCGTTTTTCCTTTTTTTTATTTTTATTTATTTATTTTTTTTTTTATAGTTTTTTAAACACTACACTACACTACACTACACTACACACACAACACAAAATTTGAAATGGATCCTCCTTTTGGGACTAAGGAGGGACAAGCTCCATCTACCACCACCACCACCACCACCAGCACCACCACCAGCACCACCACCAGCTCTAAGATGCAGCCTTTGCGTCAGTCTAGTCGGCCAAGTAGGCCAAGCTCTCGCTTATCATTTGGGGAAGCATTGCTTGAAGGATCATCAAGTAAAGGAAAGGCACCAAAAGCAGGCAGTAGTAGTGCGGCTAGGCCCACAAGCTCTATGGTTTTTTACGGAAAGCCTAAAGCACCAGAAGCACGTTCAAAGTTAAAGGGTAGCACAAGTAGTACCAGCCCAGTGACTAAAAAGAAGTGCCTTTTGCCCCAAGCAGCATCTTCCCCATCCACCAGCAGCATGCAAGGTACCAAGCAGAGCCAAATTAGCAGCAAGACTCAGAGGGGTCCCAAACCAAAGCGATCTCATTCCTTTGTAGGGAAAACCACCACCACCACCACCCCCGCCTCTACCACCACTAGTGCTGCGCCTACTGTTCCCACTGGTACCGCCACGCCATGTCCTCCTAGTACCTCTAGCAAGCCACCAAGTCCTTACAAAATTTTTGTAAAGACAGTTAGAGAGAGGGCTACACATAGTGGAACTCCACCTAGCGAGGTAGCAGAGGAGCCTGAGACTGAGAGGCCAAGTGCAGAGTCTATTCTTCCTGCTCGCACTACTACTAGTCACGAGTCTCACGACGATATCAGTCTTAGCTCCAGCCTAGCAGGAATTCCATTCGATCTGGCTAATGAAGAGCTAGACTATGAGCCAGAGGAAGTAGAGGAGATGAGTGGTCAGGAATCAGATTCCTCAGGGAGCAGTGTCCAAATGACTAGTGCACAATTTTCCCCTGAGCCTCCACCTTCTCCGCTACGATCATCACCATCACCACCACCAGCAGCAGCAGCAAAACCTAGCAAATCTAAAGCAATTAGCAGTCCCACTATGGCCAGTACTGTTACCACCAGTCCCACCACCACTAGTTCTGCCTCTGTTCATCCACCCCGAGCAGTAAGAGCAGCACCCAAGGCACACTCCAAGGCTATGCGCGCCCCAATTTGGGAGCACTTTGAAAATGTTGAAGAAGGGCGCTATGGAAAGTGCAAACATTGTGGGAAGCTAATAAGCAGAGGGAAAGTGTCTGGCCATTTTACCAGTGCTAGCATGAAGCATCACCTCAGCACTCAACACAACGCTGTGCTATTGGGGAAAGATGCAGAGGTAAAACTTAGTGCAGGCAGCATAGCTGGTGGCCGTGGAAAAACCCCAACAGCTTCTTCTTCTGAGCCAATAGCAGCAGCAGCAGCAGCAGCAGCAACTAGTGCTGGCAGCCAGAGACCAAGGCAGGTTGGAGCACTGCATGCCCAGCCCACCCTGGAAGAATTTGGGGCATTCCACTCCAAGAGAACGATGCCCAAACAGCAGGCCAATAAAGTAACGCGACTTATTGGTCAGTTCATTGCTGTTGGAGGGGCATCCTTCTCCATGATTGAAGGGGAGCCTTTCAAACAATTGATGGCGGCTGTGGCTCCACAATACACAGTTCCGTCACGTTCCACTTTCAGCAGGAACATTGTCCCCTCGCTGTATCGGTCCTGTGTTGCAGCAGTGAAAGAGGAGCTTTCCAAGGCTGCTGGTCAGTGTGTTCATTTCACTACAGATTTGTGGAGTGCACCTAGCGCCCAGCATGCCTTTCTTTCTTTGACAGCACACTGGTGGCAGCCCGGTGTGTCTAAGGAAGTTGCTGCAGCAGGCTACCGATCATTCCTTCTCCATGCAGAAGTGATGGATGAAAAGCACACTTCCCAAAATATTCTGCATGCGATTAGGAAAATGTTTAGCCTTTGGGTGGGAGCAGAGGCGGGCACCAATGTTGAAGTTGGTTTTGTGGTAACTGACGGAGGTGCCAATATGGTGAAAGCGCTGCGAGATGGTCATATTGTTGGTGTGCGCTGTGCAGCCCACATCATCCATCTTGTAGTGAAGGCAGCAATGTCAGAAGGAACTAATGTGGCAGCAGTAGTTCTGTCCCGCTGCAGAAAGATCGCTGGGCACTTTCACCATAGTGTTAAGGCTAGCCAACTTTTGAGGGAAGAGCAGGCGAGGTCAGGTCTTCCCGTACACTGCCTACGTCAGGATGTCAGTACACGGTGGAACTCCACGTTAGACATGCTAGAGAGGATTTTGGAGCAGCAGAGGGCAATCCATAATCTTGCCTCAGAGCACAATATTGGGATTACCTCTCCATTGAATAGGGAGGATTGGACAGTGATCGCCCAGCTAGTGGCAGTCCTTAAACCATTCAGGGATGCCACAGAAAATTTAAGCTCAAACACTGCCAGTCTGGCCCAGGTAATCCCTGTGTTCTCCCATCTAGGCAGCAAGATGGATGTGTTCCTTGGAAACCGTGAGGCTGTTCAAGGTGGCACTCTACATCCTGACGTAGCAGCCATAGTCAGGAAGCTGAAGGATCTGCTAAAAGTACACCTTCGCAAGCGAATGGAAGAGAGTCCCGAAATGATGCTAGCGTGCCTTTGTGATCCAAGAATTAAGGGAAAGCTAGCTTTGAAATTCAATGTTCTCAGTAGCTACCGGGAGCAATTGGTCAACAAGGTGCGTGACTGGCAGCGTAAAATGGGAATGCTGTCCGAGGAGGGTGAGGTGCAGGAGGAGGAAGAGATGATGTGGTCTGCTACCCCTAGCAGCAGCATCAGCAGCAGTGCCACAAGCAGCACAACACAGCTGAGTGGAGCAGCTGCGTTTTGGGAAGAGGCACTTGGCAGTATAGTTGGACCATCTGACAGAGCTAGCAGCAGAAAGGAGAGTAGTGCTGCTGAAATGGTCAAACTTTACCTCTGTGAAGTTCCTTCTGCTCCTAATGTTGATCCTCTTAGCTACTGGGATGAAAAGAAGAGTGTGTGGCCTGCACTCTCATGGGTTGCGCAGCAGCTTCTATCATGTCCGCCAACCACTGTTCAAAGTGAGCGCGTGTTTTCTATGACTGGAAACATACTGAGTCCACAGCGCTCACGCATGGCACCTCATCTGATGGAGCAGATTGCCTTTCTTAAATTCAATCTGCCCAAATTGGGTTACCCAGCTCTTAGCTTGGAAAGTTAAATTTTTTCTCTCTAATGTTTAAGGTAGTTTCTCCCCCTGGTTGCACTTGCTGCGGTGTGGCAATGCCTGCTACCTCCGCTGGTGTAGCCAATTTACGCTAGGGCCTAGTGTCTGAGCTCTGTAAGTCCGCTCCCAAACGCCTAGGACTGACAGTCTTTGGATGCTTTGCCCTGGGGTGAAACAGGTGAGTGGGTCGTCAATTGCCCACTCATTCACCTTTTTCCGTTTCCAACGCTGCTGCTGGTGGTGGTGCCAGTATCTTTTGCCAGTTCGCTTCCTGGCTGAAATCATGCCTCAGATGTCCCTAATGGAAAGGGTAGTTTCTCCCCCCTGGTTGCACTTGCTGCGGTGTGGCAACGCCTGCTACCTCCGCCGGTGTAGCTAGCTTATGCTAGGGCCTTCTGTCTGAGTTCTGTAGGTCTGCTCCCAAACGCCAAGGACTGACAGTGCTTGGATGCTTTGCCCTGGGGTGAAACAGGTGAGCGGGTCGTCAATTGCCCACTCATTCGCCTTTCCCAATTCTGCTGCTGCTGGTGGTGGTGCCAGTGTCTCTCTTCAATGCCAGTTCGCTTCCTGGCTAGTGTCGTGCCTCGAATGTCCCTGATGGTAAGGGTAGTTTCTCCCCCCTGGTTGCACTTGCTGCGGTGTGGCAACGCCTGCTACCTCCGCCGGTGTAGCCAGCTTACGCTAGGGCCTTGTGTCTGAGTTCTGTAGGTCTGCTCCCAAACGCCAAGGACTGACAGTGCTTGGATGCTTTGCCCTGGGGTGAAACAGGTGAGCGGGTCGTCAATTGCCCACTCATTCGCCTTTCCCAATTCTGCTGCTGCTGGTGGTGGTGCCAGTGTCTCTCTTCAATGCCAGTTCGCTTCCTGGCTAGTGTCATGCCTCGAATGTCCCTGATGGTAAGGGTAGTTTCTCCCCCCTGGTTGCACTTGTTGCGGTGTGGCAACGCCTGCTACCTCCGCCGGTGTAGCCAGCTTACGCTAGGGCCTTGTGTCTGAGTTCTGGAAGTCCGCTCCCAAACGCCAAGGACTGACAGTTTTTGGATGCTTTGCCCTGGGGTGAAACAGGTGAGCGGGTCGTCAATTGCCCACTCATTCGCCTTTTCCAATGCTGCTGCTGCTGCTGCTGGTGGTGGTGCCAGTGTCTCTTCTCTGCCAGTTCGCTTCCTGGCTAGTGTCATGCCTCAAATGTCCCTTATGGTAAGGGCAGTTTCTCCCCCCTGGTTGCACTTGCTGCGGTGTGGCAACGCCTGCTACCTCCGCCAATGTAGCCAGCTTACGCTAGGGCCTTGTGTCTGAGCTCTGGAAAGTCCGCTCCCAAACGCCAAGGACTGACAGTGTTTGGATGCTTTGCTCTGGGGTGAAACAGGTGAGTGGGTCGCCAATTGCCCACTCATTCGCCTTTCCCAATTCTGCTGCTGCTGCTGGTGGTGGTGCCAGTGTCTCTTCTCTGCCAGTTCGCTTCCTGGCTAGTGTCATGAATCAAATGTCCCTAATGGTAAGGGCAGTTTCTCCCCCCTGGCTGCCTCTGTCTGCGGTGTGGCAACGCCTGCTACCTCCGCCGGAGTGGCCAGCTTACGCTAGGGCCTTGTGTCTGAGCTCTGGAAGTCTGCTGCCAAACGTCTAAGACTGACAGTGTTTGGGTGCTTTGCCCTGGGGTGAAACAGGTGAGTGGGTCGCCAATTGCCCACTCATTCGCCTTTCCCATTTTTCAATGCTGCTGCTGGTGGTGGTGGTGGTGCCAGCATCTCTTCTCTGCCAGTTCGCTTCCTGGCTAGAGTCATGCCCAAAATGTCCCTAATTGTAAGGGCAGTTTCTCCCCCCTGGCTGCCTCTGTCTGCGGTGTGGCAACGCCTGCTACCTCCGCCGGAGTGGCCAGCTTACGCTAGGGCCTTGTGTCTGAGCTCTGGAAGTCTGCTGCCAAACGTCTAAGACTGACAGTGTTTGGGTGCTTTGCCCTGGGGTGAAACAGGTGAGTGGGTCGCCAATTGCCCACTCATTCGCCTTTCCCATTTTTCAATGCTGCTGCTGGTGGTGGTGGTGGTGCCAGCATCTCTTCTCTGCCAGTTCGCTTCCTGGCTAGAGTCATGCCCAAAATGTCCCTAATTGTAAGGGCAGTTTCTCCCCCCTGGCTGCCTCTGTCTGCGGTGTGGCAACGCCTGCTACCTCCGCCGGAGTGGCCAGCTTACGCTAGGGCCTTGTGTCTGAGCTCTGGAAGTCTGCTGCCAAACGTCTAAGACTGACAGTGTTTGGGTGCTTTGCCCTGGGGTGAAACAGGTGAGTGGGTCGCCAATTGCCCACTCATTCGCCTTTTCAATGCTGCTGCTGGTGGTGGTGCCAGCATCTCTTCTCTGCCAGTTCGCTTCCTGGCTAGAGTCATGCCCAAAATGTCCCTAATGGTAAGGGCAGTTTCTCCCCCCTGGCTGCCTCTGTTTGCGGTGTGGCAACGCCTGCTACCTCCGCCGGAGTGGCCAGCTTACGCTAGGGCCTTGTGTCTGAGCTCTGGAAGTCTGCTGCCAAACGTCTAAGACTGACAGTGTTTGGGTGCTTTGCCCTGGGGTGAAACAGGTGAGTGGGTCGCCAATTGCCCACTCATTCGCCTTTTCAATGCTGCTGCTGGTGGTGGTGCCAGCATCTCTTCTCTGCCAGTTCGCTTCCTGGCTAGTGTCATGCCTCAAATGTCCCTAATTGTAAGGGCAGTTTCTCCCCCCTGGCTGCCTCTGTCTGCGGTGTGGCAACGCCTGCTACCTCCGCCGGAGTGGCCAGCTTACGCTAGGGCCTTGTGTCTGAGCTCTGGAAGTCTGCTGCCAAACGTCTAAGACTGACAGTGTTTGGGTGCTTTGCCCTGGGGTGAAACAGGTGAGCGGGTCGCCAATTGCCCTCTCATTCGCCTTTCCAATTTTTCAATGCTGCTGGTGGTGGTGGTGGTGGTGGTGGTGCCAGCATCTCTTCTCTGCCAGTTCGCTTCCTGGCTAGAGTCATGCCCAAAATGTCCCTAATTGTAAGGGCAGTTTCTCCCCCCTGGCTGCCTCTGTCTGCGGTGTGGCAACGCCTGCTACCTCCGCCGGAGTGGCCAGCTTACGCTAGGGCCTTGTGTCTGAGCTCTGGAAGTCTGCTGCCAAACGTCTAAGACTGACAGTGTTTGGGTGCTTTGCCCTGGGGTGAAACAGGTGAGTGGGTCGCCAATTGCCCACTCATTCGCCTTTTCAATGCTGCTGCTGGTGGTGGTGCCAGCATCTCTTCTCTGCCAGTTCGCTTCCTGGCTAGTGTCATGCCTCAAATGTCCCTAATTGTAAGGGCAGTTTCTCCCCCCTGGCTGCCTCTGTCTGCGGTGTGGCAACGCCTGCTACCTCCGCCGGAGTGGCCAGCTTACGCTAGGGCCTTGTGTCTGAGCTCTGGAAGTCTGCTGCCAAACGTCTAAGACTGACAGTGTTTGGGTGCTTTGCCCTGGGGTGAAACAGGTGAGTGGGTCGCCAATTGCCCACTCATTCGCCTTTTCAATGCTGCTGCTGGTGGTGGTGCCAGCATCTCTTCTCTGCCAGTTCGCTTCCTGGCTAGTGTCATGCCTCAAATGTCCCTAATTGTAAGGGCAGTTTCTCCCCCCTGGCTGCCTCTGTCTGCGGTGTGGCAACGCCTGCTACCTCCGCCGGAGTGGCCAGCTTACGCTAGGGCCTTGTGTCTGAGCTCTGGAAGTCTGCTGCCAAACGTCTAAGACTGACAGTGTTTGGGTGCTTTGCCCTGGGGTGAAACAGGTGAGTGGGTCGCCAATTGCCCACTCATTCGCCTTTTCAATGCTGCTGCTGGTGGTGGTGCCAGCATCTCTTCTCTGCCAGTTCGCTTCCTGGCTAGAGTCATGCCCAAAATGTCCCTAATGGTAAGGGCAGTTTCTCCCCCCTGGCTGCCTCTGTTTGCGGTGTGGCAACGCCTGCTACCTCCGCCGGAGTGGCCAGCTTACGCTAGGGCCTTGTGTCTGAGCTCTGGAAGTCTGCTGCCAAACGTCTAAGACTGACAGTGTTTGGGTGCTTTGCCCTGGGGTGAAACAGGTGAGCGGGTCGCCAATTGCCCACTCATTTGCCTTTCCCATTTCCTTTTCCATTTCATTATTTTCCTTCTGATACACAACCAACCAAACATAACACACACAATAACACATATAACACATATAACACACAGTGACATCACACATAACACACATACACACACACTTACAATGCACAAAACACAAGGACCTTTTCCTTGTTATTTGCCCTGGCCTTCACTCACTAATAGCATTACATTAACACTATAACTCACACTTCACCCTATAACATTTTTCCATCCACATACCTGCCAACAGACCCAACTTTTTCAGGGACAGTCCTGCTTTTTTCCAGTCCTGTCCCATCTAATTTAGCTAAACTAGGTATGCAAAATGCAAATACACATAGGTAGTTATAGCTCGGTAGGTAACGCTACTATAAACATTTAATAAATATAATCAAGTACTAAATAATAAATCTAACTTTAAAATACATTTAAATAAACCCCTATTTTTTTTTTTAAAAAAACATTAAAATTAAATTATTATTATTTAGACATAATCCATCTTTAACCAAACCAGTGCACTGCTACTAATCTTAAACATAACCGTACATTAACCCTAAGCTATTTTTTAGTTCTTGTCCAACATTTTTCCATCAGCATACCTGCCAACACACCCAAGATTTTGGTGGACAGTCCTGCTATTTTCCAGTCCTGTCCAATAAGTAAGTTGGGTTGTTGCAAAGTATGCCATTGTAAATAGGTAGCAAATGTTAGGCATGTAAAGTGGTCCAAAATCAATTTAAAAATGTAAAATATTCCCTATTCTTTTATTAAACATCTATGGACAGTACACCTCGGTATGTGTGTGCAACTCTATTGGTCGTTTCGGCAGGGGGCTCGCCTGCCATCAACGAATGAAGTGCATTCTGCAGTTCTGCAATTCACTCGTTGATGCCAGACCAGCCCCCTGCCGAAACGACCAATAGAGCTGCACACACGTACCTTCACGGCAGCTGCTGCTGCTGTGATGTGTTATTAACCCCGTATTAACCCCTGCTAGGCAACCAGGAGGAAAACGAAGATTAAACGAGCACGAAGAATGTCCGCGAATATTCGCCCGAAGAGAAGACAGGAACGGGCGAATATTCGCGGAATACGAAGATTTTTTTTTCCCCGAAGACGAGCACGAAGACGAACACGAAGAGCCCCCTGGTGCCCAAGTCTATTAATAATAGATTTAAGATTGAACAAAATGTCATTAACAAACAGAAGCGACATAAAGTAATGGGGTGCATATCTCAAGAAAATGGTACCCCCAACACCTTCAAATACTACTATATAAAACCAATATGGAGTCGCACGCACAAAAAAGAAAAAATACCAATATGTATTTGGTGCAATGTAAATTTAACCCCTTAAGGACAATGGGCGGTCCCTAAGCCCATTGAAAACAATGCATTTTGAGCCTGTACATATACAGGCTTTGTCACTAAGGGGTTAATATTGAGCTCAGGGGACATTTATATTTGCATTGCACCAACATATTTTGGTACGATTTTCTCTTTTGAATGTGCAACTGGATATTGATTACATTAAACTGAGATTTACAATCCCATGCTTTTAAATGTCTCAAGTGATTACCCCAGTGAGGCTGTAATGTGTGATGTGCGTTACTCCACTCCTCCTGGCCATTGTAAAACAAAAAAAATTATATTACAGTCAACAAAAAATGTGGATATTGGATGTTTCCTATCCACTTTATATTTTTTTTACAATATAAAGTGATAATGTGTTCTGCGGGCTCATTCGACACATTATTGCTGGTTGTTACCCAATTTCTCTCTTAGCACCTAAGAGTAGATTAAAACACTTTAGTCCATGGACTGGACTATACTCTAGCCTTAGAAAACACTACAAGTATTGTTGGATCAATGTTCAACATTCATATTGTAAGCTTATTTTTTGGATTCTTTTTATTACAGCAGAGGGCGCTGTAACATATGATATTTATGCACAATGGAATAAAATGCACCTTGGTCACCAAGGTTAATTCATGCTCAGGAGTACCTATGTATCTGGATTGCAGGAAAAGACATTGATGTTTTTCAGCTACATCGCTTTACTAAAAGAAACAGGCTCTCAACCTGCTGTGATCCTGCTGAAAATCATCTGCTGGGTAAAAGGTTGCACATGCCTTTACGAATGGACCAAGGAATGAACCCAATGTGTGCATAACCCTTAATCTGCACTTCAAATGAAGCATATTCCAATTGGAAGCTGCATAACAAAACCAGTTTGCGGAGATGTTGATTGTTAAAAATAAATAAATAGTGATAAAACTGTTGCTTTTTTTGTTACAAGACACACATTGCTTAGCCAAAACAACTAAACCGAACAAGGTCAAAATTCAATAACTGGTGTAAAGTAAGTATTTTAGTATGTGACTATAACCAGTGGCGTATTTACCTTGGCTCAGGGCAGCACCCTCAGCAACCCACCTTAGCTGCTGCCCCCCTCATTGCTTGGCTCTGTCTCTTAACAGCATTTAACCCCTTAAGGACCAGGCTGTTTTTTATTTTCTGTACCCTTTGTGACCAAGGCTGTTTTAACAGTTTTCCTGTGCTCATGTTTAGCTGTAATTTTCTCTTCTCCCATTTAGTGTGCCCACACACATTATATATTGTCTTTTTCAGGATGTGAAGGGCTTTCTTCAGATACTATTTTTTTGATCATATCATCTAATTACCTATAAAAAAAAATGATGATGAAAAATTGAAAAACAAAAAAAAACTTTTTTCACTTTTATTTGAAAAATCTTTTAGTCATCTAAAAAAAGCCAATGAAACAACCTGCTAAATAGATTCTACTATTTGTCCTGAGTTTAGAAATACCCAATATGTTCATGTTTTTTTTTTGCTTTTTTCTGCAAGTTATCGGGCAATAAGCACAATTAGTGTTTTGCTATTTCAAGACCATTTTTCCAAATCTGCTCACTCTGCCCCATGTGCTATTTTGGGTTAAAGCTGTGGAAGTACTGTCTTGCATCATGTAAATGGGTGTCAGGATTGGGTTTGGGGCATAAGAGCAGAGGATAGTCCAAAAAGATGTCAGGAACAGTCCAATAGGTCAGGGGCCAGCAGCGATCAGAGAAAATGGTAGTCCAAGCTTGGGTCATGAAATAGACAAACCGGGTAGTCCAATAGGAGAGCCAAAAGTCAAATTGTGTAGCAAGGCTACTTAACCATTGTTCCACAATGCAAGAAGGAAGCCGATAGAGCAACCTTCTCATACTGAGCTCTATAAAAGTGGTATTCCCAAAAAACTTAAATTAAAAGGAAGTAACAATAATTATTGAGGTTATCATTTTACGGTACGTCATTCCTTTATATTTGTTGACATATGTATCCTTGTTATTATATGGCTGTAAGTGCAAATGTTTTTCAGGACATACAAGAAAACAAGATAATGTGTTTTTCCTGGTAAAATATTTCCTAATTAAATAAATAAGTTTATGTGAGGGATTATGGACAGGATGTTAAGCATTCTGGTAATCACACATAGAGACAGTTGCTTAACATCAAGGTGGAGGAATAGAAGGAAGTAATATTCTGGCTTGTCCATCAGAGCATGATGTGGTGTACTAGAGATAGCATGTAGCTGTTTTCTCTAGATGCAATCACGGCAGCAAATATCCAAACATGCAGACACCTACCTTAGATTGGATGATTGTATCTGAAAAGCTACTAAAACGTAGCTAGTCCAAAGTGATTCAAGATTTAAGCTCGTGATATGAAACACACACGTGTTACTGTTTTTGTATTACTCACTCTGTTTTCTGTTCCAATATATTTTATTGTACCTAAAACGCACACCCAATAATTATTTTATTGTCAAATTAAAACTGAATGTACACCCAGCTGACATTTGTCTGGTTATGCTCCTCCTTTGTTGTTTTGTTAAGCACAAAGACAAAGACATGTAGACAAAGTTTGGTAGGAAGCCCTGTCACTATACTGCATGTCACTTGCTATAAACCCCAGCCCTGCCCTGTGTACTCTCAATTATTACTTATGAATTAGCACACAATTCTTCTCCATGTGTTATTAGCTTTATGCTTTCCAATCCAATACCAAAAGCACATTATGTATTATTATTATATACACATATTGTCTATGTTCTGTCATGCCCTTTGTCATATCTATTGTATCTGATTTTAGTATTACACTGCAAAAACTGCTTCTTTTTCCACTTCTAGTGGAAGTTGTAAGACATTTTCACTCTGCTATCGGGTTAACTCCAGAATGTGTAGCCCACTAAATTTGTTGAATATTTGATCTATGTTGATTAGAATGTACCCAGACAACCATTATTTGCTAATTCTATAAATAAATTATTATACTATGTAGCCATGGTCCCCTAAAGGTAATTTTTTTAAATTACCTGCAACCATTCTGTACTCTGCAGAAGTGGGATTCATGATTAATTACGGAGTCATCTGCTAAAACAGGTTATTGATTTGGGCTTCCAGATCTGTTTAATTGGAGAAATGAATGTAATAGGAAGTACATCCAATTTCATTACTACTTTACGGTAGCTCTGATGAGACAGCTGTGTTGTTGTGAAAACCATTTCTTGAACTTCTTTTTGTGGGACAAACATTGTAAATTCAATGACGCTGGCAATTAATGTTAACCCAACTAACACTCTCTTAACTAGCCTCTGAAATAAAACAGCATAGGGAGATGTTATCCTCCAACCTCCTACAGGGTACAGCATACTGAGACAATAGTGTTTAAAAAAAATCCTGATACACAGTACTGGGAATAATTTCAGACTGGTTTTGAAAAAAAAATAGTACAAGACAGGGATGACCATTATCCCCTAACCCTGCCGCCCAAGGCCTACACCTAGTCTGCCTAGGCCAGAATACATTGCTGACTATAATGCCCATTGTCAGAAAATGGAAATCAAAACATCACATGGCAAATGATTAAAAATCAGGTATGATTGATGTATTATAGAGGTATGCCTCATTTCATGACCGGTATGTAGGCTTAACCTATTGACCCATTTATTAGACTAAGTATGCCAATTTAATAAAAATAATAATAATAAAAAGTGTACCAGAAGTCTATAATGTGATTACTGATAAATTAATTCATCAGACTTTAGTGGATTTTTATAATATTTTGACCCATTGGCTTTCAAATTACTTTTACAATTTTCTTTTTTTGTTTGCTCTCTTTGACTTTGTTGTGCTTGCATAATTAGGAAAATGACAATGTGAGCACCTTCTTTGGAAAATGTCTTATCTGGTGATGTACGCAGTGTTGGTTCACAAATAAAACATGATTTAAAAAAAGAGTAGTCATGGGCAATGTAATAATCATAATCTTCAAAGCCTTCAGGGTGAATATTTCCAATTTCTGATCAGTATTTTTGACTTTAATATATATTTCTATAGCTGTTGGTTGGGGATTTTCCTTAATCATGTTCTATGTGCATTAAATGGAGATTTCCAATTTTTTTGGAAACACAGAAACATTAGCCTGCAATTTAACTTCAAGTAAACAAGAAAAAATATTCCAAGAATTAAAAAGTGCTCAGATCATCAAAATACTAAAATATTCTAATAATGATCTGTCTGAGGTTAGTATGCTGAGAGGTTCCAGAAAACCTGTGCCAAATACCAGGCAGCCAAATACCAGGCAGAAATGTCCTGATTTTGCAAGATATGTTGGAATATCAGTATTTATTTGTTCAAAAGGCTTTGTGGTAGAAACGTTGGAGCTGTACTTGTTACATACTCAGATTGTATTCAAGACATCCTTGACCTGAAACCTCAATAAAGCTGAATGCATTGAAAAATGTAGTACATTTTCTGCCTCAACCAGGAAATAAGGCATTTATTTTAATCCTGCGAGGAATCCCACTGTAATAAAGCTATGGAATTCTACTGGTATGAAAAGGAAAATGTGAAGCGACCTGGTATTTCCTGGATCAAATTCAGAAGCCACATCAGTGCCCACAGAGTCTGCTTTTGCAATACGTTAGAAGTTAACTATTTGAGTACCCAAAGATGCGAGGATTTTAGCATTTAGTGAGGGAAGTGAAATCGGAAATTTGTTTTAAGATGCGGAAATTCATTCTGCTACATTTGGCACTAATAAAAATAACACTAGTAGTGTAAAACAATGTCAGTGTAATTTTCACCTTTTGGGATTATTGCTCCTGTATTTATGGAATATAACAATTTAACAATTTTAGAATATGCCCTTCTAGCCAGAAACAGTACAAAGTGCTAAATACAAAGCAATAAAGATTTTATTGTATCGATTTATTGCTATCGCTATAAATGCAAAAACTGAGAGATTTACTATTTTCTAACACAAATACTTAAATGAATTTCACTTAATCACCCTGGATTTCTGTAGGGCTGCATATATTGAAACCAGTTCACTTAATAGTTCACTGGGATACTATATATATATATTGTGTTCTACCATTCCAGTAAAACTCTGAAACAATGGTTTTTAACTTCACACCCACGCCAGGTTAAAACTATTTACCGTAAAGAATCTCATAATTTGTTATGCTTCTCCTCAAGATTAAATGGTTATTTTGTTGAAATCCAGTATTGCCATAGTAACCGTGAACTATTAATTTTCATGTCACAGCTGCATCTACCGTATAGAACAAAACCTAGTACTAAAAACTAAAACTTATGCTTTTAAATAAACTAAAGCAGTAACTATATACACCTTGCTAGTACCGGGTTGGACCCACTTTTTTGCCTTCATTCTTTGTGGCATTCTTTCTACAAGGTGCTAGAAACATTCCTCAGAGATTTTGGTCCGTATGGACATGATGGCATCACGCAGTTGCTGCAGATTTTTCGGGTGACTGTTGAGGCCATTGGAGTGCAGCGAACTCATTGTCATGTTCAAGAAACCAGTTCTAGATGATGTGAGCTTTGTGACATGGTGCATTATCCCGCTGGAAGTAACCACCAGAAGATGTGTACACTGTGGTCATAAAGGGATGGACACGGTCAGCAACAATACTCAGGTAGGCTGTTGCGTTTAAACAATGCTTAATTGGTACTAAGGGGCCCAAAGTGTGCTAAGAAAATGTTCCCCACATCAACACAACACCACCAGCCTGAACCGTTGATACAAGGCAGGATGGATCCATGCTTTCATGTTCTTTATGCCAAAGTCTGCCATGTGAATGTCGCAGCTGGAATAGAGACTCATCAGAGCAGGGAACGTTCTTCCAGTGTCCAATAAATATATATATATATAAATGTGGGAAGGCTTTCCACAAGATTTTGGAGTGTTTCATCTAGTAGAAAATTTGTGAGATCAGGCACCAATATTGGACAGAAAGGCCTGGATTTTGCCATAGATAAGACAACTTTATGCTTATCCCAAGCATGTATAAGAGCTTTTTTTTTAAAAAAAAATTATTAATAAGCCTCTACCACTGCTGATGAGGTGATTCCATTTATCTACCACCATCTCACTAAACTTCCTTACTTTACATCTATATCCTCTTGTTCTGTTCTCCTCCTTTGAAATAAACTTCCCTCCTGCCATTTGTTAAATCCCTTTGAAAGTATTGAAATGCTTCAATCACATATCCACTCTCTACTTCCCTGCAAGCTACACATATTGAGTGCCCTTAACCTTTCTGGATACCCCCCCCCCCTGTAAACCATCTACCATTTTGGCAACCATATAGACAATAACCACCAGGCCCAGACAGGCTCACCTAGCAAATCCTGGTTGGCTGCTGGTCAACAGTGCCACACATTGACCTGATCTGCCATTCCAGACATCGACTGTACTTACGGCAACAGGTTGCTGCTGGGCGTTACATTGCATGATACCGCTAAACAGAATTAGGACAAGTTAAGCTAGTCAAAGAATTCTAGTGAAGGACAAATACTATGGCATAAACAATATAATGGTTAAAACAAATTCCACATTACATGCCAAACCAAATAGAAAAAGTGACACGAATTTCAGTTTTTCTAAAAAAGTTCCTTACCCCAATAGTAAATTTATCCAATAGGCAAGGTTGAACATACAAAGCGCATGTAGGCGACAGTATACAACATATCAAATGCTAGACATACACAAGGGGGTGGTTATATTCACAATTAAGCTAAAGAAACAAGAATATAGGTAGAAAATATACATCTACAACCTTTTTGCAACTCTCATCACCATTCTGACTGAAGGTGATTTTTCAATCTGCAACAGATCAACTAATTTGTCATTCGACCAAATAAGGTTTGAGGTTTTTACAGGAGGAAAAACGGGTTGAATTGTTTGTATCTGCTGTCAAATACCGTTTATCTATTCTATATCCGACATGCTCTTCAGAATAACATAGGTGTTCACAAAAGCAAGTTACATTTACCCATCAATAAACCAAAAAAACCACCGGATTAGGGATCGACAAAACAGGGGCTACATTTTAACTTATGGCTGTTTTTGGAGCATTTAATGCAGATCTCTATGAGTGCGAAAGATTACAGAAAAAAATTGCCGAAGTAATTTAAAAATGCTTTACAATATTAACTGAAGGTTTTTTCCCCCCTTTTCTACATACCGATATCCTGTATGAACCCATAATATACCATTTTATTAGATCTGTATTCGCGCAATCATTTAAAATAAACAGACTCAGTTTTAATAATTTTTTTTTTTTTTACTATACAAGTGTTATAACATGACTCTATAGTATTAAAAACACGGCCGTCATCTGTTCTGCCCAATAGCGTGCTCCTCAATTGATTTAATACACAAACTTACACAGATTTAAATTGGCTTGAAAAAGATTTATAAAAAAGATACAATTCCCTAGTGTTCATATAAAGCCCTTTTAAAAACGACTTGTTTGTAAGTCGTTAAAAGTAAAATGACAGCAATATTGATGAAGAATGGCACATACATTAAAAATGTTCACTCAAAAGGGAAAATAAAAGTCCGTGTAAACAGAAATTGTTTTCAGTTACCCATCAAAACCGAGATTGTTCGTAAGATCATAAATTACAATATCAAATGTGTTGTGGGTTTAGCAGAGCAGAATTGATATTTTATTGTCAAATGAGCATATCATTGAGAAAAACAATCAAAATAAAAAATATATCGCCCGATACGTTTCAGATGAAATTAGGAAACCTTTTACGAGACGTGATCAGCCAACAACCTTTGAAAACAGCCTAATAAAGCATTCACATTTTATTTCCAAACACTCCCACCGCATGATATGTTCCAATCCATGTTTGATCAACCAAATACCAAAGTGCTATTTAAATGCATCCCTGATCTAGTGGCCATGAGCATCAGACATCACAGCCCCTTGATTGTATGCATCTGCTACTTAAACCTTTTTTTTTTTTTTCCTTCAATTTCCAAAAAAACAAAAATAAAAAAATACTTTTTGATTACACTTGGGGGATTTTTTTTTTATTTTTTTTTCTGTGACATACTGTCCATAATCATGTCATTTGATTATCCAAATTGGAATTTTGATGGGGATGAGAAAGAAAAAAACAAAAAATCCCTCTAAATTATATATAAACAGATGACCACAAACTCTATATTTTGATGTATTTTTAATGAAAAACCTGAAATAACCTACAGTGGATGAGAATTGGAAAAAATAATAAAAATACAAAAAACGCCCTTCACTGACAGTTTACCGTATTTGGCAGCGAAAGGATTAACATTGTTGTGCTCCATGTCCGTCATCTTTATGGGATTAAAAAGAAGGAAAAAAAAAACGCTCTATGGAACCGGAATGAAATGTTTGGTCCCACCGCATTTTGTAAACCTGAAATGGTCACTCACAGAATTAAATGTGGGTAGCCCGTCCCCGGGCTGGCCCACTGCACGTTTTAAGCCTTTGCAATTCCTCTAACAAACTCTTTGTGGGACATTTGCAGGATCACATTAATTTGTCCATTAGGTTACAATACTTTAAAAGTGGTTTTGTGCAGCTGCACTTTTTTCCAGTTTGCCGTAAGCATGCAGATTGATTGTAACTTTCCTTTTACACTCTTCTCCCTTAAAATAGGCCAGTCTCCTTTTCTTTTGGCAGATATGTGTATTTCCTTTAGTCTTTATAGATTGTCTCCAGGCTGGTACTGTGGCTCTGTGGCAGTAAAGTAGTCTTCTAAAAAGGACTGAATATACTCAAAAGTTGGCCTTTCATCAGGGTCCTTCTTCCAGCACAGCTTCATTAATTCATGCAGAGATTCTGGACAACCTTGAGGGCATGGCATTCTATACCCACGCTCGACCTGCTCCAGAACCTCACGATTAACCATGCCTGAGAAATCAAACGCCACGTCATGAGTCCGAGGAATTATGTATACATCAAAACAACAAAAACAAACAAAACAATTCCTCTAACTTACATTTGTATGGCATCTAACCCTTTTTGCCTTCAAAATTAAGTTGATGAGCTGGAAAAGTTTCCATTGACCTCAGATCACCCAAAACCATTTGTCTGGTTTAGACCCTTTCTGTAAGCCTCGCTATTTCCGCAATCGATGTTTTTGCAGTCGTTAAAGACTTGGCAGGGCTGTGAATGGATTTCTGCCTAGTGATGCCTTTGTCATAGATCCAGAACAGAAGTTTAGTACTAAACTAAATTTACTAAATACATTTCCAGGAACAACAATATTACAGAAACAGCATAGAACTAAAACTACAAGGTCAATATTGGATACCCACAGATTGCAAATAAGGTATCTTAAATCGAAGACTCAATGAGGCAGGTACTTCCATAAAAAGGATAGCAAAGTTAGGTATGAAGACTTTGTCAAATAATGCGATACCTGGATATGGCACTCTTCCTTTGGTGACCAGCTCTGTCAGGAGTATTCCAAAGGACCATACGTCTGATTTAATAGTAAACCGTCCATATAAAGCTGCCTCGGGGGCTGTCCATTTGATTGGAAATTTTGCTCCTATAATAATAAAATTATAATATAAACAGGGCAGCGTTCATAGGATATGACGTGTCTAGAAGTGACAAATTTGTCATAAAAAAAGAAACAATTTAACAGGTACCTTGTCTAGCTGTGTATTCATTGTCTTCTATTAACCTTGCCAAGCCAAAGTCAGCAATTTTGCACACAAGATTATCCCCCACTAAGATGTTTGCGGCTCTGAGGTCTCTATGGATGTAGTTCATTCTTTCAATGTAAGCCATACCATCAGCAATCTAAAAGATAAGGATTGTGTTAACATGACATATTCAGTTAGTCCTCTGGAAATGTAGCGCCCGGTGCCCAGCTCGGTTTACCTGTGCAGCCATATCAACAAGCTGTGGCAGCTTTAAATATTTCCCATCTCCCTCTTTTAAGAAGTCAAGCAGACTACCTGTTGAAAGTACAAAAATGATTAAGTCAATGCTGGTCCTAGGCGAATAGATGCCTCACATTAGAGTGATCTCTAGCTAGCTTATGATTGTTTTGTAGACACTGAAAATGCCAATGTGCAGTTTTGTGTATAGTGAGATCACATAGTACAATAAAATCCAGTGGCCAAGCGGCAAACCACAAATTCTTCAGTTAAAAAAAGGATGGACCAAATAGATATCTGTACACTGTAAAATCATATGATGTCATATACACAGTAAATCCCCCCTAGTGTCTTAAAAAGAACAAAAACAAGGATTCTACTTGTCTGGGAGATGGCTACTGCAGGATGGCCTATAAAACCATCCATTACGCATATGAATTACATTATTATTATTATTATTTATGGTTTTATATAGCGCCATCAAATTCCGTAGCGCTGTACAATGGGTAGACCGGACATAACAAGTAGCATGTAATGTAACAAATTGAGACAACAGGTGAGGAGGCCCTGCTCAAACTAGCTTACAGTCTAGAGGGATTTAGGGTGTATTACACATAGACAAACATGAACGCTTACTATAAGGATTTACACGTCACCTTTTCAAACCGCATAAATTTACCTTTTGTCATGAATTCCGTGACAATATAGATTGGCTCTTCGGAAACAACTGCATATAGAGGAACCAATTTGTCGTGTCTCAGTTTTTTCATGATTTGTGCCTCTTGTAGGAAAGCTTCAGGCATCATAGTTCCAGGCTTTAGTGTTTTAATGGCTACTTTTGTTGTTCCGTTCCAAGTTCCTAAGGGGCAAGGCAATGACTAATGACACATCATGACATGCAAAACATTGTCATTTAATATTTAAAACATGGAAGCCCCAGCATTACATGCAGGGTGGACATTATTTATGGCCATATGGTGCCAGAAGCTAGTTCAGATGTGTAAGGCGTGGTTTTGAATACAACAAAGACACAACACAAATGTTTCTATGATCTGTTTTGTTTTTTTATTTTTTATCAAATTTCCATGTCATAATCGTTATTATTTTAAAATTTAAAGTTCAGACAAAGAATTTACACTTACCCATCCAGACTTCACCAAAACATCCTTGTCCCAGTTTAACTTCAAGCCGCAGCGATTCTCGCGGAATCTCCCAAGCATCCTTTGCTAGTCCTTGAGTTTGTGGTTTTACAGTAGGACAGACTGTTGTGAGTCTATAGCACAATCCATCGGCATGTTCTACAGTACAAATAAAATGTAAAATACGTAAGCCAGTGTATATAAACAAATTGCTAAAAGAATATGAATTGCATGGATAGAGAATTAATAAATGAACCTACATGCCTTATTCAGCGCTTGCAATTCAAGCAATTCAAGAATTACATACGAGCATATGCCTAAAGCTTGTGAAAATTATATCGTTGCCATGGTTAAGGAGTTAAGTAGGCGTTAGGAAACTGATTTCTTGGGAGAAGCATCGCAAGGCAGATGCAGGAGAGACTACCTCTGCATTATGTTAGACTGCCATTAAGTCTGAGAGCGACACCAACGGAGGGGAGCGTTTAAAGGCTAAAAAGGACAATGCTGCTCGTCTCCCTGTTATCATAATGAGAATACAGGGTTGGGTAGTTGTGGGAAAAGGTATAGCAGGTTAAACTAAAGGGAGATTATAATACCAGCACGTTAATGCAGAACCAGGGATTGCAAATATCTACAAGAAAACCATTGCGTGAAGTAAGCGTACGGTTACATCTGATCACGTGTGCGAGTATGTGAAAAACATTTCAAACGTCACTCATTACACGCTTTTTTTTTTTTTTAGGGCAGCGATTTACTTAACCGAGATCTAACGTGACATATCTTACCAGAGTAGTGTTTAACCAGTTTCTGTAGTGAGTCAAACTGTGCTCTTGTAGTGATATAGTATCCTCCATTGTCAAGTTTTCTGATCTTGTAGTGTTTCACATTATCGCCTCTTGCCTCATCCCAGTCACGAATGGAAAGGGAATATGCACCTGTAAGGCAGAACGAAATTGTCCGATTACTACAGCATTTAGTTGTAGCAACGTTATGTTTCTGGGATACAAACAAAAACATTGTGTTATACAATCATTTAATAATCTCAAATGAGGCCATTTTGGCTGATGCACCGGATTAAATCAATCGAGGGTACATGGCTAAGAGGCCTTTTGTACTACATATGCGATAAAGAAACTATTCATCCATGATGAATCCTGCCTATTCACTATAACCATTTTAATAGCCTTCGATTCTGTGTTTCTAGCAAGCTACGTTTGTCATAACTAGCTATGCTCTGGCAGTAAGATTTCATTTTCCAACAATATTCTACCGCTCTGTCTATTAATGCAATCACCATAACATTATTCATGACCCACAGATCTACTATATGTTTGCAAAGGTAGAACAGTGGGATAGGTATAGAGTACCTTTAGTGGTTTCACTTTCACGAACTAGAAAGGTTCCTCTCTGGTTTCCGGGGTTTAGCAGTAATCTCTCGGCATCCTTCCTACCCATTTTTCCAAAATACCACCTGAAAATACAAGAAAACTATGTAACTTTTGTGCATTTAACTGCTCAGGCAATATGGGGAAAGAGTATGGACAGATGTGCAAGCCGGACAGGTATGACAATGTAGACTTATCACCGAATGGTGGCTCAAATAGTGTTGAACAGTCACATTTGAATAACTGAATATGGAAGAACAGTCCTCCTGGTTCCATGGTGGTTACACCAACACAGTTCTGTAATTGGCCTTTATATGGAGCTGTATCTTTTTGAAACCATTGATTACAGTGTATTTTCGGTAAAGGATATTTCATAACAGTGATTTACCAAGTATTTCCACAAATTTTGTGAGAAAGCGCTTTCATCTAAGTACGATTCATCTTTTATTACCACTACGTCTAGAAGCATCTGAAAGTTATTTTTGTAATCCCACGAGTTTAAATTATTTTACAAATGAACGTAGGCATATGTAACAATATTTCCATCAGATATTAAAAGCTGGTTTAATAAATGATGCCTTACTCTTCAGCTTGTATGGAGTCTGCAGGGGCTACATAATTACTAGGTATGTAGCCAGTTTTTCCAGTGGCGATGGATCTTGCTTCCCACCAGTCCCCTTCCCTGCAAAAAAAAAACCAAAAACCAATACATATACAGTAGTATCCTTTACAAAGCATCAACGTTTCAACAGTGTCAGCTTCACAATAGATTTCAAGCCTTAACAGTTTGTACACAAAAGGTAGTAACATCCGGAATTTATTGAAACTAAGTCACCTGGAAATAGCTTTAGCGCAGAAAACCTCAATATGAAATTGAAGTCTACCTTGCTCTATATAACAAAATATAAGTGAAAAGAAACCCCGCAATTTTACATACTAGAACTGCTACTCTTATACCAAGCCATGGGTCATCAGAACAGTGTCCCAGAGGGATGTGACGACATTGGGAAGTAGAGCCGCGCCAAAAGAACTCCAGTTCTCAGGAAATAGAGTATCTTGGCTAGATGTCAAAGTAAAGTCAAAATCCCTATTGCTCACATGCAACCCATAGACTTGGATTTGTGGGGTATAAAATATGACTCACGTGTTGTTTATGATCTGGAACCTTTCACCTTTTCGAAATGAAAGATCTTCATTTGTTCTAGCTTCGTAATCATATAAGGCCACGAAAACAGTAACACCACCTGGAAAAGGGAACAAAGATAACTCACAGCTTTAGTCATATTACCAGTGATATCAAACACATGACAGATAGACATTATAAAGACATAAAATACAGAACAACATTAATGTGAAACATGCAATAGCAAGCCTCAAACAACCATTATGTTTTAATTAGAATCCAGAATATGACATGTTTATGTATACTGCCCAATGAATAATTAAATAAGCACTCATAACCTCCGCAGAGTATTCCTCTGAAATACTCGGCACTCTTGCTAACCCCATTTCTTTTCAAGACCCATCATGTTAGTCTGCCTAAGGTGCCCACTGCACAGACTGACTTCGGGGTTGAACGGACAGAAAAAGAAACTAATATATAATATTTTATATTACACATTTACATATATATTATTTTTTATATATATAAAAAGTTTACTATGTATTGATCCCTAACTACACTATTGGTTAATCACCTTGAAACAAGAGTCTGGAACTTCTAGTTGTAATGCTTGATCATATTCTGTGATTGTAACCTTACCAGCGGTCATACTACTCCTTGCACTTATAAACCAAAGTGCAAGAACAAGTGGCATTTCGGTTCACAATTTGGAAGTAGTAACAAAAAATTAAAAAAAAAAACACCAAGACAAAAAGAGTCCAGCCATAAGGGTTTATTATGGCTCAGATGCCTCAAACGGAAGCCACCAGCGGGAAATAGTCTCTTGACCCATTAGCACAGCTGCCTGCGTTGAACAGGATATGGCCCCTGCCACAGCTTTTAGCGCAACTAAATTCATTAATAAAAAATAGAAATCGGTAATGGTCTTGGACACATTAACCCCATGGAAGCAGGGATCTATGTGAGGAAGGGCCTGCATTATATAGCTAGTGTCCTGTCCAGACACCCACTCCCCTTCTACACTTATTTATGGTGAGCAGATTCTGTAGATTCTATTACAATAGCGTGTATGTGTGTACGTGTACAGTGAAAATAACATTAAAACACATTAAGACATACTGATAAAGTTGAAGAAGAGGCTGCACACAACTTAATAGGACAGAGATACATCAATGGGGAGGAAAAATCGTACAGATTCTCTCCCCGCTGTGTACATGTGAGGTGGGTTTTACCAAGGGTATGGAACAGTAAAGTAAAAAGTTTTACCTGACTAGACCCTCAGATTGGGAAGTGCCACCTAAAATTCCTGAAGAGCCAGACTGACGTATCGCCTTGATTTTATATAATGGTCATTTTTTAGCGGTCACTCAATTTTTAGAACTTTATGTAACATCTTCGACTGGCATTAATATCGAATGATTTTTTTTTCTAGTTATACCCACAACCTTCTAGGATTTACTGACGTGTATGCTATTTCCCCTACTGCCACACAGTACATTACTTTTATTTAGACAGCGCCAGAAGACTCTTCAGCGCTATTACTATACGAGAGTGAAAATTAACATTTACAGTGAAACATACTAGCACAAAAGGACAATGGGCAATCTATTATGTAAAAATAAACATGCCAAAATCTCTAAGGCACAGGGAAAGTAAAGCAGAATTATTAGATACCTTGAAGAAAGAAAAAAAAAAAGGAAAATGACAGGCCTAACACTTTCAAGGGCATCATTAAAATGCATATCAAATTGTGGGCAGACGAGTGAGTTTTCCATCAAACTGTAAGGCGTAACATGCAGACTGTTTTCACAATTAAACACAAGGTCATTATTTCACTTCGAGAATAAAACTGACACTTGAAGTACGGCAATTATTCTGCCCAAAGCCTTTAAGCTGGGCAGTCGAGACAAAAAATGTGTTTGTATAAAAAATGACAATAATAAAGCTTTTTACAGCAATATTTGAATGGGATAGCTTTCAGAAGCCAACCATGTACGTAGCGGCACTTCAGCATCTTCTGATGCAGATTACAAAAAAGAGATAAAAAGTCTGTGGAGCAGCGGAGGCAGGACTTTAGCTCCAGAGCTGACCAGCAGCTGCCCAACTTCCTCCAATAGACGTTATGCATGTTGAACTACATACGAGACTTCTGCTAAAGAGGAAAGTCATGTTTACAGATAAATGTTGAGGCTTCCTCTGGAAAGAAGAGAATGCAGATGATCGGTCTGCGAGCAACTGGCACCTTCTCTCAGAATTAAAAAAATAATAATATCCCAATATAGCTGCTTGAAACCATGGTGACATATGAAAAAATGGGAAATAGGCAGCCTCTATTGACAGTGCATGCTGGGGGGGGGGGGGGAACTTCACCTGCAGGTTTGTGAAGTCCCAGGTACCCTCACTAACATGCTGACAAGGTTTAATAAAAACACTGTTAAAGGATTTATAAAAAAGTATATTTTTAATGTTGTAAACAAAACTGGGTTTACGAGCTTCTTCTTGTTTTAACAAGCATGAGATTGCAGAAAGGGGACCCGGAGCATGACTCACCGAGAACTGGCACCGCTTCTAGCCATGAATCATGTGGCTGCTTAATTTGAATTACTTTACACAACCATACCTGGATGTAGTCTTTAGAAAACTAAGCAACATAAAGCACATTAAAGCTTACCCGTTAATCCTCCTGGATAAGGAACGGGAACAGGTGAAAACAATGACGATGCTCCCCCAAAAGGCGTCATCCCTGAAGAGCCTCCAAATGGCGTCATGGAATGACTGTTAAAGTTTGTTGGAGGTCCTTTAACCGCAGGAGACTGTGTCATTTGTGTCGGGTCAGCTCCATATTGGCCGATTGGGTCTTGTTTCGGTTCTGGCCTGTATTTTATAGATGGCCCTTTATCCTCTTTGCTTTTAATGCAGCCCATGATACCTATATAAGAGAAATGGTGTACATGAAAACAAAGAAACAGCCATATAGAACAACCAGAACAGAAAAAAACGCCGTATACATTCCATGTCGAATGCACTGTAAGCATGATATAGTCTTGCTGCTCGTACCTATGCATGTTACAAATTATTTAAAGGGGAACGGTTACCTTTGTGGCTTTTTGGCAGAACTTAATTCATATATTAATAGTATATCTTATGTTTTTCACTTAGTGTAATTGACATTTAGCTTACAAGTACATGACTAATTTCCCCATCGGTGGCAAGAGCTGGCCAAACACGCATATCTAATATTATCATCTCATTTTATACCCTCGAAGTACAGATTGCCCAGACCCGTGGCATCAGTAGAAGTTGACATATTAACTGGTGAGCACTACCATGTGTCACGTTTGTATAGCATCCCAGTTTGATGCAGTCTTCGGGAATTACTTGATCACTGGGACTGAAAACCCAACCCAACAGTAATGTAAAACATCTGCCCTGATGTCACAGCAGCTGAGCTAAACAAGTCTGCACAATCTCTTCCTAACAGTTCAAACTTTCAGGGGACTCTAAAGGTTGGACTATTCTCCCAATCAACAATTTTTAGTCATTTTATTGTCTCCATATTTTACATTTTTAGAAATATTCTCTAAACCCATCAGGCTAAAACTATCTTCACTGGTCATGTCCAGCTGTGGAACGATTCTGATGAATTCTAATATAGCAATAATACAAACAAAGAAAATTTGATGTTTTACACCTTTAGTCCACAACCTAAGTATTGGGTCTGCAGTCTTTGACCAGACACCCCCCCCCAAGGGATACTGACTAATGACCTCTAGCTGGGTTCTTAAAGGAGAACTTCCACCATTTGTTTCTTACTAGTATGAGATTAAAATGAAGTTTTCCTAAAAATAACGTGGGGTTTTCAGGTTTCCAGAGAGCTGCATGTTAAGCACAGAGCTTACATTTGTGTGCACCCAAGACTGTTTGGGTTTAGGTTTGGCGCAGCACTTAAGAAAAGGATTTCAAGACTTATCATTTAAGGAGCTTACTTGTAATCAGAAAAGCTTTCTACAGACCTCTTTGCATGTAAGATGGTATTGCCAATAAACACATATGCTATAGCAGCTTTTTTGACAGAAAAGGCAGAAAATGATATATAAACATAAAGTATTAAGATCACTTTGGATTTTAACGTAGTTTATTACTGTAATGTCCGGCCTTTTTCTTGGCAGTAGTAGGCAGAAACTTTATTCTCCTCGATAAAATTAAATTGTAAAGGGTGCCTTACTCCACAGTAATGTGACCAAAGCAAAAAAAATCCAAGAAATTCTTGTTCTTCTATTCAAGTGGGCATTTACGAGTATAGCATTCTGTAAAGCAAAGCACAAAGGAGACGCTTTAGTGCCGGCAGGTGATAGCGTAATGAGGTACTCTCTAAAGCCGAGAGCATTAATGATACTTCTGTTAAAAACGGAGCTATTCCTGACAGCGATAACAAAATACACATAAACATTGTGGCTTCAGCTATACACATACTGGCGAGTAATGCTAGACCCGGCTTTAAGAGGGTGAACACCATACATCACATTGGATTTGGAGATCAGCCCCAAGAAGGAAAGCATTCTTTCACCATCATTTAGACAACTGTTGTGAGGAATTTCAGCAGCAGGTGTGAACATACCATATTATACAGTGCCTCCTGCTGGGGAGGAATAGGCCACATTTGGAAATACCACCTGGCTGCATCATGGCCATGCGTTCAAGAATAAAATATATGGATGATATATGTATATATATGTTATGTAATGAATGCTAGTTGTTGTACATTGGCTTTGTTAGACTGCAACTCTCAGCCTACTAAACTGGCTACATATGTTGAATGGAAGATCTGCTTCATAAGGGTTTTTTGCCTTCCTCTGGATCAACACAGTAGGGACACAATATGTATATAGGTTGAACTTGATGGACTTTGGTCTTTTTTCAACCTTATGAACTATGTTACTATGTTAGTATGAAGATAGTAGCTCGGCCCTTCTAGCAGGAGAAATTCACTGGGTTTACTTTTATAGTACACAATGATGTTAGGGGGCTAAAGGGTTCAAGCTCCTTGTTTTGTGAATATACAGCCTTTATGTACGCTAATCTCATTCACTCAAGAAGCTCTTCCCCGTCAAAACCGACCTCTCTGCACGTAAGGCAGCATTGCCAATAAACACATTTTTTTTGGGACATTTTTTGGGTTGTTTTTAGACAAAACGGGTAGTAAAAAAAATAAAATATATATATATAGATAGATATAGAAGATAATAGAAACCAGAAGTTTCTTTTGATAAAAATGTCAATTATATCCAGCTGCTAGACTAAAAGGGACGTATCATAAATATATATCAATATTATAGAGGGTATAATACTTTTGCCTTGGGTCTGTTCCTTTAATTCATCTAGTGTGTTAATGAATGCTCCTCTCTCACATTCACATACCTGTCCGGTCTTTAACCTTTATTGCAAAACACTATACATTATCCACACCAGGGAAAGACAAGGAGAAACGTGATTCTGAATATCTGGTAGGGTGAGCATGGCAATTCAGAACGGACTAAATCTCCTTCATAAAAAGGAATAGAAACCTGTTAATAGCTGTTCCTTTCTGAGCTGTCTTTTAACCTATGGAATAGGTAAAGATTTTAATATTACAGTTCTATGCGCATGTTTGGACAGAAGATAACAGATCCTATGCAGCTATCAAGATAAAAACTTGACACATCTGCATATATTGTAATGTGTAGTTACAGTTACAAATGTAATGGCCAACTCAAAACAAGCAAGTTAGCCAGGGTAGCCCCAAAATTTCACACAGCTACACATTAATTATCTCAATACTCCAAGATTAAGATTTTGGATAAAAAAAAAAAAAAAAAAAAAAAAAAAAAAAAAAAAGGTTTGCAATTTTGCCTTTTTTCTGCTGTTTTGCATTTTCTTGTTATATTTGGCAGATATTTATAAATAAACATTTTCTTTTGGTGTTAATAGTTGGCTGAACTGCAGCGGAGTCCTGTGGGGGTCTGATAACCATTGCAACTAGAACTGCAACTTTTTTTCTGGCTTCTACTACCGCATGTAATCACCGCATTACAACAAGGACAACAAATAATGGTATCTATAAACTGAAGGCCAACAAAACAGTTACAGATACTGATCACATTCCCTAATAATTCACTTTAGACATGCAGACTTCTGAACATCTGGACCATGGGGTTATTTTCAGCCTACCTTAATGTCTAGGGGAAAAAGTCTTGAAAGAATTAAAAACAAAACTCAATGTACGTTCTGTATATCATTTTTTCATTAACTAAAATCTATAAAGTATAGTAATATGAGTAGGGCATCAGTGACCACTCAATGGCTGGCCTAAAATCAACACATAATGAGTAGGACTAAGTTTCTTCCCTTCATATAACCTAAAAACGGAATCCAAGCTGATGAAGCTGTACCCTTTGCAAATACACACCGGGGGTATGTTTGGTTTTGGATTCCTGTCCAAGTGCACCGCAGTGATTTTAGGGTGGTTTCACTATCTGTTCCGCATTGCGTTTTAGGCTAGTTTCAGTATGTGTTATCACTAAATACAGTCCTCAGTTTGGTCGTGCTCCCATTTCTTTGTTGTTTAAAGTTATACTGGCTTTGTCCTTCATTTTACACTTTAGATTTTTTTTTTTGTGCGCGTAGGATTAGCGTTTTTCCCTCGCTGGTATACTAATACGTGAACATAGTAGGGGATTTCGCAATTCTCTTTCGTATATGGGATTTCATTCTGTTTTTCCTATGTAAATACCATTTTTCAAAACGTCATTTACATCTCAATTGCCTTAGATTGGTTCTATTACAATGCGTAGTTATTCTTTACAAGACACAATGCACTCCCCAGTGACTCACAGGCTGTGTGCCCTGCAGGCTGAGTCACCTCGGTTCACGTGCATTTCAGTAAGTAAGCGCACAGAGCCCAATCTCACTACTTTGCGATGGAAGCGACCAAGCAACTGCAGAACATATGCCAGTTAAAGACAATCCTCTTGACACTGCATATCACATGGTTACATAAACAACAGCTGCAGTTCACTTACATTCTAGATCCCCCCCCCCCGATTCTCGATGACCTAGACAAATGGGCAAAAAAAGTAAAACCACATTAAAGGGGCAGGTATTTGGTTCCATGAAGAATTTTATTCACTGGTGGTACACAATTCATAGAGAAATTGTGAGGAAATATTTTCCCATTCTCCCCTAGAGGCACGGTTTACCATTGAACCTTGGTGCAGCCATCTGATAAACGGGCTACCATATCATCAAGACAGAAGGAGCAGGACCAAGTGGTTCTTGGTTCTTCTCTAAAAAAGCACTGTGGATAACAAGGACAAAACAGTGGGAACACAGTTATGGGAAATGTGTTACTATTAAAGAAACAGTCCAGTCCAGTCTTGAACTCAACATGCATACTGGAGTCTAAGGGACCACTGCACTTCAGAGCAAGCGCTGGAGCTGATGGTAGGCGAGTAGATCATGTGCATAGAGATGCAGTTCCTGCAGAGCATTTAGCTGTGGGGGAGGGGAAAAGTGGCAAATGCAATTGGAGGATTCTGCAGACCCCCCCCCCCCGGAAAAAAAAGGACTACTCTGCTATCATATGCAACAACGTGCTAATAATGGTTGGACTGTCCCTTTAACATTTTCCCCATATTTGAAGTCCAGCGATGACCCATGAAAGTTTCCTTTTTCTATAATATTTTTTATACTAACATCTGCTAATGGTTAATGTGAAACTCCAAATACAGCTGACGCTGGTCTTTTTTCACTGAGTGGTTAGAGTTTCATCCACAACAAAAATCAAAACATTCAGCAATAAAGGAGTTGATTTGCCTGAACATTGCATTTTTTTTCATTAGAAACGTAGCAATTAGGTTTGTTTCAACTGAGATAAAATAAGGAAAAATAGCTTGGCTGAAGGAATAGCAGACATTAGAATTCCTTGTAAAATAAAGGACCCTTGGCAGACCTAAGCAGCACACTGCTACGCAGACCGCGTGACAATTGTTTTATACCTTTAACAAATAATATATGACATAGATGATATTAGGGCTGCAACTAACGATTATTTTAATAATCGATTAGTTGGCCGATTATTTTTTCGATTAATCGGATAAAAAAAAAAGCATTTTTTTTTCAATTTAAAATAATGTAATAAAAAACGTACAATTTACACTTTCATCTCTTTATTGCAATGGCCTCTCTCTATTCACCTTCTTATTTTACTGACATAATAATAAAAGCTACAAGAACCCAAACACAGTGTTTCTCAAACTAGGTTTTAATACAGTTATTAGTAAATATTAATTCATATGTTAACTATTTTTCATACTTAATAAAAACTATGAGAAAAAAGCCTTGTTTACATTTTTTTTTATTTACCAAACTGCCCCCAGTTATGCACATCTGACCCCCAGCTTGCCACTCTGCCCCCAAATATGCCTTATACCTCTTATATGCCAGATTCCACTGTGCCCCCTGATATGCCTTATACTCCTTATATGCAACTGAGCCCCCTGATATACCTTTTACCCCCAGATATGTTTTATGGGTGGCTCCCATACACCCCTCTGACTCCTCCCCCCTCCCATACACCGCTCTGTCAGCCGGTGGGGGTCTGCATCGCACAGACAGCCTCCGTTACTGCCCTTCACTTACGCTGAGGCTTCTATGAAGCTGCAGTGAAAGTGCCTGTCAGTAACGGAGGTTCACAAAATACCAGGGAGTCGGGAGAGAGGCAGAGCGGTGTATGGGAGGGGGGAGGAGTCAGAGGGGTGTATGGGAGGGGGGAGAGAGACGGAAGTGAGAGACCGGCCGACAGTGAGGGGAATCCAGGTCCCTTGCAGCGTTGCGGGGGATCTGGATTCTAGTGTTATAATCCGATCTCTGTTGACGATTTTCATTATCGATTATTTATCGATTAGTTGTTTCAGCCCTAGATGATATATAAGAGTAGATATCGCATCTTCACATAGCAGCTGGGGATTGTCCATGGAAGTTATATTTGGCAAATTTGTATAAGATTTGAATTCCATAAAAAAATACATTTTAGATTTTTAAGAGTAGTAAAATGACATCAAATATTCTCCTTATGCATTTGAACATTCAGGGCCGGCCCAAGGCAAAATGCCGCCTGGGGCGAATTTTAAAATGTCGCCCCCCCCCCCTTATCTACCCTTCCTCTCCCCCCCCCCCGTACTTACCTTTCAGCAGTCCTGCGGCGAGTCTCCCTGTTCGGTCTCGGTGCCGGCTTGTAATGCTGAGCGCCGGAAATCTTCCGGCACTCAGCATTACAAGCCGGCACCGAGACCGAACAGGGAGACCCGCCGCAGAGGAGAGAGAGAGAGGGGCGCCGAGCAGGTACTGACAGCTTGGTAAGCGAAAACCACTCGGCACCCCTTTTTTAAAAAAAAAACCAAAAAAAAAAAAACAAAGGGGCTCGGGGCGGCAAAGTGCCGCCTGGAGCGGTTGCCCCACTCGGCTCCATTGTCAGGCTGGCCCTGTGAACATTATACAATTGTAAGTACTGTCAAACACAAAAGCAGTCATAATTACATGCCGTACCTCTACAAACATATAACTGAACTTAATGAAAATGAATCCCCATGAATCTTTGTAAGCACTCATATTCCTTATGTAGAATAATTAAACCCTTGTTTCACTAGAACCGGCACTATACATTTTCTGTATATAGCTTCAGTTACCTTCAGTTTCTATATTTGTAAGTGTGTGTGTAATGTTGAACTTCGCTCCCCCAAAGCTAAACTTAAGTTAAATTAGGTATGGGTCATGATCGAAAATTACAAAGGCTGGACATGGCATGAACAAAAAAATGACCATCTCAGGAAGGACCAGATAACAGGTCTTCTTTTGAAGCATTTGATTAATCAGCACTGGTCCTTTGAGCGTTGAAAATCGTGGTCAATCGCGGAGAATGGTCATCTTGAGACCACTGTGACCTTAAGATGCCCCTGCAATACTGTATGAATCCAATTCAAATTGCTTTCAATAATTACATGACTATGGTTTTTTTTTTTCTTTTAAACCAAATTATTGAAGAAAAACAAAACATCTAAGATCTAACCCCTCACTTCTTAATAGCAAAAATATTTTAATATAATGAACAGAAGAACGTTCCCTCTGGAGACACAAAATGCACAGCTTGAGAACCGCTAGCCAAAGCATTTCTCATAGCATCGTCCATCCCGACTGTTCACTGTGCATACCTTAAGAAATAAAGCTAGAACCACTTAATTTTGGTGAAAAGGCAATTTGGAAGTGCCAAGGCTAAGAATACGGGAGTAAAAATGCATTATTTTATGACCTTTTTTGTTTTTCTGCTCAAGCAAGATCAGACGACATCTCCCCAAACTGGACTACTGAGGTGCAGAATCAAACGCAGCTCCCACACTGCCAACGTGTGACCCATTAGAGTAGCGCTCCGGGGACAAGTATAAACAGTTTACACTTTGCATCGGAAAAACTATACTTACATTTTTCAGGGCAAGTTAAGCCCGAGTATACCTAGTTTAACGCAAGCAGCGCATCCAATCATGCGATACAGGGGTAAAAAACAAACCACATCCTTGTTATTTCGCAATAAATGCCAAACCCAACAGCAGAAGTAATGAAAACCAAGTCATGGGTTAGATGCAGTCTAGGACAGACTGCTAAACCTATATACTGAAGGGGTTAAACCCTATCTTTCCATTTGTTATTGTATATGTGGAGTTCTCTCCCCACCAGCACCAACAAAACATCTCCAGACAGGATGCAGCTTCTTCCCAGTCCATCATAAGAATGAATGTCACCATAAAGTTCATAAGCAAGTCGAAAGGACCATACAAGCTACATCCACTATAGAGGCTTCCAACAAGTAACATCTGAATTCAGAACTCTTTAAAATAGATTACCAAACGCTGAATTGCAGCTGACAAAATACACTTAAGAAAAAAACAAACAAAAAAAAAACATAAGTGCCTTTAAATGCCAAAGGAAACATATGTTAAAAGTTGCGGTAACATTTCCCTTGCATTTAAAATAACAAAATAAACAAAAACATAAAAATAGCAGAATCTATACCTTGCACAGAGTTAGCAGCAGCACAGCACTTAACTAAACCTTTCGCACTGCTAATTATATAGATTATTATATAATCGTATCCACCTAGATTGTAAATTCCTGCGGGAACAGGGCCCTTCATGCCTCTTGTATCTGTATGTCAATTGCTGTATTGTACTTGTCGTTATTCGTAACATTTTCTTCTTGGTACAGCGCTGTGGAATCTGTCGGCACTTTATAAATAAAGTATAATAATAATAATAATGTAAATATAGAGACGCATGCCCACTTGTTATCACAGAAGAAACTCTCTATTACTTCTAGTTCCATCTAGCTTGCCTCCTTTGTATTATTTTAACTTTATTTAACCTCTTAACAGATTTACATGCTCTTGTCATTTACCCCCTTTCCACTCTTTCTAACCATCTAAAGTGTTCCAACATCCGCTGCTAAATATTTGTGAGCCCTTTGATCAAGGTGTGTTACCCGTATACCAATAGACTTTCCATATAGACTTTCCATACACCCACAGTGCAACGGTTGTCCTATGACTCTGTTGACAGAAGCCACATTTATCCATCAGCATAAAAATAATAGCTAGATTGTGTCACTAAGCTAGCAATTACACAATAGATGAAACTTCTTGCCCTACAGAACGTCACCTTGTCATTTTTAACCTGCGCTTGGCAAATGGTAATCCCATACGCAAATAGGCTTCGTTTTGTTTAACCAATATATCCTTTATCTCAATCCTTTTAGGTCACTAGTTAAAGTTGCACAGCTCAGTTTCCCAATCAAGTTATTTTAAAACACAGTACCTGGAAAGTTGGTTTTCCAGTTATTAGGAACAATGAAAGTATAAAAACACAGGTTTTGCTTGTTCAATCTATTTACTCAAATGTCGGCAGAAGCAGATTGTCGAGCGTAGGTTCCTGCTGTTGGATCCAATTCCGTTTCCAGGACATGAACCACACCTTATTTATTTTTGGTCACAAAGCCTTTTAAATATCTGAGAAAAGCAACCGTTTGTTTCTACATTTAGATATTTAAACACAAGGAACGCATCTGAATCAAACGCATCACTACAGAAACACTTCTTCAGATGCAAAGCCGTATTTGAAGACAAAGTTTAAAACGAAAAAGGCACAAAAATCAAAAGCGTCACATAAAATTTCCTGTAATTCATGGTAAAAAATGTTAAGCCATTGAAAATGTTCTTACAGTTTTTCTGTCGCTTTAAACTTTAGGGCTTCTGCAGCAAGGGGAACGGTTACATGGATATGAAGGACTCCGGTTTTAAACAGTCCCTTAGTAGACAGACTAGATACCTTAATAAAATGTGAATGTGTGTATAATATACATTAGGATCCGATCCCGTTACTGTATTATCAGTTATGGTATTCCTGCTATTATAATTATATCGTAGATGGATTGCAGTTGTGTTACTCCGATAACCCTGCCTGTGCTCATGTGAATCTCTGTTGTGTCAGCATGGCCATGTTCGTAAATTGTAGAAACAGTTCCAATTAGTCACCCCCTTTAGCCCCTATCCATTCAGAAGTCCCTGTGTCTCACCTTCCAGGTTCAAACTTATTAGCCAAGCTAAATTAATTATCTGCCTTCATGTTCAAACTACTACTAGAGGTGGAAGCAGGCAAATCAATGTATGTCCCGTGTGCTTAATCAGTGTTCCCATTATTCACCTGTCCTGAAAACCCCGGCGTTTTCCCCAATAAAATCTGTGTCACCAGCATCCTTACTGGTGTGTCGTGTCATTACTGGTGGCAAGGTTCTTTGGGAGACTTTCCTAGAGAAGCATACTTTACTCGGAGAACCGGAGTGAACTTATACTATAAGGAAGGCAGCAGCAATGGTCAGGGACGCTCCAGTCCATCCTGGTTCCTGATACAATGTATTTTGTGCTAAAAAGGTTTTAGCGATTTAAATGTTTTCCGGTAAATGTTTCATTCCTGCCTAGAAGTAATTCCATTGGAATTCACTTCCAAACCAAGTTATGCAAAAGCAAAAGCAATCAAGAAAAGAGATAAGAAGAATACATTTAGATTATCCAATGTAATGGAAAGATTCTATTGCTAAAACACCTGAAACCAAATACCACCAATATAAACGTTTTACTTATATATTGTTTAAGTATTAGTGATTAGTGTAAGGTGGTTTCCTGGTGGCAGGTCTGGCTGAATGAAACTGGTCAAACCCTGTTCATTAAATGCGACATAGCATGATAATTATCTTGACACTGAGGGATGTACATTTGTTGGCAGGCATCTGTACTTTAAAGGAGGGCCATATAAGAGACTTGCACTACTATGACAAACTTATGGAAAATACAGAAGAATATGTTTTTCCTTAATGGTGTGTATTCAGATGGCCTCACTTGCACGCAAAGAAGTATTTATTACAGTTGCACTATGCTAGTGTCCTCGCTGTAAGAATAGGTGTAGCTTTCAACAGTAAAGAACGCGGCTTCAAGAAGAACTGTACACCAAGGCTTGAACGGTGATTAACAAAGCACAGAGGTCTAAGTCTGGTATTCTATTTTTCCATATCACTGGTAACCCAGACTTTGTATACCCCCCATAGCTTCAGACACTTTATTCTAGAAGGGAAAACACACCTTAAATGTGAAATATATCACATTTTGTGTATAGGTTGTTTCAGTCTCGGATGTCTATCCTCTTCTCACCCTTACTACATCGGGTCACAGTTGAGTGATTTAGACAAACTTCTCTCCCAAGGCCAACGGGGCAAGATGCTGGATCTATCAATAAAAACATTCAGAAAGCTTTCGCAAATTACGCAACAGGTCATACTATGGTCTTGGGATGCTTCCCCGATACCATCGACAGATGTGGGAAGTGCCAGCCCTCTAGGGCAGACTACCTTCATATATGGCTGTCTTGCCCAAATTACATTTTTTGGTCAGCTATAACTAGTATTTCAGGGAAACAACAACATTTCCATCAAGGCTAAAGGTGTGCCAGTCATTTGTGCTCCTATTATTCCTTATAAATGTAATGCTTTTTGTATTCTCACCAAAATCCAAGTGCTCTTGACTTCTCTTTTTTGTTGCAGAGATGCAACAGGAGAGGGACTGAGCTCTACCCAAAATAGGTTCAAATCATAATAAAAATCTCACTTCAATTACCATGTTTCATTTTTTTTTTTTTTATAACATACAATGTATTTTGTAATGTTAACATCTGCAGAGTCCCATCTCAATAGGACGCACAACCCCTCCTGTGTGTGAAACAAGCCGTGTTGCTCATACAAGAACACCTGGCTCATAAAACACATCCCATGCAAAGGGTTCAAAGTGTTTTGTTGGGTTAACCATTTTGTTAATTATGAATACTTTCGTACACCGTTCCCAGGAAAAATACTATAATATTCTAGGATTGGAAGCAGGGCCCTCTTTACCAAATTCATCCGCTTGTCTTAAGTCTTTGAATTTTAGTTGTCATACTCTTTGAATGTATGTATTGTAAATTATGCTGCATAAAGTGTTAATGCTATATAAAAAATTATTCTTGATTTAATATTTGTACCATGTCCAGCTTCTGCATAAGTAAATCAAATATACTTTGAATGTTCAAAAATTATTCAAAAATAAGGAAAACAAGTTATTGAGATTACTAATCAATTTAAAGCACAATCAGTATCATATATATATATATATATATATATATATATATATATATATATATATATATATATATATATATATATATATACATACACACACACACATATACATATACATATACACACACACACACACATACTATACATATGAGAAGAACCAAGTGCAGTAATGACGTAATCTTAGAAGACAGCGGGACAAGAGTGAGAACCAGGCTGCATGGCTTTAGCTCTTGCGTAATGGCTTGGATATGGTATAACTGCATGCTCATCTCACATTCGTACAAGGGAGATGTATGTGGCTCTAATAATTTGGACTGTTTTTATTTCAGTAAGGACCACCACTGAGGCTTAAGTGAGAATACATTTGTATATTCGCTCTCTGATCTTAGAAGAGAGGTATGAAATACATCAATACCATTAGTCACATACTTTTGGCGGCCAGCAGAAAAGTACATTAAAGCGTCAGAGAAGCACAGCTTGTGTTATGGAATTTCCAGCGACAGAGACCGAAGAACTACTTTACAGGAACTTCTATTGTTTGTTTAATCAAAGAAAAAAGCCTGGAAGAGGAGAAGGGAGGTTCCTGCAGTGGAAAGTACAGATGATTTCACAGGATATCCCACAGTCAGTCTTCTCTTACATTTCTTCTTTCTGCTGTTGTGTTTTACGATCAGTCTTTACATGCTACCTCCAACGTTTGATTACATGGCAAGTCAATATAGCCTGTGGCTGCTTGGGAACCGATGAAAAATTGACCAGTTGGCTGGTGTTCCTTCTATTACAATACAATTTCCAAAAGGGCTTCTTGGAACAAAGTAAACGTATTTTCAAAACAATTTCCTGAATCGTGAGAGGATGGAGAGACGCAGCAGTCCTATTTAGGAAAACCCCTGGCTCAGTCGGAGGGGGCCGGAGGATCATCAAACCGAGCTAAAAGCTGGTTTAAATCAGTGCAATAAATGGAGATGTTAGGTAATCTGACTTTCCATCCATTTTATGGACTTTCTGTTTTAGTGCAGAAGAAAGGAGAATGACGGTTCTCTGCAGTCTATCCATCAATCATTAAACTGAGATAGGATAGATTTATAGATTGATTGTTGGGTCTAGGTTGTGTTATAGCAGGAAAACGGGCAAAAATCAACGCGTGCTGATCAAACGGCGTGAAATAAATCTAAAAATGTTTGAAAATGAGCCTTAACAGTTGTCAGTCACCATAGAAATTCAGTAAAGATCACAGATTATCTAAAGCATACATCCCACACAAGAACATATGTACATCACGGAGCTAAGAAGCTAGTTCTTAACCCATGGTTGGCCAGTCCTATGGCCTACAATAATTTGTATTAATATCTGTTTTGATATTCCACTATATACAATAATAAATGATTACTTTTCACTTCAACATAAAGCCACATTGGTGTAAAGTATGTAGTTGACAAATTTATTGTCATAATATTGTCATTCTGAACACAACGCTGAACCAAATTTCATATTTTAATTTGGAAATTTCAAAAATTTACCTTAATTTATGCGTTTAAAAATTAAAGATAAAGGAGTGAACATAAGGCAGCTTCAATAAATAGAAGGAGAAAAACAAGTGCAAAAAGCTTTAGTGAAAAGCAATACACTGAAGAAAGGGAAAATCTCTGGGTGTCAAGAAAAAGAATAAATAGAACCTGGGCGGACACTGAAAGACAAAGCCAGATCTAAACAAGGTGTAACTGTAAATGTTTCTCAGATGGCAGCAACTATAAAACGCAACCAGTCAATACACTATATCAAAAAAAAAAGTTGGAGCAGAAAAATAATGTGTTTAGAAGTCACATGGAATGCAGTATGTTGCTTCTATGTAAAACAAACATGAGAATAGAGTTCCAAAGCAGGAAGATGTTCAGGAACTCCACACCCTGCCTGCGTGACGGAAACAAAATCTCATATTTAAAGGTCTTTGCTTTGCAGAATGATCTCCATATATCACTGTCCTTACATAGAGATACAATATGCTTTAACCAATGTTAAAAGGGTCTGCTATATAAAAAAACTAACAAACATAAAACAAAACATCATTGGGCAGGTTTCAGGGGTTGCTGAAAATTGTGGTGTTCCAGTCTATACATGCACTATCCGTGAACCTACAGGGAAAAGACATTGAGGAAAATCGTATTTAACAAAAAGCGAAAACCATGTAGGCTCAAGAATGTGCCATAACTGGCAATGCCCTTTGTAACGGGCCGGCAACAATGGAGATCTCTGATCCCCCCTACTGGCCCACTTACATTGTGGGGGGCTGTGGCTAGTTGGCAAGCCTTCCACGTGTCCCTTAGAGACCAAGCAGTAAAGACGACAGCTGGCCTTAGTCAGGCCAAGGACAGCACCCAACATAAATACGTTGCTGTTTACGTGGTCAGAAAACACAACTTAGGTCTTTTCTTCAGGCTTGTTATAGAATTAAGTTGAAGAGCGTCCTAAAACGAAATCAAACATTTTTGGACTTGTGATATTGGCACTGCCATAAAGAATCAGCTTAGTGCTGTGATTCAGCAGAGAAAGTCACCCAAAATATCACATGGCTGAAAACAACGGCAGCCTCCAGGTACATGTAAAGTACATTTTTTTTTTTACAACCTATATTTCTGTATTATATGCAGAGGGAGAATAATATTTTTTCCCAGAACTTCCCCTTTTTTTACATTCTATTCAGTCAATATAGATATCACTACGAGTTTTCTGAATTCCCACAGATAACACAACAGCACTGAGCGCTCTCCCCTCCCCTTTTTATAATATGGTCATCTTAAAGGCAGGTAAAGCATATATATATATATATATATATATATATATATATATATATATATATATATATATATATAATAAAGAGTAGGGTACATAGTAATACTTCATTTCAAAACTTAATGTTAGTGATGACGACGACGGGAGTTCCCCTCTACGGTCCAATTTGGCCATTTGTGTCACAAGGACACTTTAATCTAAAGTAAATCTAAGGCATGTTACTTAACAGGTTTTTAAAATTCTTAATGTTTCCCTGTATCATAGATACTTAAAAAAAAAAGAAAAAGAGAATGCATTTCCTTAACAAGTACAAAATAAAATGTATTTCCTGCAGCTTAAAATGTGCATGTTTAGGAGAAGCAGAACATGGACAGATGAAATTGGTCATACTCTAGATATCTGCGTTGCCTTAGACCTAATAGAAATAGTTTTTGGAGCTTAACCATATTGTCAACGTGCAAGAAAATCTGTTTTTCTATTAATCAGGGCCGATATGAAAGTTTTCCCTAATTGCTACCCTAGTGTTTTAGTTATGGTAAACGTGAGGCTGGTGAACGTGAAGTGTGGTATGAAGTCCAAGCTAATGTAGACTCACAAAAACAAAAAAAAAATCATCTCAAAACATTGGTTAGTTGGCCTATCTTCTCCCCGGGTACACAGTCCTCATCCTGAGAGTCTAATAAAAGGTTATATAGGTTTCCATCTCTATTGTGAGATTTTAGGCTTTGATTCTCAGACAATGTTCACTTTTCCTCTGACTCACACACCTGTCAGGAGGCCATAATGCAAAACTGAAACTTAATCCGGGATCCTCTCCTGCAGGTGTATGGTAAACAGAGATCTATATCAGTCGATCTATATCTCCCAAAGTTAGGTTTGGCCTTAAAGCAAGTAACCTGAACATGTCAAGCAAGGCATGATAAAACAACAATGGGATAACAGGAGAAAAAGTGACTAACAGGAAGTACTTCCCTTCTACCGGTAACTCATCGCAAGTAGGGAAAGGCTTGTTACCACATCCTCTTACTTTATAAACATGGTCCATACTATACAGAATATCTGCACTATGAATCTAATGGGCGTTAAATATAACAATCCCATTAGGTGTACTAGTTTCATCAGTTTCTACCGCGACATTGGTACATACAATAAAAGTGTTAAAGGTTTGAAAGGACAACCCTAGGTAATTAGAGAAATGTATTGGCAGAACCAGTGTCTGAAAGAACTGCTCAAACTTATTTGGGACTTCCCTTCTCGCATGATTTACCTGAATCAACACAACAAAGGGAGTTGACAGAAGAGTTTTGGTTTCCACACCTTCATTAGACGTTATGGGGCCAACCCCAATGAGCCTCTGTTGCAGAAAGTCCATGTATAATGTTAAATCAGCGAGTCTCCTCACCCATTAAATTACTCAGTCGTTCTTGCTGGAAAACTTGCCATTCGACGAATAGTAAAGCGAGGGATTTCAAACCACAACTCTCATGCAAACTGTCCCTTTAATGAATAAACCTAGTAGGGTCGGCAAATGAGCAGTGTTCTAAATATCCTTATACATCTTTACGTTTTTCTTTGGACACAGAACCTGGATTTATTGATTTTTTTTTTACAGGTATTAAAATCAGCTGCTGGATGGACCAATCCCACTTTGTTGGGGATCGTGTCACACCAGTTATAATCATTCATCACCCCTCCTGTTATGTCCTTTTCAATCAAATCCAGAGAAGAAAAAAGCCACTGATTCTTTCTAAACAGTTGTTCTCGGCTATCATCAGACAGGACAGCAGTTCACTTGTATGAAAAGAATGAAGGAGGGGGTGAGGGTTTGTTATGAATGAATCCCCTTCCTCCTCCTTCTGTATGACTATTCATGTGGAAGGGGGTCAAAAGCAGGATTACATGATTTATTTCCTCTTTTGCGGTACAAATGATTAACCTCTTAGAAACATCCTATGAATATATATTATATATATCTACATACACATAAATATTACACACACAGATAAGCTACGTTATTACCCAAGTATGCCTGGTCACTAAATAAAGTAAACATACATTTCATGTTAAGGTTAGTTCAGCAGTAAAGTGGAGGACACAGCAATATACACAAGGTATATGAAACACAAGACTTTTACACGTCAGACCATGAACTGCCTGTAACACACTTTAACTCCGCCAAGGACAGGCTGATATTGCACTGCCACACAAGGAAGCAACACTGACCTGGGACACTACTTGCCCTTAAGTTTGTACTAAAGCACCTACATATTCGGCAGCGTCGTACAAGGCACATTTATCGCTAATTTAAAACAAACTGAGGGTGGGAGGGAAGAGCGGGGGCCCAGCTGGCTTCATTTCACAAGCTGGACTACAGGATCCACAGGAAAGCCCGTATGGCCTTGGGAGGACGTTTCTTCAGGGCCACAACGAGGAGGAATAAGGAGGAAGGGCTGGGATGCGTGGCCTACTCCACATCGTGATTTCCCGATACAGGAACCATATAGATGGGAATCCAGAAGCACGGCAGCGCCGACATTATCACACACGCCGACCCTACACACGAATACACATACAGCACTACAGACGGGGAAGAGGGGGCTCTCACCTGTGTGCGCTCCACACCCGTCACATAAGTTACTTGTCCCTGAGAGTAAGGAGACCCGCTTGATAAGGAGCACGTAATCTCTACGCTTCCTCTGTTAAACTAGCAGGGGCTGAGCAGCCATCGGAAGCGCTGGAGCGGGGCTGTTGCGTTCACTCCATGTTGACCAGGAATCCCTGGCCCGTGCACTTTGATCTCTTTTCCTCCTCCTCCTCCTGAAATCAGAGGCTGACACATCCAGGGTCCGGTCTTGTAGCCTGATCCCTCTCCCACCCTCTCCTGTGCGGAGGATCACATATCCCGGGGGGCGGGGAAGAGGACTAACACCGGGAGAAAGGGACACTACGGGAGAGCGGGTGGATCACTCGTAGCGGACGCACCGAGTGCCGCGTGCAGGAGCAAACGCTAGCAGGGCGCAAACTTGCCGGGCGCTAACGCAGTAGGGAGTGGGGATTCCAGATCCTCCTCCTCCTCCTTTGCATGGTTTGCTCCCAGCTCTCTGTGAAGAGAAGGAGGGGCAGCAGAGCTCGATAAAAGCATGCCCTGCAACATGGCTGCCTGTATTGTGCCTTACAGCCTCGGAGATAAGGGGAAAGTGCTCACTAAAACTCGAGTTACAGGGCAGGTCTGTGTGCAGGACTGCTGTTTATCACCAAGTAGTTACATGCAGCCGTCGACTATAATCCACTGGAAGCGCCAACAGTTGGATTACTGGAGTTTGTGCCATGATTTGAGCTACTTTCAAACTTTGCATATACTTTCCATTGCAATTAGTTTTGCTTTGTGTATTCAGGAACGTTAAAAAAACTAAACTGTAATTATACGGTACAGTGCAAACGTTTTAAGCCAGTGTGAGAAAATGCCATTAAGTAAGAATACTTGAAAAAAAATTTTTTTTATCCTTTCACAAAATAAATTGCCCGCTTTAAAATAGCTTAGCAGACAAGCAACGATGTCGAGGCATTCAGCGACACTTAAGAACCCACCTTACAGGACGCATCATGACCACGCCAGAGAGTGACCACAAGCACCATAGTAAGCATACCTGGGAACTCTCCGGGTTTGACCTAGAGTTCTCCAGGTGAAGCACCACTTCTCTGGGTCAAGGCCCGAATCCTTTGGGCCCCTTTAAAAGGGGGTGTTTCCCGTGATGTCAGTGGGCGTTCCCACTCAACGCCCACTGACATCACGGGAAACACCCCCTTTTAAAGGGGCCCAAAGGATTCGGGCCTTGACCAAGAGAACCGGACCTCCCGCCGACATCGGTGGGCAGTCCTGGCCGCGTCCCGCAAGGGAAGGTTCCGGGTAGCTGGAGCTAAGAAGTTCCCAGGTATGATAGTAAGAGATGTTGCCTCTCTCAAGATGCTGGCGCCCTCTAAAAAATACATGAGTTCCCAAGAGTAACTGCATTCAACCAAGTCAATGAAGCCCAACTTAATCATCACAACTGGTAATCACAATTTTCACTGCAGTGCTGTCATTTTGGTGAAAATTTGCTTAGATGCAGACGAAGACACAAGATTTTCGTACGAATCGCCGGATTTACTAAAATGCAAATGCAATTGGAATGCAAAAGTCTTAATTTAGTGGGCTCTGTACCGTTGAGCTGGTGCAACAACAGTCTTAGGCCTGAATCTTTGGTATAATAGGGCATGAAATGCGGCCCGCGAGACCTCGAGGTGCGGCCCGCGTATCATCGGCAGCCAGGGCAACCAATCTTACGCGGGCCGCACCTCGAGCCCTGCTACTTACCTGTGGGAGGGTCTTCTGGACTGCATAGAGGAAGCGGAACCTAGCAGAGTTCACGTGACATCACATGACTCTGCTCCAGTCCTGTACCAGAGAACGCAGAGGGAGGCTGCGCCCCCTGCTGAAGTCTGTGAGCGGCATCGAGGAGATGCAGTGCAGGTAAGGGGGTGGGGAGGGTGTTTGAATGAGTATGCGTGATTGAGGGAATGAATCTGTGAATGAATGAGAATATGAATGAATGAGTGTGTGTGTAATACCATGGATGTGTAAGTGCTGGAACCTGGGCATGACGGGACTGTGATTGTTGTTAGCAATCACACTTCTATCATGCCAAGTCAGCCAGTACATGCTGAAACCTAGCTAGCTGCCCCCCTTGTGTATTGATGCTGTCAGCAGTATGAGGTCTACACATCGCTTACAGCCACCCTGTACCAGCATGTACTGGCTGAATTGGCATGATAGGAGTGTGATTGCTAACAGCAATCACAGCAAGCACAGTCCCATCATGCCTAGGTACCAGCATTTACTGGTTGCCTGGGTATGATAGGAGTGTGATTGCTGTTAGCAATCACACTCCTATCATGCCAAGTCATATTGCTATTTTTTTTGTCCAATTGTGGTGTGTTACCTACTTTTATTAAAAATTTGAGTTTTTATTATTATTTATAAAGGTGGGAAGTCATTTTTAGTTTTGGCTAAGTGAACTGTGAATGTTTTGGTCCAGAATTTTCATTTTGGTGCATCCCTAGAATAAATAGAAGCATTTCATTTTTAATTATCCTGAATTTGTAGTCACAAACCTTTCTAGGCCCAGAAATCAGTGAGAGGAAAAGTAAAGGTTTTGTGTCATTTACTTTATTTTAATCTGCATATTTTATTAAAGGCCATATTTTCTCACAGTGAAAAATGAGTGCGGCCCTCGCACGTATACAATTCTGATGAAGTGGCCCACTGCAGAAAAAACTTGGACACCCCTGATCTAGATAAATGGCTCTTTTTTGCAGCCAAACCCTGTTCTGGTTGCATGTGCAAACTTACTTTCTCAGGTAACTGAACTATTGTAGCCCAAGGTGCAGTGCTCCAAAGTCAAGAAAAACAAAGGTGTGTACAGTGCTGATCTTCATGCGACAAGATTAGTGCTTCGTGCAATCATGAGCCACACTGAACTAAACCCCAGCCTTCTTTCCTGTCCAAATCTAACTGAAAGCCCTGCAAAGAATGCCAAGGTCTTCAGCTCTACTTGCTATTGGTGCTGGAGCCGAAAGATGTCTGCCCTTCCCCTGCCGAAAGGTTAGCAGGAGGTTTAGATCGTCATGAAACTCCTAGACCTTACTTGTCTTCATCTGAGGAGGAAAAGGCCCAGAACCATTAGAAAGTGGTAGCCAAAAGACCCAATCCTAGCACTCACACCAAAACAAGTATCTATTTTTGGGCAAGATGCCCAAATACTCACCACATAACCCCCCAACTGTCCCCATTTTTCTGTCTCTGTCCCGCATATCCCTTCCTCTGTCCCACTTTGCAGGGACAGAAGAAGGGTGAGGTTAGAGCGATACTCACCTCAGGTACAGCTGCGGGGGAATGGTGCACAGACACCCGATCAGCAGCTGCAGCCTGCAGACTAGTTGGGAGATCACAATCTCCCTCTAGTCAGCTCAACATTAGGGAGTGCGAGGGCTGTCACTTCAGACCTCACTTTACTGTCCCCTAATCACTACGCGCCAGCAAATAATGCCCAGCGTGGGGATATGACATCATCCCTACGCTCTGCAGCAATAGCTGGCGCATAGTGAAGAGGGAGCAGTAAAGCGAGGTCTGAAGTGGCAGCCCTCGCACTCCCTCCACAGGATACAGGATGGAGGAAGAAGGATGGAGAAAGAGATAAGAGATGGGGAGAAAGGGGTGTAAGGGCAGTGTATGTGTATGTATGTGTTTGTAAGCTTGTGTATGGGCTGGTGTGTGTGTAAGAGCAGTATAGTTATTTGTTAGCTGGTGTGTAAGGGCAGTGTATATGTGTGTGTGTGTGTAAGGGCAGTGTACATGTATACTCAGCCAGTATTATGGTGGACACCTGGCTGGTTGAGAATCATGGGAATGTTAGTTCACAGCTAGCATCTGCAGCTTTACTGTTGACCTTAAGTCAAGGTAGCGCCACCAGGTGCCCCCTCAGCGCCATTGTCTTTACTACTGAGTGCCAGGATATGAAGTATCTGCCTTTTAAGGATGAGGAGCACCAGAGGCAAGGGCTGGCAAGGACCTGACAGGGGCTGGTAAGACCTGGCAGGGGCTGGTGGATGCAAGGCAGGGGCTGGTGGGTGCATGGCAGAGGCATAGGGGACATGGCAGGGACTGGTAGGGATATTACAGGTCTGAGAGGGGCATGGCAGAGGCTGAGGGGACATGGCGGGGCTAATGGGGACAATGCAAGGGCTGATGGACACTGTATGGTTATCAAAGTTAAGTGCTAAACATTTAAATGTTTAAATCCTAAATTCATTTTATTGCTGTGTGTCCATCTGCCTTATACTTCAAAATTCAGCTGTGAACTACTATACACTGCTAGGTTTAAGCATCTAGATCAGGGGTGTCCCAAGTTTTTTCTGCAGTGGGCCACTTCATCAGAATTGTATACGTGCGAGGGCCGCACTCATTTTTCACTGTGAAAAAATATGGCCTTTAATAAAATATGCAGATTAAAATAAAGTAAATGACACAAAACTTTTACTTTTCCTCTCACTGATTTCTGGGCCTAGAAAGGTTTGTGACTACAAATTCGGGATAATTAAAAATGAAATACTTCTATTTATTCTAGGGATGCACCAAAATGAAAATTCTGGACCAAAGCATTCACAGTTCACTTAGCCAAAACCAAAAATGACCCCCACCTTTATAAATAATAATAAAAACTCACATTTTTAATAAAAGTAGGCAACACACCACAATTGGACAAAAGAAATAGCAATATGACTTGGCATGATAGGAGTGTGATTGCTATCACCAAATTAGCAATTGCTAACAGGCAACCAGTAAATGCTGGTACCTAGGCATGATGGGACTGTGCTTGCTGTGATTGCTGTTAGCAATCACACTCCTGTCATGCCAAGTCAGCCAGTACATGTTGGCACAGGGTGGCTGTAAGTGATGTGTAGACCCCATACTGCTGGCAGCATCAATACACAAGGGGGGCAGCTAGCTAGGTTTCAGCATGTACTGGCTAACTTGGCATGATAGGAGTGTGATTGCTAACAGCAATCAAAGTCCCATCATGCCTAGATTCCAACACTTACACATCCAACCAGTAAATGCTGGAACCTAGGCATGATAGCAATCACACTCCTATCATGCCAAGTCAGCCAGTACATGCTGGTACAGGGTGGCTGTAAGTGATGTGCAGACCCCATACTGCTGGCAGCATCAATACACAAGGGGGGCAGCTAGCTAGGTTTCAGCATGTACTGGCTGACTTGGCATGATAGGAGTGTGATTGCTAACAGCAATCAAAGTTCCATCATGCCTAGGTTCCAGCACTTACACATCCATGCTATCACACACACACTCATTCATTCATATACTCATTCATTCATAGATTAATTCCCTCAATCACGCATACTCATTCAAACACCCTCCCCACCCCCTTACCTGCAATGCAGCTCCTCGATGCCGCTCACAGACTTCAGCAGAGGGCACGACCTCCCTCTGCGTTCTCTGGTACTGCACAGAGGAAGCAGGACTGGAGCAGAGTCATGTGATGTCACGTGAACTCTGCTAGGTTCCGCTTCCTCTATGCAGTACAGAAGACCCTCCCACAGGTAAGTAGCAGGGCTCGAGGTCCGGCCTGCGTAACATCGGTTGCCCTGGCTGCCGATCTTACGCGTGCTGCACCTCGGGCCGCATGTTGGATGCCCCTGATCTAGATGTTATTTATAGAGAAACAGATTTTTTTGTCATATTATACAAATTTAACAGCAACATTTTCTCTCAGTAACATTTGCCAGTGCAAATCTATATATTGCACATATGTTCTACCAGGATATTGTGATGTTATTGCTGTCAATTTAATATTATCCTATTTACAACAGGTGTTAATGCTTCTTATTGTGTGCCTTTATTATTTAAATATTTATGGACTCATACTTTATATTGCAGACTGTCGGCAGGTTTGTAATATAAGTATTGTGGTTTGTTTTAATACTAATGTCCCAAGGAATTTATTTTTGTCCTTTAGTATGAATGAAATGCTGTATACAGTTTCTTTTATCTAATTGTCTAACAATAAACCTCCTTTATCCAAAGACCTGTAGGCCTTCATTGTTGTCAGTTGTGATATTTTGGGTGACTTTTCCTTCTCACACACTGCACTGAGCTGATGCTTTATGGCAATGATAATGAAGTTAGTTCTTCCATATACTTTATTTAGTCATAGGGTCAGACGGGGGCGATTAAGACTGGGTCATTCTATCATTTCCCATAGACAGTATGTCAGGAACCACTTTTTCGCTGCGTGAACCATGGCTTTTTTATACCTGTGGCATTTAAATCTGCTACCGCTAGTGGCCACCCTCCGCCCTCTGGAGCACTCAGAACTCCTGGGTTGAGCCCTAGTCAATACATCCAGCTGGGCCTTGTTACCTGGATTACCCTGCCTTTATGAACCTGCCCTGCCCTTCAGTCAGGGCCTTTGTATTGAAGTCTATGGACCTTCCGGCTGTGGCTCTGCACCTGCACCTGCACCTGCACCTGCACCTGCACTGGTCCTGGTTCCCTGCTTTGTGTCCTGATCAAGTGGATTCCCTGCTTTGTGTCCTGATCAAGTGGATTCCCTGCTTTGTGTCCTTCCAAGTGGATTCCCTGCTTTGTGTCCTTCCAAGTGGATTCCCTGCTTTGTGTCCTGATCAAGTGGATTCCCTGCTTTGTGTCCTTCCAAGTGGATTCCCTGCTTTGTGTCCTTCCAAGTGGATTCCCTGCTTTGTGTCCTTCGTGCCCTTCCAAGCGGGCTCTCTGCCTTTCGTGCCCTTCCAAGTGGGCTCCCTGCCAAAAGATTTATTACCGGTGTTTATTTTGCCATACGTCCGGTTTTGTGCTTAGACTGTATTACCCTTATTTGCTGGTCCTGTTATATATATATATATATATATATATATATATATATATATATATATATATATATATATATATATATATATATATATATATATATATATATATATATATATAATACATTGCATTACCTGGATTTCTGCTTGTTTGCATAATCCGTGGGTTACAGACCGAACCCCAAGTATCCCCTGCACATGGGCTCCTACCCGACCTGATCACCCGAGTCCTGACACAGTATGATAAGGTGGGCAGAAATAACAGTGCTAGGACATATATAACTGGCTAATATGGAGCTGCCAGAAAACATTATATGATGAGAAAATAATCCACAAGTGTTAATAAAAAAAACACAATGCTTTTGAAAACTTTTTAAAATCTGATAATTGGTAATAATTCTCTTTAAATTAATCATTGTTTAGTATAAAATGGCCTTTCATTACTTTCTAATTTAATAATGTTAAAAAGAATGCGTGATTCTCATAAAAACATTGTCTATTCTTTTGGTTGGCTTTACATGTTTGCTGCTGCAGAGCTGCACTGAACCCCCACACTGAGTCATCTCCTGCTTGTTGAAGCCAAAGTGTTCCAGTAAGTGTCCCAGAATACCACTAAACTTATAACAAAACACAGATACTGTACAGCCTGTCTCTGGAATCAAATTTACTTTTAGTATACCTGCAAAATGACGTGTTTTTGTTGTGGGACAGTCCTAATCATGTGCAATCATAAGCCACCAGCTCCCAGAAAACAGAACTCAACATCATGTCTTTTAGTGGACTTTAGTAATGATGATGATCATAAGTAATATTTATTAAATTAAAAAAAGTTAATACTTTTTTTCTCACCCAGTTTGGACAAGCCAACATTTTCCCTACCCCTTCTCTTTCCTTTGGTCAACCGAAGGAAGAGGGATGCTGCCTGTCACTGCATGCACAATAATGTTATGCATGCATTAATGAAGCGTAAGTCATCTTTACAATCGTAGTTGACATAGTTGTCCAACATGTATAGAAGTATGACCTTTTTAAGTAGCCAGTGAATACTGAAACCGTTTGTTGATTAAAGGAATTTTTTTGGTTGAGTAAAAATATATCTTTCAAAACATCTTGTGCTCCATTATAGTGAGAAATATGTCTGCATAGGCATGTCAGTGCAGCAAGGGTTTTTTTTTTTTTTTCTTGGCATCGCAAATGTTTGCCGTTGGGAAATGTGTCAGGAGTTTTTATCATTAGTTCTGACATACATCTAAGTGCATACACCAGTGTTGTTGTCTAACCAACTATGTGGATACCCCGTACCTCATCCAGCTTTATTATGAACAAAGGCGCGTGGAAATATCTTAGCAACATGCTGTACTTATTCTTCAGCCAATGTACTCATTGGCTGTCATACTGAGAACTCTATTTTTTTAAAGATGAATTAAATTATTTTACCTTTGCATTTTTTTTTTGTCTAGTCTACCCTTAAAAGTTAAAGGGCCAATAAACCTTGAAATTCTTCCAGAAACTGTGTATAGCTGGTAACATTAAAATCAGAGCATCTCTGGTGAAAGAGCCACGTGGTCATCCTAGGAGAAGACATAGATTTCTTTCTATGCATTGTGTAGAACTGTGTTGTAGCTTTTATATTACACGCTTTTTATACTTTTTAGATAACTTTTGCAATCTTACAAATTTAAGTTACAAAAAAATAAAAATGAAAAAACATTAAAAACTTTAAATGCATATTAATAATTTGGTTAAGTTTGAAAAAGTTTTCCTAAGCCTTTTGCTGTCCTTTTAAAAACTGGTCATACCACACCTTCTTCATAAAGTACCTGAAACCTGAAAAAAATTCTCTGATTGTGATTACTATTGGGATAAAAAAAGGGATACAAAACCAGCACACAAATGGTAATATGTTGTATTTATAAAATAGCAATGAATAATATTACATATCTTGTAGGTGTGTGTATGGAGGACTCTATCGACCTCCTTTATTTTGAATTGAAAAAAAACTTCATTAATTTGCCAAATTGTACCCAAAGTTTTGCTGGCTCATAGAGGTAGCTGCACTGCCCTGATCTTTCTTGTATCCATTCTCTCTACCTGTCTGAGCACCTCCAATGCAAATAGACATAAAGGTGTTTTAATTTACTTTTTCTTTCTCATCAACTGAAAACAAAGGAGTTTTGGATGAAAATGACTATATTAAGTATTGTCTTTATCAAGTATTTCCTGATTAAATGTATGGCCCAGCTATAGCTGATGGGAAACATTTAGGAGTAGGAACTCATTTTCTCAATGGATTGAAGAAGGTGGAAAATTCCACAGGTTGCTACATTCGCTAGACAACTGAAACTAATTAATAACTGAGCAGGCATTGTGTTCCAAAGCAAGTAATCATTTTTGCTTTTCGTATTATACTTTTTTTTAAATTTTTTTTATTTTTTTTTATTTTTATTTTTTGAGATTTAATGCCAGATTGTTGTGAATTCATTTTATTAAAATTATTTCTTAGACCAGTGCACCTCTTATGGGTAAATAATGGAAACACATTTGTGGAAATATTCTAAACACATAATTAAGTACCCAATACTAATACGTAAAATACACAATTATGATTGGAGGATTTCAATCAATGGGAGGGATTTATGCTGACAAACATTATAGATTTCTAAGACAAAGAGTTTTTTGTCTTCAACATAATATATAGAAAAATGTTATCCCGAAGAATGCATGAACAATTTTATACATGATCTTTAAAAAAACTGCATGATTCAATAGCATTACACTGATTGCTCATAGTCATCTACCGCATGTAAGCCAGATTTTAGGATGATACATAGCTGACTCATGTTCATCCATTTACACTAAGGATCTCTTTATACCTAGAGTACCTTGGCAGAGTTACACTGACAGATTTTTATATATGATATTAAAGGGCTAATTTTATTTATATGGATCAGTTAAGAAGTGTTCACACTTCTTAATAACGCACATCTTTCAATTTACCTGCAGCTGCTCCTTTGTCATACAGGCAGATTACCAGGTCTGCATGCACAGGCATTGTGGATCCCAGTATTAAAGCATTATGCTTGACTAGTTCTTGCAGAAGACGCTCACTGTGGGTCACCCCTTACAATATTTAGTGTAGTCATTGTGTTCATACTACAACTCTCCTACAAACTCGAACTTTAGTGAATAAACTCACAAATGTCACTGTAAACAACAAAAATATTACCATCAATGATTTCTGCATTTATAATTAATGCTCAAGCATTTTGAGTTTTATTCAGGGGGGGGGGCAGAAGTGTTTCAGGTTTATCTCACAGATGTTACCTTATGAACTACTGTGAGCTTTTGCTCCAAGACTAGTGGGATTTCTGGAAAGTCACATCACTAATTAAACTATTATATTGGTTAACTGGACGTAGAGAAGGTCCTCGCAGAGGAGATGAGCCAAACACTAGACCCAGCCCTTCACCTTCAAATGTCCCTTTCCCCATAGGTTGAGCCCTTGGGTATTCTGGGACATTCGAGACATGGAAGCCAAAGTGATAACTATGTATTCTCTTCAGCAGCTCTTTTTCCCCAGAAGCTAATCCCTTGGGTACTCTGTGGTAACCAGGACTTGAAAGCTAAAGCATTGTACAGAAGAAGACAATTGAGAAACCAGAGACAAGCCAGGTGGAGTTCACTTGTAAGTCTAAGACATAGCTGGGGATTGGTGCACGATAAGGAATCACACAAATCTCTGAGAACGAGCTCATAGAATGAGCGGCGACATACTAATGAATCGGGAATACATATACTGTGGATGGTGACAAATTAGTGTGCATACTGTGCAAATTAGTGCTGGTACATGTGCTACTTACCTATGTACACAGCACCTACTAGTTAAAATGCTTAATTTGAAAGTTGCAACGGTCTTCTCAACAAGGTCTTAAAGAGAACTTGCCCAAGGAACTCCATTCTGCTGACGACTAGTATGGACATTGCAACTATGCATTATTCAGGGCCTGCTCAACTCTTTCTACAGAAATAACTGCCAAGCATGTCTGTTTTTAATGTTTAGTGAATGCAAGAAGTTGAAACCACAACTTTCCTTCAAATTCTCATTCTCCTTCTGCTTTAGTGAATAAACCTTATCCAGTTTCAGGGCAAAATATATCTCATTAAACTGTAGTACCTTGGTCAACAAAAACAGGAAGAATGTAGATATGTATTCCTAATGACTATTCTATCAATGTTTCTATTTCTTTGAAACATAATAAATTATTCACATAATATTGACATAGCTTTCATATTAAACACTTTCTGTTAAATATTTATATCCCTTATTTAAACATATAATTAAAACATATACACACTTCCAGATAGTTTTCCTATCAGTGATTTTAGTTTAATATTTTATTTATATTAATATGCAAGCTTTTAGGAATCAGCTTTTTACTTGATAAACAAAAATGGCAATTGTCAAAAAGTGTACCTAACAAATCCAAATTCTAATACTTAACCGAAAAAAACGTACTTTCAATAACTTTTTATTTATTTATATCAATTATCTGCATTTACCGTATAAGACGCTCCCATGTATAAGACGCGCCTTAATTTTTGGGGCCCGAAAATTACACTTCTATCATGCCCAGGTTCTAGGATGAGTGTGATGTTAGCTGTCCTGGAATCTGGGTATGCCTGGGCATGATAGGAGTGTTATTGCTGTTAGCAATCATGTATATTTAATAAACCAATCACACTCCTATCATGCACAAGCAGCCAACACATGCACATCACTTTCAGCCTGTGCCCTGCCCCCCTACTTACACATCCATGCTATCACACACACATATTCATTCATTACCCCATTCAAGCAGACTCATATACCCTCCCCCACCCTTACATGAACTGCAGATCTTCCGGTGCCGCTTGCAGACTTTGTTTCCCTCTGCGTTGCTCAAACTCAGCAACGAAGCGGAGTCATGTGATGTACATTCACGTGACTCCACTGGATTCCTGTGTCTCCTCGACGGAAAAAGAGGAGCTGCTGAGCAACACAGAGGTAAGCGGAAAAAAAACCTAAATCTACAACCACATGGGGAAATACGGTATTCACAAAGATTGTTAAATGTTTTTTCCACAGGAAAAACAAATAGAACATAATACATTATTATATAGCAGTATTAAAACTATTTGTATGGGTTTAATTCGTCTAATTAACTACTCACTCTCTATGGAGCCCTTTACCAGCTTTAGAAGTTAATTCTGTGTACCTTATTAACTGATCAGATGCATTATAGGAAACAAAGGTTTATGGCACAAAAAAGCTTAAGGCTAACTTAGCTGGCAAGTGGGACTGCACCATTGTAATAATAATTTTGTAATAGCTAACCGTACCAAAGGAAGGATTAATTAATAATTATGCCCCCCCCAGTCATTCTTCATCTGTATACACTTAAATTGTTTCTCTGATGGTGTTATCCACTGACAAACTGAGTGCTATCAAATTAAGTTATTTGACATTATTTAAAAGTTTAATTTGCATTCTACCAGGACCATTATACCAGGTTGTTAGTGGCTTTAAGTAACACACTACAGTGTACACTGCATTCATGATCTTGAGTGACAACAGAGCCACACCATACACCTTGCTCAATGAAACAAGATTCTTAGAGGTGCACTACAACCATTTAAAGTTAAAATTAGTTTTTTTTTTGCGTTTGTTAAACTAAAAAGATAAACATGATGTGCCTTAGGACTTGCGCATGAAAAACCAGCCATGTGTGCTTTCATCTCTACATGATGGCTGAGGATTGTGGAGCTACAGCCATGAATTGATTTTTCTTTTTGTTTTATTTTGCTTTAGACATTGTTTTTTACTGACTCCAATAAGTGTAACACATTTTAACTTTAAATGTTTGAAGTGTACCTTTGAGAATCTTGTTTCACTGAGCTCTGTTGTCAGTGTTGAGGTCATGGAAGAAGTTGTGTGTTATGTAAAGCCACTAAATAACAACCTGCTATAATAGTGCTAGTAAAATGCAAATTTAATGTTGAAATAAAATAAAAACATTTTCATCTTTTTGAACACTAATCTTACAGAATGACCCTTAAAAGCACTTTTACATTTTTTTTTATCATAGTAAGTTGGAGAATTCACAGGAACTGAATAAACTAGATAAAGGTTAACCACATGAAAGGGGTTACCTGCTAAAGGTCAAAAAGGTTGAAATGCCCTCCAGCTAAGAAGAGAATGATATTAATCTTGGCCAATGGGAAAGACAAAAAGCAAAGCAAGATAGTAAAGGTTACCTTTTAAAGGATAAAGTGAGAATATGACCTTAATTTACCCTTTGTAGGGTAAGAAGAGAATATGATGAGTAAATATGTTTTGCTTATTTTTTGAAATTATAGATCATTTTGTCACCAGCAGGTAGTGTTCAGGAATATGACACATCTGTGCAATGTTGAAAAGAAATCACAACATGGTTTTATGAGTCAGAAAGCAAAATAAAATATGCACATATTTTAGAAAATTACCCACCTCTTCTACCCTATACTAATGCCTTGGTTGTTTTTATTCCTCTTCAATCTGGGGTTTTAGCCAAAATGCACATTACAAGACAGTATAAACATCTTTCTGTGTTTGACTAGTGTATATCTACAGTATATTTTTTACACAGTGATGTTTTTTTTGTTTGGAAGAAAATTATATTTATTTAAATTCATTATACCTATAAATATGATGATTTATGCTTATTTTTTTTCCTCCCCCTACACTTTCTTTAGTGGTTTTACTACAATAATATCAAAATAATGTCATACGCACCAAGGCTTATTTTTAACACACTTTTACATATTTAACCGTTTGCTTTCTTGAAAGGAAAACATTGCATTTCAATAGATAACACCCCAATTTGGCACTTGGACGCGATTTACTATATGCCTCCTCATCCAACTTAAAAAAGCTAAAGAATTTGAGGTGCGTCCTATACTGTTCCCTGGATTGACCCATGGTTTGTCTCCAATTCTGCTCCCCTTTCTGGTTCGAACATTTCTGTGCTTTAAGATTTGATGTGCTCCTTGACTTGTCCATGGCTATCCGTTTTTTTTATACTTTGCTTATTTGGTGCAGACCCTTGGTGTGTTTCTTGACCTGTCTTTGGCTACAATGCTTACTTGGCTTTGGCTCTTCACATGTTTCTTGGGCTGATTTCTTGTCCTGGGAACCCATGTCCTGCCTTTAAGCACTACCACCAAACCCACAAAGGGACTTAGAGATAATAGGGCAATCTATGATTTAGTGATTATAGATTAATGGCTTGTACTCATAATATGTTGTTTTTTTTCCCTTTTTCTTTTCATCTATATCGCTTGTGTTCAATTTATGCTACTTCATAATACTCTTCTGCTAACTTTAGGCCTGGAAAGTATGGTGAGTTATAGATAATAATACACTTCCATTTCAATATAGAAATCTTTATACATAACCTGTGTCTTCAGTTTCATTTATAAAAGTACTTTGTGAATTCTTTGCAGGTATATAAAGTCATAAAGTACATGTTCTGAGTCAATGGAATGGGTTTGTAGCTCATACCTGTACAAATCATTATTATTTTGTAAAACAACACATTGAAGGCATTGAGATTTATTAAAAGGAGAGTGGACGGGCGTGGCCTGGTGTTTGGAGAAGATGGACGCACTTTTAGCTAGCTCCTGCTCAATCCCTGGCAACTTCAGCTTTCACAGCCGTTCTACCCGCATTCTGGCGGCTCTCTCTTGGCGACTGGCGAGATGTCAACCCGTAGGGGCGGCGAACCGGGCCTTACCTCCGAGGTGCCGGACTATTTTAAGAAAAAAGACACCCCACGAGGCGACGGCCTGGAGGGAACAGATGAAGCGGGGCCTTGCACGTGGAGTGACATCGCTGACCTTAAGCCTTGTGTTCTCTCCGTTAAACTGCAGTCAGCCTTTAAGACGGGACTTTCCACAATATCGGCAGACCTCACGGCATTGGCTACCAGGACGGTTCATCTGGAACAAGCGGTCGATGAACTTACCTCCGCTCAGCGCGACCGAGATGTGGACATGGTGTGGCTGGAGCCCATGTGCGCTGCTCTTCAGGAGGCTGTGGAAGACCTTGACAACCGGTCCTGCCGGTCTAACTTGAGAGTTCGAGGTGTCTCGGAATCCCTGGTCGACCTGAGATCTTTTTTCCACAGCTACCTGCGGCAGCTCCTCCCGGACTTACCTGAGGCCGAACTCCATCTTGAGCGGATCCATAGGGCTCTTTGACCGAGGCCGGGTAATGGTGGCCCTCCCAGGGAGATCATCCTGAAGTGCCACTACTTCACCACCAAAGATGCCATCCTACGTGCGACGCGTAATGCCTCCCCTGCTGGTATGCCGACATCGCTCCCACTACCCTCCGCAAACGACGAGCCCTGAAGCCTGTGACGGATCTTCTCCGGGAGAAGGGGATCTCTTACTGCTGGGGTTTTCCCTTCAAACTCTTGGTCCAAGATGGTGGCTCGCTTCTCACACTCCATGATCTGGATGGAGCCGCTCCCTTTCTACGGCGCTTAGGTCTCAAAGTACCCCACACCCTGGACCCACAGCTCTGCGCGACCCCGCATCCTTCAAAGCCTCGGGATAGATCTCCGCACCGCCTGGACTCCCCAAGATCATCGCCCCGGGCGGAGGTTGTCCCGGCAGCATCTCCAGACATTGCCTGAGGTTGCTGCCCTCGTTGGATTCCTCGAGTCATGCTGTTTTCCCCCTTGCTCGGGAGCGGCTGACCCTCGTCCATGCCATTGACTGTGTTCCGTTTGCTGGACAGCTAAGTGCCTTGGTTACATTTGGCTTTTCTATGGGTTGTCATTATACCAGTTTTTTTCTGTTATTTTTGTTGTGTTTGGCGTTAATTATGGGGGCTCTGTGCTATCTTTTTGCTGGCCAGTGTGGCACTAGTGCCTACCTTACACATATGTGCTTTCCACATTTCTATACATTGGCACCTCTGCGATCCATCCATGTGCACTCACTGGTCTACACACAAGCTAGTAACCCCGCGACTCACAGGGGGCCTTATCAGTGGAGACTGCAACTCGGTGATGGACCCGTATCTGGATCGAACCCTGTCAGTTGCACGTACTTGCCCGAAGCATCTTTTTAAACCTCTACAACACTTTGTCAAATCAATGGGGCTGTTTGACGCCTGGCGTCTTCTCCATCCATCGGACAGAGACTACTCTTTTTATTCTCATCCACATGCAATGTATTCGAGACTCGATTATTTTTTTCTTAACCAACGCCTGCTTCCGTTGCTCCTGAGCTCATCCATTCACAAGATATCCTGTTCTGACCACGCTATGATAGATATCACCCTGTCGGCCTTTCAACCTCCCAACTTAAGACCTCTTTGGCGTTTGAATGATGCTCTACTCCTTGACTCGGAGACTTCACAGAGAATCTGACCCCTGATGTCTCCCTGGGCACCGTCTGGGATGCGCACAAAGCGGTCCTTCGAGGCCAATTCATAGCGATCGCATCCGCCAAGCGGAAACACCATCTCACAGATTACGGCTCTCACGGATACACTGACTAAACTATGAGCGGACCATAAACGCTCTGGCGATCCGGGTCTCCTCCGAGACATTGTCACGACTCACGGACACTTGAACATGCTGTTATCCACTGACTCCATCAGAGCGATTCTCCGGACTCGGCTGAAATTTTTCGAAAAAGCAAACAAACGGGATACCATGATGGCGCGTAGACTCCGGGACCTTACGTGCTCCAGGACTGTGCGGGCCGTTAAAACCAGGACGGGCTGAATATTATTCCTACCTTTACGACGGCGAAAAAACCTCTTGCTCCTCATCCCTCTCGTCAGATACTCAACGATTTCTTGCCTCCTGTCAGCTCCCCTCCATCTCTGCTGAGATGCTTGATAGCGTTAACGCGCCCATCACCTTGGATGAAGTTTCGGCGGCTTTGAAGCTGTTCAAAAATTCGAAAGCCCCAGGTCCCGATGGCTTGACGTCCAAATACTACAAAGCCTTTGCCGCGTCTTCCCTCACCTGACGACTTTGCTTAACTCTTTCCTTACGGGCACGGTGCGACCATCTCCGGACATGCAGAGGGCCAAGATCGTGATGATCCCTAAGGAAGGGAAAGACCCTTCTCTCTGTACGAGCTATAGGCCGATCTCCCTCATTAATGTCGATTTAAAAATTTTCGCCAAAATCCTTTCCCTTCGGTTGAATGTGCTCCTCTCTAGCTTGGTTCACCCTGACCAAGTAGGCTTTATCCCTGGTAGGGAGGCCCCAGACAATATCTGTAGGACATTGAATCTGCTCCACTCGAGTCGTAGGTCTGGGACTCCGCTAATGCTCTTGTCCCTAGACGCTGAGAAGGCCTTCGACCGAGTGGACTGGGGATACCTGTGGTCTACTAGGCACCAGCGAAACCGAAGGTTCGCATTTCTGCAGGGCCTACAGGCCCTCTACTCCCATCCTTCTGCTGTCGTTGACATTGGCACCTTCCGGTCTAGGCCCTTTTCGATTCTGGGCGGGACGCGCCAGGGATGCCCCTTATCGCCCCTCCTATTTGCTTTGGCCATAGAGCCTCTTGCCCAACCTGTTCGCCAACATCCTGATATTAGGGGTCTCTCGGTGGGCCGCAACGTTTATAAACTCAGCTTATTTGCTGATGACGTCCTGTTATCCCTGACATCCCCCCTTACTTCCTTGCCCAACTTATACCAACTGTTAGAGAGGTTCGGAAAATTATCCGGTTATAAAAATTAATTCAGATAAATTAAGCTTTGAATGTTACCCTCCCCGACCATACAGTTAAGCTCTTATCCCTTAATTTTGACTTCAAATGGCAGCCGACCTTTATCCGTTCCCTCGGCATCCATATTACCCCTTCGCATTTACAGATGTATGAGGCCAACTATCCTCCTATTCTCTTGCGCCTGAAGCGCGATCTAGCGACATGGTCGTCCTATGCCCTGTCTTTCATGGGAAGGATCTACGCGGTAAGGATGACACTACTGCCCAGGCTTCTGTATTTATTTCGCTCTATCTCATTGCCTGTCCGGAGAATTGAACAATTCGTCTGGCAGGGCCACAGGAGTCGACTCGCTAAAGCCACCCTCTACAAGCCGAAGTCTGCTAGTGGGCTGTCTGCCCCTTTGCTCCACGACTATTACGTCGCTGCACAATTGGCGATGCTGCTGTCTCTCTCGGTGGTCCACTCCCCCCCCCCACTGGGTCCAACTGGAATCGGACTTCTGCTCCGGGGCTCGCCTGGATTGGCTTATGTGGCATTCGTCTCTCGACAAGTCGCTGATCTCCGCCAGCCCCACTCTGTCGCACTCTCTCCTCCTGTGGTACCGTCTGCAGTATTGGTTTCGACTTACCAGCCCGGGCTCCCGGTTGACGCAGCTCTTTCAAATTCGAGATTTTCCCGCTGGGTGTCACGTCCGCACATTCCACTGGTGGATCACGAAAGGTGTTGTCACGGTGGGGAATATGCTCCTGAACAATAAACCCTGTTCCTACCAACATCTCATTTCTCGCTATGAACTCCCGGCTACGGAAATTTCCGGTTTCATCAGCTCTCACATTTTGTCCGCCTCTTTCTGTTGCATCATCCGGATCACGTCCCAAAGTTTTATGAGCAAGCCACCCGACTCCCGCACAAACCGCGTGGCGCGATTTCTCATCTTTACAACCACATGTTGGGGGATCAAGTTTCCGTCCTCGCCTTTGTTAGAACAGCGCTGGGAGGTGGACCTGGGGCAATCCCTTGAGTCCGCGGACTGGGGAGAGATATATGAAAACGTCTGGAAGGTTACTGCGTGCACTCTGGTTCAGGAGAACTGCTATAAAGTTCTTTCGCGTTGGCTTCTTACACCATCCAGACTCCATCGTATGTTCCCGACACTCTCACCTCTTTGCTTCAGAGGTTGTGACGAGGAGGGGACCTTTTTGCACACGTGGTGGGCCTGCCCTCAGGTTGCGTCTCTTTGGTCCTACTTCTTCGACAGTTTGAGTGCAGCCCTTGGTGTACGCTTGAATCCTGACCCTTGGACAGCCCTTCTCTGCAGAAACTATCCACTAGATACACTGACCAAACCGGCTCACCGTTTAATCTTTCGCATTTGTGCGGCGGTCCGTCTGGCTTTCGCTAAGATCTGGAAGTCGGGCGCCCACGCCATCCCTTTTATCGAGGCTAAAGTTTGGGACATTCTCAAGTTAGAAAAAAAATCACTGCATATTTGCATGGAACGTCACACCTCTTCTACCTCACGTGGGATCCCTGGCTGGTGAAATTCGTGCCGCCCCACATTGCTGTAGCTTGGCTGTGAGAGTCGTCATTTCCTCGCTCCCCCCCCCTTCCTTCTTCCTTTCTCTTTTTCTTTCTCTCTATTCCTCTTTCTCTTTTTTTTTTTTCCTTTCTGTGTCCATGGATTTCCGTTGCAGTGTTACAGTCTGTACAGGTGCCAGATGTGACGAGCACCTTATTGGCCTTCTTGTCTCAGCTCAATCTTCTGCGATCAATGTCGATGTATTAAGTGTTTCACCGATATTTGATTGTTTCAGTGTGAGCTGTGCCAGTCCTTGCCTTATGGCTCTTGATTGTTCGACATCCGTGTTACCTGATTTGATGTACTAACCTCATGTCAACGATATGCTTCTGGCCACAGCTGCCTTGGAAATTCTGCCTTGTTTTTCTGTTATATTTTGAAAATACAATAAATTACTTCTTAAAAAAAAAAAAAAAAAAAAAGAGAGTGGACAGAAGAGTTGTAGTTTTAACTCTCTAACTTCACTACTCAATAAGGTAATAGGCTAAGTTGCCTTCTCTTATAGCTCCCAAATATGAAATAAACAAACAAAACTCAAATCATCCTACAACTTAAGATCTTTGACACTGTCAGTCTCTTTGGTTTTTAGCATCAGAATATCAAGTGACATAATAATTTACATTCAATCTTACTATATTTCCCTGTATTTGTTTTACATATATAACCCAGTACCTGTGTTACTGTAATTGTAAATGCTCTCCAGAATATATTTGAAAATGAGAGAAATGTCAGTGCATTCCCCCTGGAAGAATATTTTATATATACATAACAAAATTCAATGGGATCCATTAATTTTGATGCAGGAAGTTGCTATCGTGGCTAGATTTAATGTGCAGATTTAATGATTTTATGTTCCTTATTAAAACATACAATAATACTATAACAAAGCATGAGCCATCGTAACTCTAAATGAAACCTAATTGCCCATACCCTCAATCCATACATGGATTCTTTATGTCATGGACTATAAACTTTTTCAGGCTCCAATCTCTCAATATGGATATTGAGCAATACTTTGCATCAAGGCAAATCCATATCAAGTAGTTAAGACACCAGCAGTGACGGACAAAGTGTCTGTACTTGAAACACAACAGTGTTTCTGATAAGGTTTATAAAAGTCCATGGTTAAAATGAGGCATACAGCGCACAGTATGGTCAGATTGAGAAATGTTAGTCATATTCATGGTAGTGATTAATGCTGTAAATGAGACACACAAATATTTGACAGAAGTAAATACCTGTAATTTGCTTTCCTTGCATGCCAAACAGGCCCGGACTGGGACAAAAAATAGGCCCGGGCATTTAAGCCTGAGCAGCCCATATTTATTTATTTATTTATTTATTGTTAAAGCCCACCCTTCATGTACCATCTTTGCATTTAATGATTCACACAAATCATTAACACATTCATTAATGCAGTCTCACAAATCATTCACACAATTCATCCTCACATGAATTCATTAATTGTCATACGCATTCACACAATTCATCCACACATTTATTCATTCATTCTCATACGCATTCACACTACCTCCTCTCTTCATCTTATCTGCCCCTTTTCACTATGTAACCCCCTTCCCCACTTCTCAATATGTACCACCTCTATCTATCCCCTCTCCCCCTTTCTCACTATCTAACCCCCCTCTGCCTCTTCTCACTGCACCCCCCTCCCTCACCCTACTTACCTTGTTGCCGGAACAAGCAGCAACTGCGACCGCACCTGTGGCAGGGGAGGATTGACTTAGGGGCTGATGGAGCTGCAGCTCCAGGCCCCCACCTTAAAATAAGCCCAGTCAGGACCGGACTGACTGGTCCTCTATGGCCGCATTAACGCAGAGCCCCTTAAGCCCGCCGCAACTACCCCCTCCTAACTATATACCCTCTCCCTCTTTGAAGTTCACTTACCTTTCAGGAGTCCTGTGGTGGGGGTGCAAGGCCTCTGCCTCCCAGCTCTGCCACTGTATGGAACAGTATAGAGTGATGGGAGTTATGATGTACTTTTAGAGCATAATTAGATCATGAAAAAGACATTGGAAATGGTACAGCATAACACCCATCACTCTCACACACTTACCAATCCACACACCCACCAATTCACACGTATACACCAATCCACACGTATACACCAATCCACACATATATATATATACCAATCCACACATATATATACACCAATCCACACATATATATATACCAATCCACACATATATATACACCAATCCACACATATATATACACCAATCCACACATATACATACACCAATCCACACATATACATACACCAATCCACACATATACATACACCAATCCACACATATACACCAATCCACACATATACACCAATCCACACATATACACTAATCCACACACATACCAATCCACACACATACCAATCCACAGACATACCAATCCACACATATACCAATCCACACATATACCAATCCACACGTATACACCAATCCACACGTATACACCAATCCACACGTATACACCAATCCACACATATATATATATACCAATCCACACATATATATACACCAATCCACACATATATATATACCAATCCACACATATATATACACCAATCCACACATATATATACACCAATCCACACATATACATACACCAATCCACACATATACATACACCAATCCACACATATACATACACCAATCCACACATATACACCAATCCACACATATACACCAATCCACACATATACACTAATCCACACACATACCTATCCACACACATACCAATCCACAGACATACCAATCCACACATATACCAATCCACACATATACCAATCCACACGTATACACCAATCCACACGTATACACCAATCCACACGTATATACCAATCCACACATATATATATATATACCAATCCACACATATATATATACCAATCCACACATATATATACACCAATCCACACATATATATATACACCAATCCACACATATACACCAATCCACACATATACACCAATCCACACATATACACCAATCCACACATATACACCAATCCACACATATATACCAATCCACACATATACCAATCCACACACATACCAATCCACACACATATATACCAATCCACACATATATATACCAATCCACACATATATATACCAATCCACACGTATATATACACCAATCCACACACATATACACCAATCCACACACATACCAATCCACACATATACCAATCCACACACATATATACCAATACACACATACACCAATCCACACATATATACAAATCCACACATATATACCAATCCACACATATATACTAAGCCACACATATACCAATCCACTCTCACTGAATGTTTTCCTACCTTTCCTTTTTTTCTCCTTACAGCTCCTTTTCCTCCTCTTCTTCAGTTCTTCTGTCTTCTCTGTCTTCTTCCGGGTCAGAGGGCACGAACAGCGGTGGGCGCGGCTTCAGTGTTGTGCGCCGGGATCTGACAACAAATCCCGGCGCACAGCAGCTGTTGCCGCGCGGATCACAAGGGAGCGGTATTGGAGGTCTTTAGCAGACCTCCGGCTCCCTTGAGCGATTTTAAGCCGGGTTGAACCCGGCTTAAAATCACTCAAGGGAACCGGAGGTCTGTTAAAGACCTCCGATACCGCTCCCTTGCGAGCCTGCTCCTCCAGCGGCGGACATTACTGTCCGTCTCTGGAGGGGTGCCGGGTGCCGCAAGTTGGCACCCCCTGATGAGCGGCACCCGGTGCGGACCGCCCCCCGCCGCCGCCCCCTGGAGTGTGGCGCCCTGTGCGGTCGCACACCCCAAAGGCCGGCCGGGAAGCCCCCACCATGGCCGGCCTTAGGGGTCTGCGGCCGCACAGGGTTTAAATTAAAACATCGGGTTTTTGCGGCTGTTAATGCGGCCGTAGGTAGGGTAGGGGCCTGGAGCTGCAGCTCCATCAGCCCCTAAATCAATGCGGCCTTGCCGTGGTCCGGCCCACCGGGCAAATGCCCGGTGTGCCCGATGGCCAGTCCGGGCCTGATGCCAAAGGTTAAATCCATTATATTCTAGAGTTATCCATAATAACTCTTCCCTTCTTCTCTCTTTGTTTTATCACTTCACAGTTACCTGTCTGTTATTAGGCTTCAGAAGTCCAAGTTCAATTCATTCATTGTAAACAACATATGATATACCGTATTGGCTCGGATATAGGCCGCCCCCGTATATAGGCCGCACCCTAAAAGTTTGGTGCTTTTTTAAAGAGTTTTTTTTCTTTAAAAAAGCACCAAAAAAACATGCTGCCACTCTGTCTCCCCCCCCCGAGATATGCTGCCACTGTCCTCCTCCCCCCTCGAGAGATGCTGCTACTGTCCCCCCCCCCGAGATATGCTGCCACTCTGCCCCCCCCCCGACTTACCAGAGGAGACTCCCGGGTGTCTTGCGGGGGACATCTACGCAATACGCGTACACAACTTCCGGTGCCGGCACTCAGCTGATGTGCCGGCACCGGAAGTTGTATACGCGTATTGCGTAGATGTCCCCCGCCGGCCCCGCAAGACACCCGGGAGTCTCCTTTGGTAAGTCTTGGGGGCAGAGGTAAAACGCATCGTGCGGACGGTCACCGGCTGCGGCGATGCGGGTAAACAACCTCCGCAGCCGGTGACCATCCGCACGATGCGCTTAGACAACCTCCCGTGCCGGCACTGGGGTCTAAAAACTGGGTGCGTCTTACACAGTGGTTGTAGATTTTTTTTTTTTTTTTTTTTTACTAAAAATAATCATCCACAGGCGCCCTGCTGTGTTGCTCAGCAGCATCTTTTGTTCCGATGACAAACCCAAAATTAAGGTGCGTCTTATACATACATGGAGAAATACGCTATATCAACTAGTTTGTTCCTTCCATGAGTCTATACATCCCGCATAATGCAGGGCAGCATTTTATCTGGGCTTGTCAGCAGAATGTAAAAGCTATATGTGTCCTGGAAAAAATGGCCAATGCAGTGACCCTTATGTATTGCCCCCAGCTAGCCCCACATTGTATATTTATCCAACCACCCAGCCCCCCTTTAGTATTTATTAATGCGATGCCCCCAGCCAGCACCCTCTCATGAATTAATTTCCCCACCGTTAGTACCCAGATTTCACTCACAGGATCTGCCCAACATCCAGAATTGATTTATTTATTATTCACAAACATTAATTCACTCATTCATATATTAATTTCCTCATTTACAGATACTAATCATTTATAGATGCTCATTCATACAACCTCCCCTACCCCCTTACCTGAACTGCAGATCAATCTGTGCCACTCGCAGACTTCTGCAGGAGCTGCTGCATCCCTCTGCGTTCTTCTCTTGTACCGCCCGGGAAAGCAGGAACAGAGCGGAGTCACGTGATGTGACATAAAGTCACGTGACTCTGCTGGTTTCCTGCTGGTCCTGGGTGGAACAAGAGATGCTGCTCGCTCAGCGAGCAACGTACAGGTGAGTGGCAGGGCGTCTGTGGAAGTGACCACTGAATAAAATGGATCATTTTCATCTAAAAATGTTTGCTGTAGCAAATGTTTTGATTCCATTATGTATAATGTGTTTCATTTATTAGGGCCTTTTAACACTTTTGCATTCTGGCATTTTAATACAAATAATGTGATTAAAAAAATGTTTTAAAGTTATTTGTATGAAAAATAGTGTGACTCGGGTATGTATTAGGGGTACGTGTGGGTATAAGAGCTTGACCACGAGATAAACTATAAGGGGCTGGTCTCAAAATGTTTCCAGGGCTGCTTTTCATTCCCAGTCCGGCCCTGCAGTAAAGCCTAGGGTTATGGAGTATAATAATTGTTACATGCACAGTGAATACTTATCAAAACATGATTTTTTTAATATATGAATAATTTTGTGAAATACAGACCTTTTGTAGAGGTAAGTTATCTTCCCTGATTAAAAAACTGTTGTATAAAGAACATTTGAGCTAAACACTTAAATTAGCTCAGAGGTTGTCAGAAATTTTAAATGAAAAGGCTTTCTGGTTACTCACGGATCTGCAAATTTTATTATGACTTCGCAGTAACACTTCATCATAGATGAGACTACTTCGACTCCACGTTATACCAATTTATACGCATTACTTCCAGCATGAAATGTTTATTTTGTACCGCCATCTAGTGGTAAGTCAATGTTACTGCTACCTTACCTTTAGTTGCATTCATTGATCATTCAAGGCAATCAACTATAACGATTGAAGTCGTGAGATGAAATTAAAATGTTGATGTTGTTTTAGAAATCATTATGAAGCAGTAACATTGATCTATGTGTCTAATTAAATGCAAGTCTGATACCGGATGAACTCTTTATGAGAACAATACTTTTCCTGTCATCTTCACATAATTTAAAAAATCTAAATGTCTATTCTATTTTATATTTTGTACTAAATATTCTAATGTGTCTGTTTCAATTTGAACTAATGACATTTTCTTTTACCTGCAGGGACAGATTTCTGGTTTTTGTCAAGATGTGCTTCTAGTGCCCTCTCCTATATGCAATTTCCACCAACATTGAAAAGAACATTATGGTGACCAGTCCACTACCTTCTCAGCATGTTAGGCAGCTGCCTTGTTTGCCAAAATGATAAGGCTGGCCCCAATTATCTAAATCTCATTTGTACCTCCTATCAGTGGATTTATCTGCATCTTGTTGAGTCATGAAATATTATCTTCTGTATATACAAATATGTACCTGTTATAGATGGTTGATTTTCTAAAACAAAGAGTACCGGACAAGCTATTTGGGGTACTCTTAGAGTTGCTCTAGGTTCAGTGCTTGCTTACTAATGTCCCTTGAGCCCCACAGTCTGATACACCATGAGGGCATGTTACCCTCCAGTTGGATTGCAAAGAATGAGACTGATTACAGGTAGTGAACCAGGTTTCCAGTCATGTCATGGTGAAAATCAGCACAGCTGAATCTAACAAGACCCACCGTGTGCATGCTCAGAATTGCTTGAAATAGGAAAGCTTTCCTGACGTTCATTGGCTGCTTCAAACAGCCAATCATTTGGCAAGAATGGTTGGACCACATACGAAGTTTGGAGCTGCAGCTTCTGCCTAAGGTAAGTATTAGTAGCTGCAAACATTTTTTTTTTTTTTTTTTAGAACCGCTTTTAAAGAATGCATATTAAAGTACTCACAAAGTGCTTTCAAATGTATTCTTCTTTGATGAGGCAGTCTGGGAAGTAAACTTGTCCCTTTTAAGCTGGATTTATTAGGAATAATTGTTAAATATGTTATCATAATACAATTATTTGCATTTAGGTATACATTGGTCACTGAATTTTGATATTTATCTTAATCATTCAATGAAGTAATTATCTACAGCTAGCACCAAACCCTCCAACGGGTTTTATGTATCGCCTTTTATTGTATGCAGTATAGGTTGGCAAATAGAATTTTAAAAAAGAATGGATGACATAGTAAAACTGGCATAAACCTCAAAAATTCCTTACCATCACTTTTTATGCACGGAGCTCCCTCTTGTGCCATAAGTGAGTTATAACAGATAAAGTTTCCCTTTGCACAAGATTCTAATTACGGTAATAATATAGAAATAAAATGAACACCATGTGAGATGAACAAATATAGATACGTTACATTTTATTATTAGAATGGAGCAGTACACATTTATAGCTACAGATATTAATAATGATACAGCACACCCATTGTGTCTTCTATTCTGGAGCCTAAATTACAGCAAAACATACAACACACTGCCCTGCAATGAAGAGAATCTAGAATGTATATTCTAGAGTTATACATAAGATTTGTTCCCAGCGTCTATGTAGCTGTGTGTGTAACGAAAATGAGTATGGTCATATTAGTCCCAAATAAGATTGAGTCTTTAGTCAATGGTACCATATTTGCTCAATTATAAGACCACCCCCCAAAATTTGAATATTAATTTTAAAAAAAGAGCCTGAATATAAGACTACCCTATAAGAAAAAAGTTTTTCTAGTAAATAATCGAAATGTAAACTTTTATTATTTAATAAAAACTTTTGAGAAAAGTTCATATTTTTTGTTTTTATTTCCTTTTAGTTGCCAACCTGCCCCCATATATGCCTTATACCCCTATATGCCCAATACCCCCTATATGCCACTCTGCCCCGCTGATATGCCTTATATTCCCCTATTTACTGCTCTGCCCCTGATATGCCTTATTCCCCCCCTATATGCCTCCCAACTTACCGATGCATCCCTTGACTTGTCCCCCGTGCTTCAGACCCCACTGCTACCCGACACTTCTGTACCCGACACTTCTGCTAGACACCAGGGAGTCTGGGGGCGCATTGGTAAGTCGGGGGGTGGCACTTATGGGAAGCAGAGTGGGATATCGGGGGGGGGCAGAGTGGCACTTCTAGGGGCCATAAAGCATGTCTAGTGGGCATAAAGGTGGGCATTTATAGGGGGCATAAAGCATATCTGGGGTGTCAGAGTGGCATATCTGGGAGGCAGAGGGGCAGATCAGGTGCATTATGTAAGGTGCATTATGAATTAAGGGGGGGGACCTTTAAAATGGCAATACTGTCTGTATATATAATATGCTGACAAAAATGTTAAAATACATGTATTTCTGTTCATTCAATAGACAAAATGCTGTTTTACCATTCCACTAATGTGTATTTTTTCTTTAAAATATTTTTTTCTTTAAAATAGCACCAAACTTTAAGGGTGCGGCCTATATTCGAGCCAATATGGTACCTTCCACTAAAGACACCACTTAGCTTATGGTAAGATACATATGCCCCCTTCTTATCTGTTTTTTTCCATGAAATACATAGTTAGGCTGAAAAAAGACATGCGGCCATCAAGTTCAGCCTTTCCCATATCTGTTTATTTCTTGCTGTTGATCCAAAAGAAGGCAAAAAAACCCAGTTGTGGCTATTTCCAATTTTGCACAAACTTGGGAAAACAAAACATTCCCTCTTGACCCCAGAATGGCAATCAGATCTCTCCTTGGATCAAGAAGCTGTGAACAGACAGCCTTGGAACATTTGTGCATACATCTCTCTCAAGACCTTTACATTTTATATCATAGTGAAAGTCCAGATTTTCAAACCATCATGTGTATTGTAATCAATGTGATTGCATGCCAAATTTTTATATTGTCCGCTTTCCAAATGCATTGGGGAATTCTCCAGAATCCCCCCATGTGCATTTGCCCATCCCGTAATTCCCCATCTATTTGTTGTGCATGAGATGTGCTTTGATTGCATCTATCTGAGCATGATACCCTCAATTCCAATCATCTCCAGCGCTGGCTCACCAAAAGCTGCTCCAGGGGTCTGTTAAGAGCTTTTTGGAAGAACAGATATTAAAGTACTCACCGAGTACTTGAAAACACATTCTTCCTTAGAAGGGGTGTCAGGGACATTAGACTGTCCCTTTAAAAGCACTGTAGACCCAACTAAAGAGTAGACAACCCATTTATAAGTAGTGAATAAGAGGAGTCAAAAGCTTGATGTTCCATAGGAATGAACATGTAGTTCAATGTATGTATACATTGGAGATGGTATTGCTGATGCAGGTGAACTCATGGCTTAATAAGGACAGCAGTGGGATATATTGTAAATTCAATCCAGCATTTTAATTCTCCATGCTAACATAAAAGGATTGCTTTAATTTTTTAAATGTCTCTTAAATCCAATTATATAGCTAAATGTAAAATTAACTGTAAACCCTATTTGCAGCTACTGATACTGAGATATAAAATGTAGTTTTATGGACAGGAGCAGAAGGCAGCTAACATTCATAGTGGTCCCTGAGAGTAATCTGTTTAGCAGGTTATGTGATTAGGTGATTTATTATTTATATTATCTCAGGGAGGCTTATATAGGAAGTGTAAAAGATCCTAGTTGGATTCTTTTCTACAATTAGCGAAGAGGCTATTACACTCAGGGTGTCAAAGTTTCATTGATAAAAAATAAGGGTTTTGAGCAAATCAATTGTTAATAGTTTGGTTAATAGCCTTAGGTTTCATTGTGACCAGGCTTCAGCCAGATCTGAAAATCTTAACTTTCAAATTGACTGCTAGGATAAATTATGGTCAAAACAGCATGCACATATCTGGAATCTACTTCCATCGAACCTTCAGCTTTCACCCTCCCTCACAACATTCAAGAAACATCTCCAAACTCACTTTTTCAGAGAACCGTACCATCTTAGCTGCTAGAACTTCCCTGTCACCGATACAACCCCATATTACCTCTAACCTTTCTCTGTTCCTTATGTTTGTCACCTCATTCCCTCAAGATTGTAAACTTGCGAGCCGGGCTCCCTCCACCTAATGTATCGGTTTGTCTTAGTCTGACAATTCTCATCTTGTCATACCCTTTGAATTTATGTGAAACAACACCTAATGTATTTTGAGCTATAGGTATATAGTCAAACGCATAAGGACATGACAGCACGGCTAAGCTTTGTGTGAAAAAGTGTCACACATATAGTGTCATTGTAGGAGTAGTATGGCAGCTTGCCAGGGTAAGTGAGTTTATTGTGTGCGTCTGTCTGAATATCTATGTACGTATGTGTGTCTGTCTGGGTATGTTTGCTAGGTATGTCAATATGGCTATATAGTGTGATGAGAGTCCTGCTATTTATGCCTTAGTTTTTGAATGGTATTCACTGCGTACTTGCTAAGGAGGGAGCTGGTGCTCAGAGAATGGCTGATATTCTCAAGGTATTGGTTGTATGTTGATGGCATCTAAATGATCCTATGTCATTGAAGTAATTAAAGATGGTGCTAAGTATGCTCTCCGTTCTTGCTTTTTTATGTTAATATGTGCGTCTACGTGTGCTAGTGTAAACATTTCTGGGCATGTTAATATGTGTGTGTGTGTGACTATGTTAGTGTGTGTGAGTATATTAGTATGTGTGTCTGGTATGTCAGTATGTGAACATGTATCTTTGAGTATGTGTGTGTTTGTGTGGGTATTTTAGTGTGTGAACATGTGTCTGGGTGGGTAAGCGTGTGTCTGAGTATGTTAGTGAAAGAGTGTGTGGGTATATCCGTGTGTGAACGTCTTTGGGTATGTTAGTATGTGTGTGTATATGTGTTTAGTATTGAGTGTGTGATAGTGTCAGGGTCTGGGTGTGTGCTAGTGTCATATGTCTAGTTGTGTGGGTGAGAGTGTGTGTTAGCATGCATGTATGAATGTGTGTGTTAGTGCGAGTGTCTGGATGTGGGGGAGTATGTTTGAGTGCCCCTCCCAAGGTCATACCATGTTTAGATTTAAGATATTTGTAACTATTAGAAACATAATTCCTATGACTAATGAATATTCAACCTCTTCGCATAAATAATTATTTAACCATGTGTCATTTTGTTTCACTCACTGACATAAAACAAGCACATAAAGCAGTTACTTAAAATTTAATTCATGTTTTGTTTTACTAGATCAGTGCCTTTTTCATTTTTATAAAATAGAAAATTAACATGGGTTGGGTAGCAATAGTATTTTAGATTATACTAAATTAACTAAAGGCATTAGTTCTTCATGTGTAAGCATGCTTTTTTGTCACTTAGACATTTAATTATACATTGATGTCATCTTCTTGCCATTATTTGTGAGTAATCCCTATTGTAATAAAAGAAATATGAGCCAATGCTATAAAAGTTATAGTTTAGAAACAATATATGGTATTTCATTTAAATTAATCACATTACTTATTAGATTAATGATTTCAATACAACACTGTTTTGAAAAATGCATTAGTAAAAAAAGAACAAATTAGGAGGCTGCTTGCATAATTTATATGGTACATTTTGCTTAATAGCCTTATTCCTGGGCTATCAGATAATCACAGTCTCTCTGTGGATTTACTTTTGTAAAATCCCTAATAAATGCGTTGACACCCAAAAGGGAGTAAAGTAAGTATCCCAAATTCCTCTTTCTTTCCCTGATCTGTTTTGTAGGACCTCTGAATTTTCGGAAAGTGTCACGTCTCTTCAGAAAGCAGACTAGACAAGCCTGGGAAAAATAAATAAATAAATAAACAAAAAAAATTATAATAATAATAAAAAATAAATAAATAAAAATAATAATAATAAAATGTGGAGGTTCCATTTCACAGAGACCTTTTCAGTTCCAGTACTTGAAATGGTGGTCACTTGTGTAATACATGTATATATAAATTGTAAATTATCTTCAGATACTCAAATTGAAGGAGTTGAAATCACTAGGGCCTTCATTTCATGAGCCGAGTATACATTTATCTGTTTGACATTAGTGGGTGTAAGGAGGATATAAGCTCCAGACCAGCTCTTCTCTGCATGTTGAATAGGTCTCTGAGTGAGTTAAATCATCTGATAAATACTAATATTGGTCTGAGAGACTTTACACCTATTTTCCCTCTGAAGTATTGACAATTTCTAATGTACTATGGTTTCTAGTCCTTTAGTCTAACCACTTTGTTATAAACACAATTCTCTTGGGTTCTTTGCAGACATGGTTCTACTCTTCCAGCTTCCTTGTGTTCCAATAGAGCAATTATGTGTTTCATTTTTTTGACAGGGTGGTATTAATTACTATGGTGTTCCACAAAAGGTTGTAGAAGGAGAACAATTTGTAGAGCAGTGGCAGAAAACATTAGGTGGCCTTTACTATCCCACCTGGCAAGATATTCAAAATATAGTTTTTTTTGTTTTTTTTTATAGATTTTCCATTTGATGAAGAAATGGCTTACCCCGCATTCCTCATTACTTCCCTGAGAGAAAGGACAATTTGTATGCCATAATTCATAGCTTTATCGTTTTTACTGTAAATTTCCTCTGAAATCTCCAGAGGTTTTGCCTTTTATTGCGTTTAATAGAGTTCTTCATGAGTCACAGAATTTCAATAAGATGTCATGTACTGTCTAAAGGTTTTGGGAAGCTTTCATAAATGAATTATGAGGTAAACAGTAGATTAGAGATAATTTTGAAAACAGGAAAATATCATCATCATTCCCTTTCCGTGTATAAAATATCTGATGTGCTTTGTTTCTTCCTCCTCCTCATCCTCAAAATTGTATTTCATTTCTAGTTAGTGACTGTGCAGGTGATAGAGTAAGCTATATTTATTATAAATAAAGTTTATCATTAATCATGTTCCATTTTATGGCATCATTTGTTGAAAATATGGCTGTAGTATACTTTAGGGTACCTATAGACCAGGCTGTATAGTTAAGTTGTTGCATGTGATGATTCAAACCTTTACTGCCAATGTTTCAGGAGCATGCCTGGTACTCATTCTTTCAGGAACCATATTTGCTTTCACAAAGATAAAGTTCATTTTTGTCCCGTTCGTTTTCGGACATCGAATTACGTTTTCTGCCCATTCGTTTCAGATGAAAATCTAGGGGGTATTTTAGAATTGGAAAACTACATTTGTTGTCCAATGTCCACATTTACTCTCACACCATTTCATTTTAATTCTTTCTCTCTGTCATGCTCTCTGAATATCTTCCTACCTTCTCCCCTGACTTCTTCTGTGTCTTGCAGCTCCACTTCCGTGTCTCACATCTTCTTGTTCTGCATCTTCCTATTCTCCTTTCTCCTATATTCTATCTTCTCTTACATAACCTCCAAGTTAACTTCCACCAAAATGGTGGAGCTTCTGGTGATGTTTTCTGCACGGATCCTCCAATCAGAGGAGAGTACATCAACGGAAGCTCCGCCATTTTGGCTAAAGTTCACACATGGCTAACTTTGGGCAAAACGTGCTTGTTTAATAATTTTGAGTCTATGCTACTTACCTCTGTTTAAGATAATACCTTCACTGTCTCATCTACTGCAAGGTCTGTTCTGCTGACCCTGGGCATATAGGTCCTAGGTCAAGGCTCAATTCCCCTTCCTCTGCTTTGTAGGTTATGTTATTGGATATAAATGAAATGAGCAACAAAATACAGCATCAGTTGAAATGTGTCCAAATTCTCTGTTAGTATTTTGTCATTTTCCTTGTTAAAGGAACAGGCAAAACAAAAATATTCATTATAATATTCTCAAGGCAGACAGTTTGTTACCCCCAAAAGTGTATCTACTCTTATTAAAGTTGCTTTATATAATTTTAAGTAACTTTCTAGAAAGTAAGTCTTTCATGCATTAATAAGGCTGCTTATGTCATTGTTTCTAATATTATTCATCCATACTGTAACTATGAACATATTTTATTATTCTTTAAGAATAAAGGGTCATGATATTCCAAAGTGATTTTCAATAGCAAAGAACATGTGACAACACTTGTTTCAAAAGTTAATGTATTTACTTGCAGTAGCTAATAGCTATATGTAATAATAGGCGTCCTTGCTCCTGGAACATTGCCCATAACGTATACTGTGATTGTATGAAGAACATCCTTAAAAGGAACATATGCTGGATGTTTTTATATAACTGTAAAATAAACTCAATTCTAAAGAACAATTGTTTCTACCTTTCCCCTCTTCGTTTTTATGAGCAATTTTATCTTCTAACAATGTGCATCAAATATATACTTACGTAATAGAAAATAACCTTGATCCTCTGTTTAACGCTATTTTTTAAATAATAAATTACATTTGTTGGAAGAGGCACAAAATAACTAAACATTGTTTTATGAAATAAAGTTACAGCTGATATATATATATATATATATATATATAGTAGTAATGACAAAACAATTTCCACTCTTTCTCGTCTATTTAAACAGGACCCCAAGGTGAATTCTGAGCCTTGAACCATCCAAGTGCAAACTTCTTTGTGAAAACTGGTAAATGAGTTTATTGCCAGGCATGAGTCAAACAAAGGAGAGAAAAGTATAAATTGTACACTTAAACTTTTGACTTAATTGTTTTATAACACCAGGGACACCATGTAGGAAAATGCTCAGTGGACATCTTGCCTCATGTATGCACTCTTGGAGCAGGTGCCCCAAGAGCTGTATTGCTGTAACAAGTTGACCACTTGGGATCCAGGATATTGGATCTAAGAGAGCATCTGGAAGCACTGAGGGACATTGATAATATGGAGAAGAGCTTACTCCTTTCGAAGCAGGCACTGGCTGGGGTCAGTGCTGGTGGGAGTGGAGGAGGTATCTAGAGCACAGAGCTGGGTGAGCTGCAGGATGGGAAGCAGGAGTAACAGGTGTAGGGTGGCTAGCTCTGGACTTGCTCAACTCTACATGTTTACCAGTGTGTGCGAGGAAGCTGAGGAGATTTGGGGTCACCTAACAGCCAGGTGAGTAGCCTCTCATGTACAGAGGAGGATAAAAATGCTAGGAAGGCTAGAGAGGTTGTGGTCATAAGAGATAGGTATATCCAGCAGTCAAAGTACACAATGGTGGGGGACCTTACAAAAAGATTTTGTAAAAACATGGGGCAAGGATCTTCAAGGTAATATTACTTGTACTGCGTGCTACACCAGGGAGGGTGCAGGAGCTTATGGATGGTAAAGATAGCATTAAAGGGGTAGCTAGTGTAGGTTCAGGACAGGGCTTAGCTTTGGGAGGGTTTGGAAGGAGTGGTGAGATCAGCATTCATAACATATTCAGGCATGTAGCTTGGTGGTGATGTATACAATTGCCTGTAGTTTAGGGAATAAGATCCCTGTAATTAGTGCATTGCTAACAAGTGATAATATGGATTTAGTGGTAGTTACTAAAACCTGATACAATCGGCAAAATTATTACTGTGGCTATTACAGGATATGTTATACAGAATGGATTGAAAAAAGATGTTACCCTTTATGTGAAAAATAGTTTAAAGGTTAATCTTATCCAAGGTAAGGAGGAGAATGTAGAGACAGTTTGGGTAACTTTAGAACTTGGTAACAAATTGGTTTCACCATCTGCTAGTTGAAAAAACTAGGAGTACAGACAGCTTTTATTATGTCTTAGGTATTGGCTAAAGGAGCCAAAAGGAAGGAGATCATGCTAGATTTAATATTTACAAGACTTGTGCATTCAGATTTGTTAACAAAAAAGGGTGATAAATCATTTTTAGATATATAAGTGAAATAAAAAAAACATAAACCAAGAAAAATTAAACTACAGGAAAAATTAAACTACAGACAAATGAAGGGAGTTATGTAAATGAGGATATAGATCTAGCTAACTTTTAAAATAAATACTACTCTTCCATTTTTACAGAGGGAAGAAGTCTCATTAGCAAAGAAAAAACAGGTTGACATTTAAAACAGGTGTGTTTACAAAGTAAAAAAGGACAAATCCATGGGACCCGATGAGATACACCCAAAGTTATCCAAAGAACTCTGGAATATCCTGGCAAACCACTTATTTAACAAGTCCTATTGATAGGAGTAGTTTCTGAAGAATGGAAGTTGTCTATGCAGTACCACTTCACAAAAAGTATACAAGAAGACTCGGCCAACTAGTGCCCAATAGGTATTATGTCAGTAGTAGGAAAAGTCACGGAAACCATGCTAAAGGATATGATTGTTAAATATCTGGGGGTAACTGGTTAACATGATCAGAAATAGCACAGGTTTACAACAAGGAGATCTTGTCAAACTAACTTAATTTATTTTTTTGACTAAGTAACTAAATAATAGTAGACCAGGGAGGAGCAGTTTATATCCCCTATCTAGATTTCATAACGTGTTTGACACTGTCACCCAGAGAAAACTTGGTTGAGTGGCAGAAGACAGAAGGTTGTAGTTAAGGGTGTATATTTGGATTGGGGTTTGAGTACTTACATCAAGAAATGGGCCAAATGCTTCTTATCTGCTGTCAAATTCTGGTTCCATGATGGATAGCACAGATGACCTCAGCTGGAAACCTTTCTTAGGGCCTTTTTGCAGGACCATCTCTAATATTGAATGGACCCCCCCCCCACACACTCCCTAGTATGCACTCACGCCCTCCGCTTTAGCACAACCCCCCCCCACACAAAAACAAAAGTACTTGACGCACTGACTTTGCAGATTAGGAGACTGTCAAAGTCAGTGTGGTTTTCACTCATTCTGACCCTATTCTGACTCTGTATGAGACTCCATCACGCCACACAGTCAGGGCCACAGTCACACGTTGCTACCCATTCTTCTTCACAATTAGGGTACTGCTATGTGATATCACATATAATTGTTCTCTATGCATGTATTATTATTCTCTATGCATGTTACTACTTGGGTGCAATACTGATTTATTTAATTGTATTTACTATTTGGACTATTGTGTCCCTTTACATTTATCTGCCATCTTACTCTTTTCTACTGATCAAGCTTCTGCAAGCTAATAAATATAAGAAATCAACCTTTTAATAGGATTTACTTTTGCATCTCTAAAAGATTTTAGTGATTCAGAAGCAATCAACATGAGTGTTTAATAATAGACAATTCGTTTATATTTCATAACCAATAACACAGATGTTTAGAGGCAAACATGTCATTCTTTTATTACAAAAATCTTATAAATACATTTAAAATGTTTATTTTAGTGTTAACAAAACATATGGACAGCCAGTTATTAGAATTTTTTTATAGGTGACAGCTCTGCTTTAACTTATGAATTGTAATCAAACTGATTTCCAGGTGGAATATAATCTAAATATTGCATACAAATTATGACAGTAATACGATGGTATAGCAGTATGAAATTAGACAGGAAAAAAAAGGTAAACTCTGCTGGGAGCAACAGAAAGGAAGGTTCTGAACACAGTTGATGTTTCATAAAAACTGTCGTATACCTTCACTCTTGAAATTAATGGATTCCAAGTGTGGGAAAAGCAATGTTATGGTAAAAGAAGTCTAAAATGTAAAAGGTACCAATCAGCAAGTGAGGTTAATTAGTAACATTTTTGTGAATCTGACTGACATTAATTCCACTCAAAACATGCTGGTGGCTCTAGGTATGCAATATTAACCTCGAGGCATGTTATCTTTTCTATTTGCATGGATTCCCATACAACTGCTTTTGAAGCTATTATCACATGTTTACACATAACATAAATGGAATGAGATGAAATAGACAGGCTAGTGCAGTGTATTAATTCCCATAACATTTGTTATATGGATTCTCAGGAAACTTAATTTTAATGAACCTGAAAGAAATAAAAAAAAGACTTTAGAAAACAAAATTGAGTCAAAACCTATAAATCTAAAGAGTTTCATTAAATAAAGCAGGCATTTGCAGTTTCATGTCACAAACCTCACTATATATTAGACGATTAAACGATTTTGACAAATGTTTTGGTTAGGTTTTGGCCCATTTGTTTTCAGGTAATGAATTACGTTCCATGCCCATTCAGTACTGAGAAAAATCGGGCGAACCATGGTGAGGGCCATTATCTTTAAATGAAGAAAACCTGGAACAGTGGGGATCCTCCCCAGGCAACAGCGCATTGACAACTCATCCAGGAGGTCACAAATTAACTCAGACTAACATGTAAAGAGCTGCCGGCCTCACTTGCTTCAGTTAAGGTCAGTTTTCATGATTCCATAATAAAAGACTGTGCAAAAATGGCATCCATGGGAGAGCTGCAAGGCAAAAACCACTGCTGACCAAAAATAACACAAAGGCTCATCTCACATTTGCCAAAAAACATCTTGGTGATTATAAAGTGGAACATTTTGGAAGATGTGGGTCCGGTTACATCTGGCATAAAGCTAACATAGCGCTCTACAATATTACCGACATGGTGGTGGTGGTGTGATGGTCTGGGCTGCTTTGCTGCTTCAGGATCTGGGTGACTTGCCATAAGTGATGGAACCATGAATTCTGCTGTCTCCCAGAAAATCCTAAAGGAGAATGCCCATCAGTTTGTAAATAAAAGCTCAAGCGCAGTTCGGACAATAAAAGCAATTCATGCTCAAAAACCCTCCAATGTGGCTGAATTAAAACAGTTCTGCCAAAAACAGTGGGCCATAATTCCTCCACCGCCAGTAATTGCAAATGTTTGATTGCACTTGTTGCCGCCAGCGGTGGCACAGCCAGTTATTACGTTTAGAGGTTTCATTACTTTTCAAATGGGGGATGTAGTCCCAGAATAAATCCCAAAACTCCTCTCAGATAAATGACCTGTACTGTCCTACCCAGTCATAGTCTCACAAATGTAAATATTGGGAATACAGAATTGCTGCCAACAGATTTCATTAATGTATCGTGTGCAGTTTCTAAAATTAGGAGTAGAATCTTTAGTGTTTAGGTGACCTTTTTATTGGCCCCAAATAGAAAAACATGAGTCATATAAGCCTTTAGGACCCACAAGGTCCTTCTAGAAATCATCTACTCAGTTGTATTAGTTTTCTTTATTGAAACATGAACACAAGGACGAAGTACCTCCTTACTGTGTTATTAATATACATTTTGTATTTTTTTTTTGAAAAGCATGTTAATATGTGAGTATTTCTGGTGCAGCAAAGAGAAGACGGAATAATACCAGAGTATGGAGGGTCAGGCGTCTGATAACTGTGCCGAATGACGGGCTCTCTTAAAAATCTCCCCCCAAGTATCATGAGTATATGTTTAGCATAAATGGTCTCTAAAGTGAGGACGTGAGGGCTCATGTTACCTTTAATGAGTAATGCTCTACCTCCTTGATCGTTCCATTTTTTTTTTTTGAGGATGAAATGTATTGAGTGAGAAATAAAGTTGTCAATATCAGGCAAATCAAATAAATATATCAGGGAAAATATCTATTATTGTATTAAGACAAGTTAACATTTTTAAAATGGGTCTCCTTGCAACTATGCTTTTAAGAGTTTTTAATTCTACACACAATGTTGTATTTTTCCGGTATATTTAGGCCTCAAACATTCCAAGATGTACATTTAAGGATAGCTCCAGTCATATTTAAGATGTATGCAACAAAGCATAAAATAAGGAATAGCATACAATAATTGGCATCCAAATGATTAGTTAACATCATAAGATATAACTTTATGTTACATAAAAAAAACTTAAACAAAACAAGGAGACAATGCTGCTACAGGTTGCAAATGCTACAAATGATGCATAATTTTGCCGAAGAATATGGCAAGATACCTGATACTGTATCTCCTCTCCACTATCTTCCTCAGTGATGGGTAATATGGTTCAATATTGAGCCAAAACCATCTTGTTGATTGCAGAAATTGGGATTGCTAGTATCAACAAATAAAAAGAGAAGAAAATAAAAAAATATAGAGAGAGATTATTCACCTTGCAGCTATTTTATGAGGGAGCTCCCAATGTAAATGCTTTATTTTAGGAAGAGGATTGGGCACCCAATCTTTGTCTCTTCCTTCTCTGTGGGTGTGCTTCTCAGCTTCTTGAGAAGTCTGTAAGTGGAGGTTATTGAATTGCTTGGTGGGCTCCATTCTGGAATCTCCATGGCAGGCAGGTTGAGGCACAGCACACAGTATCTCATAGCAGAGCTCCTGGTTCTCAGAGCTCTTTGGGCTCTGTCCATTTTCAGTGGAGTATCATCTGGGCTTTGCAAAATGTTGTTGAAAAGGAGACAAGTCTCTCTTCGATATCTGCATGCTGGATCTCCTCCGGAATGCCCAAACATGTATATTATATCGCTTACCTCGATTATTGAGATCTTCTAATTGGCAGTAAAGCTGGAATATGGTACACTCTTGTACCTGGATTTTGGAGTTAATGACCTCTCTAGTATTACAAATTATAGTGTTTTATTTGAGTGCTTCGACTCTGTCCCCCACACAGGTCTTTTTTAATATCAAGAAGTTTGTTTCATAGGATTTGGCTGGCATTTTTTATTATTTACCATGTCACCTTATGTCACGTTAGCAATCAGGTGAGGAGTCCAATATGCAGGATTGCTAGTAATCGTGTAAAAACAGGAGTTGGACACACAGCCACTTGTACTGAGAGAAGAGGATGGTCAGCATGCGAGCCAAGGTCAGATCAGGAAGGAATAAAGCCAGGTTTTGGATGGTGGAGGTCAGGGTTCCAAGGTCAGCAACGGTAGATCAGATCAGGAGATGAGAGAGAGGTCAGCCATATGAAAGCCAAGGAAACAGAGATAGGGAAGCTACAAAGGACACAAAACCAGTCTAAATATCTGAGCACAGGTAGGAGAGTGAGAAGTGCTTTTATACTGCTCAGCATGGTGCTTACAGAAGCCCCGCCCCTTGATGTGACAGTCTGAGGTTACTTGAGGGAGATGGCGCCATCTTGGAAAGGGGCAACGCCAGTACTTGCAATGGATGCCGTGTGGTAGTGTTGCAGATTCTCCCAGTCCCCAGGAGTGTTGCAAGGAGTAAGGATATATGTGCCCGTGAGCGTGATGGATGCAGTGCTGCCGAGGGACCGGTAACAGGAACGGAGGTAAGGGCGTGACACATTAAGTTAAGTAGAAAGAGCGCCAATCCTCAGGTGATGCCTCCTCTGACACTAGGGTGTTTGCTTTGTCTGACGACCATGAACTGGCTGGAAAAGTCACCATCTGGTGTGCCAGGCCTCCGTCAATTTAATCCTGAGTGCGATCAAAGTAGCCCCTCACAAAGGAGGTGGCTGCATTTTCTCTGGGTCCCTGTGATCTGGGGGTACCCAGGCATTTGCTAGACTCATAGCAATACTCATTCTGCTTTTAGCATGCATATGTAGCCAGAGGAGGAGCGCAGCTTAGCGGAACAGGCCTTGACAGAGCTAGGAGGAGGGCTTTAGGGTGTTATTGGGTTGGGATTGGTGACAGATCTTAGTAGGTGGGGTTTTGGTAGAGGTATAAATGGGCGGACATGTGATTTGTTTTTTCTTTAGCTTTGCTTGGCCACAGCGGTCGGGGCTGGATTGGTTAGGTGGGGGGTAAAATGGGGATGTTTCGGTTGGTTATGGTTGTCTGGTTGGTTCGTTTGGTAGGTTTCGAGCTGGTCTTTGGCTCAGAACCTGGGGGGTAGGGGTGTCACGGTATGCCCCTACTGTTGGTTTGGTAATGTTAGTGGCACCTTACAGGTATGTGAAGTTTATGTGTTATATATAGATAGGTTATTTGGGGGGTCATTGTAATAAAAATATAGGGCCAACACAAACTTGAAATAATTGGAAAACACATATATATATGTATGTGCGTCAAAAATAGGCAGAGTCACTTAGATGCAAACAAAGGTAAAACATTTAATACGAACAAAAATAGAAGAAGAATATAAAAACCTTGGAGAGGAATTTAGTTCATGACATCTGTCCTATGCATTCCTGAGGATGGAGGCAGGGAGTGTTCGGGACATGAAGAGTCCGTGGATGGCAAGTACATCTTCCCTCAACCTCTCTTCTTCCCATGCCTCTCTCATGTCTTACAAATGCCTAGCTTATATATGGTTTGGATAATGATGTCAGTCTATTGGTCTTCACCTAATTGGGTGTTCAAACATGCTCACTAAGTTCTTTACACGTCTAAACCCTATTTTAGGTGGTCACTGTACGCATATTGTAATGCCCTTTTACAGTTACAGTTATACCATGCATTAACAAGTTACTATCCTATCTATAGAATGTCTGTTCAGCAAATCCTTCATTCCATACTTAAGGTCAAGGAAACCCTGAAGCCTATTAATATATCTTAATGATCATTTATTTATGACCAATGGTTACATATCTTTGACTATTGCCCATACCAATAATTACTTATGGTCCTTTTATATTATTGGGGTTAGAAGAGATGTTAAATGTGTTAGAATCTTTTACATTGTCTATGTGTTTGACATGTGGGGAATGTGTAAGGCGTTATATTGTATGTTATCTATTGTGGACAATGACTTATTGTTTGGTATGTTGTATATATGCGTCAGGACCCGGGCGAGCAGGTATGGTAGGAGTCCATGTGCAGGGGATACGGAGGACTCTGTCTGTACTCCTTTATGCATGGTGACAGAGAGATAGGTACAGACAGAGTAGCAGAACTGGAAAGGACGGGAGCTGAGGCAGAGAGACAGGAGCAGAGGAAGGTACAGGCTCGGGAACTGAGGCAGAGAGACGGGAGCTGAGGCAGGTACAGCCTCGGGTGCAGGTGCAGGTGCAGGTACAGGCTCGTGGGCAGGTACAGGTACAGGCTCGGGTGCGGGCCCACTGGCAGGTAAGCCCACAGGCAGGTTCAGGCACAGGTACAGGCTCGGGTGTGGGCCCACTGGCAGGTTCAGGCACAGGTACAGGCTCGGGTGCGGGCCCACTGGCAGGTAAGCCCACAGGCAGGTTTAGGCACAGGTACAAGCTCCGGTGCGGGCCCACTGGCAGGTAAGCCCACAGGCAGGTTTAGGTACAGGTCCAGGTACAGGTTCAGGCACAGGCGAGGCCCACTGGCAGGGCGGCCGGGAACGGAGGCCCACTGGCAGGGCGGACGGGAACGGAGTACTACCGGGCCAGGCACGTGTACAGGTTCATGCACGGGTACAGACTTACGCTCGGGTACAGGATCATGCACGGGTTCAGCCTCAGGCACGGGCACTGGTTCAGGAGCAAGCTCAGGTACAGGTAGCGGCTCAGAGCAAAGGCAGTCCTACAACTACAATGCCAAGGCCCTGACTGAAGGGCAGGGCCGGTCTTTTAAAGGCAGGGCTTCACTCAATTCATGAGGCGCAGCTGTACCTGATAATCAGGTTCAGATCACTCCAGAGGGAGGAGGGTGGCCACTAGTGGTAGCAGCCCGAAGTATAATGCAGCCATGGTTCAGGCAGCAGAGAGTGGACCCTGACAATATGTTTATATCTTATATATAGATGTTATATATATCATCTTATGGTTGTAATAAAGCTGTGGATAATTATTTTCCAACATATTGGTGTGGTCTCTTTCATTGGGTTTATGGTTGAGGAAAAAGTTTATGGTGTTTTCTTAAGCCCTATCTTGACGATGCACCTGTCATAGTATTGAAAGTAAACTACTGTGGGCGAAGGTGGGAAGGAGTTCAAAGCTTAGTCGACCATCTTGGTTGCTGGCTAGCCATGCCCTCCTTGGGAAACTCAGATGCTGCCAGAATACTTACACTACTGACACTATGTGCGTCTTTCCAAAAATATATCCCTTAGGCGTGTCACTGGGTGCCACTACTATGTTTTGGCACAAAATGGGCCCTGGGTGGGATATTATTCCCTGCATATTCCTAGCCCAACATTATACTTTCTGGCTACCGAACCTTAGCTTATTTTACTGATCTTGATTTTGTCTCATACTTCGCCAATGTACATTGGTTGCTTCTGGTCATGGTTCTGACTCTTGCTCTCTTTATACTATTTGGAAATTGTTTGACTCCAGTCTCTGCACTGGGGATACTATATAATAGACTGGCTACACTACTGGTAGTATTACAGTAATGTGGCTAGACACAGGCAACCCACAATTCACTAAATATAGTAAATTGTAACATATATAAACACAAACCTTTAAGCCTTTGACTTTACTATACTGTTGCTTAGAATGCTAAAATGACAAATGCTGCTGATAATGACAAAAGTGCTTTGTCATTAAGATTAATAATTAAATCTGTATCCCAAGGAAAATTTCGGACCTTATTTGTCAATGGGTATACATTTTGCTGCTATCATCAAAATGGAATGATAGCTTAAGAGTGAGCTTGCATCATCACCAACATATCCTTAAATGAGCCTCTATAAATAGTTAGATTTCTAGGTCACTGGTGATGAACACTTCACAAAGCCAGTAATAAAGAATCAAAACTGTAACTACAGGTCAGTGGATTTTGATATTGGTAGTGGGAAAGTTATTGGAACATCTAAAATCAAGCAGCTTGGAAAATTGAGTACAACATATAATCTCAGCAGGCACATTATATCAGATGCATTTGGTTTGCTTTTTGCTGAGTAACAAAGTAAAGATCTTTAATAGAAGATCAAATATAGCAAATATAGCTATGTTTTTGGTTAAACTCGAATAATGCTGGCAAAATATGAGTAATAACTCTTAAATATTTATGGTATATTGTTGTATAAAAAGACTTGTAGTGTTTGGTTCTTGACTCCAATTGAAATTCTGACTGTGTTTAATTTACTGACAGATGGGAATGTCCTCATGTTCATTTACATTCAAGCTGACTTATGCAATCTCCGTCACAAAAACCTGAGTTGCTTCCAAGCTAAAACTTGATTTAGATTGTTCTGTTTTTTCTGGGTTCCTTAACAGTTGTGGAAGAACAAAACACTTTTTTCAAAATAACTGTGACTGGAACCAGTAGTCTTTAATGGGGATCAATGGCCAAGATGCTGATGTCCATTTTAGGTCCTTTGGCAATTATTCCATGAAGCACCCAGGTAGACCCAGTTATCTTTTCACACCCAACAAAGTAGGTAACTACTCATATTGAGTCTAGCTATACAGGTACTGATTTATTAGGAATAAATAATGTTTTTTATACAGTTCAGAAAAGAGCACCTAATTATTTAAATTAGGCATTAGAGTTTTTTTCCAAAAACAGCCAATCTTGAGTGGCAGATTCTTGCATAACCTCAGGGCATGGATAAGATGGCTAATAGGATGATCTCTTCCCCTCTCCATTCCTCTTCCCCTGGAATGACTCTTGTCCCACTGGGCACCTACTATCATCCCACCTCCCCAATTCATCACAGATTGATCATTTTGTTTCTCTTGAGTTGGAACAATAAACATTAGGCTGAATTGTGTTTTTTTTTTTATCCAATAAAATATTTGTTACAAACTAACATTTTTAGTTAAGCAACCAGAATGTGATAGCAGCAACAAGATGCCAGGAAGCTACTATTTCACTGGCAGCAAATATGGTGCATTTGAAATATGGGATATTTTACAAGAAGCAAAAGCACAATGGGCAAAGTGGCCTTTGCATAGTCATTGATCAATTAGGTATTCTATGTCAATGTCCCATTTAGAGCAACATTACATAAAGCCTGTACAGCTATTCTGCATGAGTTTTATTGTTTTTGTACTATAATATTGAACATTGGCATTATATTAATATGAATGCCCCACTTGTATTAGTGATCTAATAAGATCGGTAAGATCTAATTACTTCTAAATACATTAGTCATGTGTAGGTGTAATTAGTAAGTGAATGGTACAATGTTTTAGCACCTTTATGTTTCTCTTATTTTTCTGTTTAGTGAACATTATTGATTTTACAAACAGAAAACAAGAGAGCACCTAACAAGGTAACGTGAAGTATTTGTGACCGCGGATAATTGAATAACCAGCTCACACACACTGAATTCTTTTTCCAAGGTAGATTCAATATAGTAAGTGTAAAAATGTTACTCACTGAACAAGTCAAATGTAAACAACTGAAAATCCTATTGATGCAAACAATTTTGCATGTAATTAAATCACATCTTACATCTCATTTCTTTAAAATTACATTACGAACCATTATAAAGCTAACACCAGTGGTGGTAAAAGTCGTTCTAGACACATAGCTTATTAAGTTAACTTACTGTTATTTAGCTTTTCATTACTGTTTTTTGTTGTATATGTAAGAACAATAGAACAGATGAAAGCAGTGGTATATAGTCTTAAAGGGACACTCCAGCTATCATATGAACTTCATGCTGGGTACCCCCTTTTTTTTCACCATGGCCCTTTTGCAATTGCATGGGGTATAATGGAGAATTCCCCAAGGTATTTTTCAGCCAAACAGATCTCTCTGAACTCTAGTCACCTCCAACACTACAGGTGAAGTCCCACATATGTCAATGAACTGCACTCACACCCAAGCATCAAATGGCCTTAAAAGATCCATGGTTGGAAAAGCCAGTTTACTAAATCTTACAAAACTCATGGTTTGAAAGCCAGTTTAGACTCATTTATGGTTCTCATTCTGCCTGAAATAAGCAATCCACATAGAATGCTGCATAACTACTGTATATACTGGATCAGATATCCCTACTACTAGGTAAAAAGAACTAAAGTAACTGCTGACATTTAAGATACGCAAACGAGGTGCAATATAGAACATTTATTCATGGTTAAAAAAATAACCTCTTGTATTTCCTGTATGAATGGTTAGTGATAAATCACTGGCTTTCACTGTTTTTGCTACTAAATATACTCATTAAAGATTATATATGTTTAAGATTAAGTTCCAGGAAGCATGTGATAAAAATATGAATGCTTATATTCATACCTTGAATACAGGTGACTCAAGTGTATCTTTAAATAATAATTTTATGAGGACCGGAATGAAAGTAATTTGGTTAATGTGTTTGGCGACTCGCTAAATAGAATCTTCACAATGGGGTATTAAATGGTTAATATTTCAATAGTCTCAGTGTCAGCTCATTTAGAAAGTTCCCAGGTATGCTAATATTAGTTTTCAGATTAAAAAATACTTAATATGGATTAGAACGTAAATAGCATTTCTTCTTAAGAAGACTTTCTAAGTAAATGAATGAGACTGTATGACCCATGCAAGACGGAGGTTTCAAACAATTCACTGTACAGACACAGCAAAAAACAGGCTCATTTTCCAACCAAAGTAGCAAGATAGCACACCTAATTACTGCTGGTTTTGTGTTTTACCAAAATCACCTTTAACTGGGCAAGCTATCTATTAGACAGCAACTTAATTGGTACAGAAGAAGTGAACCCTGTTTTCCGCGGCATCTAGCAAAGCACCTAGCTGATTTTTTGTACAGATCAGACTGCTTGCTGCGATTTTTTTTTTTTTTTAATTGCAAAATCCTAATTGTGGCAATATTCTAACATTTTATATTATTCATTGTTGGCAATGTTGATATATTTTACAAACGCATATATTTTTATTTGTACCGGGGGCTAAACTGCTTTATCCCTACATAAATTGTGCACATGAAACGCAGTTCACCCAGCATTATTGGATTCATTTGTTACTGAGTCACTCAGCAACACTTGACAATGATTTTAGGAGAAATGTGGACTATTGCCTTAAACCATTTAGCTTCACTGGGATTACTTAAAGTAGTGGAACTTCATAAATCATTTCTTAAAATGTCATAAGAGAAATTGGACAGAATGCCGACAGTTCCCAATTGCATGTATTTTGGCGATCTAAAAAAAGCCTTGTTTTTTGTTAATAAGATCGTTTGATACTATAATCTTGGTTGTTACTTGATATTGTCAAGGATAATTTATTGTGTTTTGGGTAAATTGTTTCTTTTGACAAAAGGGTGTAGATATGCATTGAAATATGAAATATGTATTAGAAACAAAAAGAAAGTCAGTATATATACAATGTAAACACATGGAAATGACAAATACAGAAGGAAACAAACATACAAACATTGTCTCTTTTCTTTCCTGACATATATCTAGTATGGCTGGTTTTACACTTAGAATTTATACTTTTAAATTAACTCTCTTTCTTTTTTCTGAACACAGGAAATTTCCCCAGAGACGAAGAGTCCTGAACATTGCTTACTCTTTTTCATATAACCCTGTTTTGTGTTTAGCAAAGTGTAAGGATCAAGCTATATGTGTTTCTGTCAAATATAATTGTCCCCTAGCATGGCACGTCTGGCCATTATGTATTGTATGTTGTCACACCAAGCTCAGTAAGACTTTTTGTTTTAATTATTAACACCTTTATTAAGTGTTCCATTGACATTTTATTGTAAGCCTATACTAGCATATTAAAGCCATTTTATTTTTTTAAGATACATTTGAAATGTGTGTGGCATTTAAGGAGGTTACTGATAATACCAAAAGTGCTGCAATTAAAAAAGAGTGGAGACTATATGGAAACTATAATGTGGATTCTTATGACACTTTAAAATGTAAAATACAAAAGCTTTGCTTTAGAATGTCCTCTGCAGTATTGTTCTGATAAAGAACCCATTGCATGCTTGAGGCTGTTATATGTCCTTCATATGATACCTAGAAATAATAGGAGAAACAAATATTGTCGTACCCCATATATATCAATGTACACAATGGGGTCCAGAGAATGCGTATAAAATGAAAATGTTCTTAAAGCAAAGTGCTACCTTTTTTCATTTATCAATGTATGTACCACACTGCAGGTCATTTGCATCACAAAACGCTCGAAAGACGCTCGAAAGATGATCTGACATGCTGACGTCATGCCATTACGTGTCCATTCTTGCCGATTGTAAGTAAACTGGGGAATAGTTGTGCTGCAACTATGTCCTTACTTGTGAGAGTCCTTAAAGTGAACGTCCTTAAAGCGGGGTATGCCTATAGTTAGTTGACTGCAATGGGGTTCCTTCTAATATTGCATGAAATATTACCATTTTATGTTATGTAACATTAAAATGCATAACTGTGCAACTAAAGGCATAATAGAAGTTTTTATAGTTCATATATATATATTTATATATTTATACATTTCATTAACATTGCCTTGGTTGTAATTGATTGACCCAAATGTTGCCCTGTAATTATTCTATGTAAATATCACCTCTGGATATTCACTTGCTGTATTCTTGTGTGACTTTTTTTTTCCACAATTCATTTGAAAATTGTCATTTGTAACTCTTTAATCTTTGGTTATTATGGAAACTACAGATGTAAAATGAGATTAAAAAAAATACAACACAATACCGGTGGAGAATGATTTATAAAGGATAAATTATTTTTCATTTCTTCTTTGTTTTCTCAACAGAGAGGTCTTTATAACTCCCATGGGCTACCAGTGGAGGCAGATGATAAGTTCCCGTAACCTAGTATGATGTACTAATGACCATGTATTTTTCTGTACTCTTTTACATGTCCTCACTTTTCCTGACCCACTGACATTTTAAATAACCTTTTGTAACATATGAGAAAATGGAATAATAGCCTAGAGACACTTATAAGGCTTTTCTTGCACAAGGTTTAATGTTGCCAAATCTCCATATTTTCTACATAAAAGCAACACCACATCTAAATTATCAGTGACATTTATTCTTTCATTTAAAAAAATAAACTCCACACACACAGAAACTTAAAAGTTTTTTTTACCAATTCTAATGCCTCTAACAATGGAGCAGGACAAATGGCTGTGTTGCAATAATTTATTGCAGTTAATTTAACAAATAGAGATTGGAAATTTCACTGAAACATTATTATTAACATCATTTATTATATATATTTTTTCTCATCTTTTTGCTTTAGTTTGTTCTTATATTATTTAATCATTTTATACAGACAAAATTACTCTTTGATGTGCATATCCTTTATTTGCACTTAATCACTATTTGTTATAAATTAAGTCTACTTTATTTTAATTTTTTTTAAATAAATGTTGCATTAGGAACATCATTGCTAGTACTGTTAAGTAGCTACCTAACCCTTTCCCAGAAATTATTATTTATTCATATTTGTTTTCTTTACTGTATTTTTTTTTTTGGAAACACTTTATTGTCATTGTTACACCAAAGCAAGCACTGATAAGTTGATTACGATAGAAACTGAACAAGCTTCTTAAAACTTGTGTTGCTTTAATGTGATTAAAGTTTTATGTGAAACAATAAAGTAATACATCTACTAAGGCTTATTGAGAGCCCAATCAATGTTTTGACTAAGTTGAACAGTTGGAAAGTGGAATTTTGAACATACCATGTCTTACATGAGTATAAAAGCCCAAAATGTTGATTTCTGTTCTTTTGGTGATATTGGTACACAGAGGTAGCTTTCTAATCTGTACTTAATGACCGAGTTCTTATTTGATTACAAGTAATGTATTATGGTCAACCCAACATTTTCACTCTGATGTATTTCATAAAATGGTCTTGATTTATTCCCCTGAACATGCAAAATTTCAAAAGGATGAAGCTTGAAGAGAGTTTTTTTTTTTTTTTTGAAAGATCTGAAACTTTCACAGCATATTAATCGAAGAACTCCTATGGGGAACGGTAATAAGTGTTTCTGAAGTCACTGAAATTAGATTGTGCTTATCACTCCATGGGCTCCCAACAAAACACAAGCCGGCAGTGGGTCTTGCTCTCTTGTTATTAGAAGTGCAATGATTTGAATTGATTCTCTGAGCAGTACAAGAGAATCAAATTATTTCTGTGAAGCATTCAGTAGGCTTGTAGCCAGTTGTCAGTATGGAGACCTGTGTCCAGTGGCATAAATTTGATTCATTGGACAATTACCCTACATGCTCCTCTTCTGCACACCACTAATAGAGTATTAAGTAGCACTCTGATTTCCTTGGGGTAAACATAATGCTGACAGCAATTTATTTGCTTGAAAGATTATTTTTTTAATGTAAAGGGTCTCTAAAAAAAGGTCTACCAAATGTATTAATCCATCATGTTTTTATTTAAAACAAATACTAAAATATGTTTTTAAACTAATAGGACAACTATTGTGACACTAAACAATATTTGGCAACCTAGAATCAATATCAGTACACATTGTTATAGAGGTTATCGGTCTATTTGTGTAATTAAAAGGCAGAGGGCATAGAGGGCCATTGCAGTTTAATGCTTATAAATGTAAAATAATGCACTTGGGAAGTAAAAGTAGAAAGGCATACTATACCATTGGGGGTACTGCCCTGTTAGCAACAACATAAGGGAAGGACTTAGGCGTAATTATTTCTGAGGGCTTAAAAGAAATGGTACTGGGTTGTATAGCTATAGGCATTAGTAGCAGAAAGAGGAAGGTGGTATTATGTACAGTTCTGAAGACCTAATCTCCAGAAAGATATTTAGCTTCTAAAACAAATTCAGAGAAGAGATAGTAAAATGTTGAATAATTTGCAGCTAAAGTTATCAGGAAGGACCAAGGAATCTCCATATGTGCGGCTTGAAGGAGAGGACAGAGGTGGATTTAAAGAGGTCATAATCTAAAACTAGATTGTCAGAATATTAGCTGTAATGTATATGTTTTACTTTACTGAGAGGGTGGTAGATAAATGGAACAGCCCAGCAGAAATTGTTGAGGTAAGGGAATTTAGACATGAATGGGATAGGCATATATAGCTATCCTGAAGCTACAACAAGACTAAGAACTGATTAAAAAAAGATTTGTGTCTTCACATCAGAAAAAATAGGCAGACTAGATGCACCTAATCTGCTGTCAAATTCTATATTTTTATATAGCACAAGGTCCCTCCTCTCACTGCTGCTTGCCCCTACCCATGCTTACCTAGAGGGAATATAGGGAGACATTTGCCTCGATATAGGCTAAGATCAGTCTTGTGATGCTTTGTTAATCTGTATTTAATAATAAGGGCACCAGGTTATCAATTCATTACATGGACCATTATTCTATACCAACTGCGGAGCAGAAGATACAGGAGAAGAACGGCCTATGCAGAGCGTAGATGTCCTAGTTACACCACTGCATATGCTTTCATGCATTGTAACTTACATCTAAGTAACTAATGTAGTGTATGATAACATTATTGGCCCAACAGACAATTGGTATATGTAGTCCGTAAATAAAATATCAGACTTACAAATAAAACAAACATAAGTAAACACAATAAAAACCTAGCTTTTACTGGATAGCTAAATGCGCTAACCACAAAAAAAGCACAATATCAATGTAGAATTTCACAGAATTAGGACTTCAAAATGTAGCCTTGTTTCCTCTCTACTTCCAGGAGAGGTATGAGGGCCTTGAGCTTTTGTTATTTTGACCATTTAAACACTCTTTTTAATTAGGGACAAGTGCATCTTGCTAGTGATCTCTGCCCGATGCTTTGCCTTCTGGGAAATGTAGTTTCCAGTCATAAACATCCCAGAAGGTATAGACCAGGTAGAATTATGGGCTCCTAAATCCTACCCAGCCACTACTTTTTACAGTTTATGTGTGTACGTTATGTGTGTATTATATATATAATAAACTAATTTGACATTTAAAAAAAATATTTGAATAATATAGTGCTATGCTTCTACCTTTTCGCACTTAATATAGGATCTTAATATAGTGCAGGTACACTTGTTAGAACAAGCAAAGCTGAGGAACTTGAGCAGATGCTGCTTGTGATAGCTGATGACCCCTCGTGGCTTCCTTTTCTTGTTGAGGTATACAGAATGCTATGATCATGTGGCGGCAAAAAACAGCTGCTGACAGAAAGCCATCATTTCTTTGTGCTCTCTGTGCATTGTGTTAAATGTGCTGCAGGCTTCTATAAACACCCATGTTGATTTGCTAAATCTGTCATTGGTGCGGGCCGTTAAAACTGCTGTGTCTAGAAACTCCTTCTTTTGATGATGAGATGCATGTGACTGTAATATAATATGCCGATCCAGCAAAACGAGTTAGTGTCTTACATTAACATCCTCTCTGTGTCCTCTGGGGACTATGCGTGACCATCGTGCACTACTATCTTATGACAGAACATAGTTTTGTTTAGTGATTTGGGTCATAATAATAGTGAATTCCATTTAAATAAATCATGCGCATCCCAGAAATGCAAATTCACCACTGAGATATTACAACTGGCAGATGAATGGTAAAATGTATACAAGCGCTCATGTTAAGAAAATAACTATACGATCAAATAGTTATATGACTGATTTAGCTGTTAAAAAAAACCCTCCAATACAACTGTAAAAATACATATTAGAGCAAAAGTGTAATATATCTTAAACTTCTTGCAACTATGAAGAATGACTAATGATCATGCAATATAGCCCAGCACAGATGGCATGCTTAACCAAGCAGGATCACACTTAGCTAAAATACATTGCAGCTTGCTATGAAATATAGAAACATACAAGTTAGCAGCAGATTGAACCATTTGGCCCATCTAGGTTGTCCATTTTCCTAATGTGAAGACTCAGGCCTTAATCAGCATACATGGGAATTTTCTGGCTCTGGATACCCAGAGCCCACCCTTGTGGGATGAGGAAAGTAGGTCCTGCTGATGTCATGGGACACATGCAATTGTTGGAGTGGAATTGGGTGGGGAGTGGGGCTTACTGCAACATTGCTTCTATGACCCAGAAATCCCCTGTAGTGACCTTGAGACCAAGAAATGCACCGCTTCACCCGGAGTTTCCGGGCTAAATCTGGAGAGTTCTCAGGTTTGTTAATCAGTCCATGGTCTCATCTTAGATTTGTGATGCATATTTAAATACTATCACTGTTTAGTTACTGCCACTTCTGTTAGTAAGATGTTCCATTTATTGACTCTCCTAGTAAATTAAAACATCTTTATGGTATATCTAAACCTCTGACCCCCTAGTTTTAAATTATGACCTCTTTCTCTAACATTTCTTCTCCTTTGAAATAAACTTCCTGTCAGGGTTTCGGCCTACCTGCACTGGCTTTCCTCCTCATGGCTCTCTGTTTGTTAGGCCGCGCCCCCTTCCTCTTCCAACTTTATGTCCTAGTTAACCCCTCCTCTTCCTGCAGGCTGTGACTATATTAACCAGCTAGTTCAGTTGCTGGTTGCCCTTTCGTGGTTCTGGACCTGTGAGTGCGTGCTTCCTTCCAGTGTTTGATTCTTGTGTATGACCCGGCCTGTCTGACTCCCATTCTGGTGCTGACTCCTGCCTGCTTTTGGACTACGTGGATTTCTGGACTCCTGATCTTGGCTCGTATGACTACTCGTTCTGGCTCCTGACCTTGGCTTGTTCTACGACCACCTGCTTGTCTTATGTTTTGGATTCTTGTTATTATTTTATTTTAATAAACATTTTGACCAGTACCTTTTTGCCTCCGTCCTGATTCACTGGTACCCTGACATTACGAAAGGGCCATGAATCCTGATGGTACTGGTACTCTTCCTGTTCTTACAGTCTTCACCCGGTTAGACCAACAGGATCACAGGTTGGACCAGTTGGCTGCTGCAGTACAGACACTCCTTAACCGTACAGCGCATTTGGAACCACCACCTGCACGACCTATAGCTCCAGCTCCTTATGTTGTTCCTGCACCAGCTGTTGCAGCTGAACCACTGGCTCCCAGAGGCATGAGTGGTACTGCTCCTCTGCCCCAACGCTATGGAGGGGACCCCACCCAGTGCCGTGGGTTTTTGAACCAGGTTGGCATATATCTCGAATTGGTGCCTCAGGCTTTTCCGACCGAGCGGGCCAGGGTTGGTTTACTGATCTCACTACTAACCGACAAAGCTCTAGCATGGGCTAATCCACTTTGGGAGGCGAATCGGCCTGTTGTGCAAAATTATGCAGAGTTTGTGGTTTCTTTCCGTAGAGTCTTTGACATTCCGGCCCGCGCTACCTCTGCTGCCAAACACCTTATGTCCATTCGCCAGGGGACTAGGACTGTGTCTGATTATGCGATTGAGTTCCGTACCTGGGCAGCAGAGGTCGGGTGGAACAATGAGGCTCTAGTGGCTGCTTTCTTCCATGGTCTGAGCGATTCCATTAAGGATGAAGTAGCAGCTAGGGATCTCCCTACTGACCTCGAAGCCTTAATCACCTTCCTGACCCTTATTGATACAAGGCTTAGGGAGAGACCCTCTTTCAAGGAACGCCTGAGGAGGCATCCTTTTAGGTTGGCGCCAACCTTTTTGAACCCACCCGTTCCTCCCTCTCCTCCCGCGCCTCCTGTGGATGTCCTACCGGAGGGCGTTGAGCCCATGCAGTTGGGGGCTACCCGGCTCTCTGAGGCCGAGAGAGCGTACCGTAGGAGGGAGGGCCTATGTCTTTACTGTGGCCAAAGTGGGCATTTGCTACGTTCCTGCCCAACTCGCCCGGGAAACGCTCGCACCTAGGGTCCGGTCGGGGACACACTCTAGGTGGGCTTACCCGGTCCCCTAACATCTTCAAAAACAAGCCTCTAGTTACGGTTGTTTTGTCATGGCCAGTGGCTTCGATTGTTACTAAAGCGCTCATAGACTCAGGTGCTGCCGATGCCTTTATTGACACCTCCTTTGTGGCTAACCATTGTATACCTGTTATTAACAGGGAGAAGCCCTTGGCCGTCCAGGCTATTGATGGTAGGCCTCTGCAGCCTTCGCTCATTACCAAGGAGACTATTCCTCTCTCCATGTCCATCGGGGCTCTCCATCAGGAGAAGATCCAGTTCCAGATGATCTCCTCTCCTTACTTTCCTGTGGTGTTGGGCTATCCGTGGTTACAAAAACATAATCCTACCCTCGACTGGCGGCAGTCTGAGGTGTTAGCCTGGTCGCCTTCTTGCCAAAAGGAGTGTCTTTGCGAAGTTATCAAGGTCCTTTGTACTGATGCTACCCCGGTGTTGCCACAAGGATACAAGGACTATGCTGATGTCTTTGACAAAGTTCGGGCTGGTCCCCTACCTCCCCATAGGTCCTATGATTGCGCCATAGAACTCCAGCCAGGCGCTGCTCCTCCTCGTGGTCGAGTCTACCCATTGTCAGTTGCTGAGAATAAGGCCATGGAGGATTATGTCTCCGATGCCCTGGCTAGGGGATTTATACGTAAATCCACTTCCCCCGCTGGTGCCGGCTTTTTCTTTGTAAAAAAGAAGGGGGGTGAACTTAGGCCCTGTATTGATTACAGAGGTCTGAATAAAATTACGATCAAAAATGCATATCCAATACCGTTGATCACTGAGCTTTTTGATCGGTTAAAAGGGGCCAAGCTGTTCACCAAGTTGGATTTACGTGGGGCCTACAATTTGGTACGCATTAAGCAAGGACACGAATGGAAGACAGCATTTAATACCAGAAGTGGGCACTATGAATATCTGGTTATGCCTTTTGGCTTATGCAATGCCCCTGCTGTCTTCCAGGAGTTTATCAATGACGTACTCAGAGATATGCTACAGGAGTGTGTTGTTGTATACCTTGACGATATACTCATACACTCGCCTTCTCTCGAGACCCATATCAGTGACGTCAAACGTGTCCTCCAACGCCTCAGAGAGAATGGTTTATACTGTAAGTTGGAGAAATGCGAGTTCCATAAAAACCAGGTTGCATTTTTGGGCTATATTATTTCTGATAAGGGCTTTTCTATGGACCCTCAAAAGGTTTCTGCGGTACTTAATTGGCCTCGTCCTGTTGGTCTTCGGTCTGTCCTACGCTTCCTCGGTTTTGCTAATTATTACCGCAAATTCATACGCAACTTCTCTGATTTAGTCAAACCCATTACTGACCTCACCCGAAAAGATGGTGATCCTTTACGATGGTCTCTGGTTGCGATTCAGGCGTTTGAGGATTTGAAAAAAGCATTCGTGTCCGCTCCCGTCTTGGTCCACCCAGACCCGACACTACCATTCATCCTGGAGGTAGATGCGTCTGAGACAGGAGTAGGCGCCCTTCTGTCTCAACGTCCTAAACTTGAAGGCCCGCTACACCCGTGTGGCTTCTTCTCAAAAAAACTCTCTCCAGCCGAATGCAACTACGATATTGGTGATAGGGAACTTCTGGCTATAATTCTAGCACTCAAGGAATGGCGTCATCTCCTTGAGGGGACCACGACACCTGTTTTGATTTTAACAGATCACAAGAATTTGACCTACCTCTCCGAGGCCAAACGATTGACTCCTCGGCAAGCTCGGTGGGCCTTATTCCTTTCCAGGTTTAATTTTCTGGTATCTTACCTCCCGGGCTCGAAAAACGTACGTGCGGATGCTTTATCTCGACAATTCACTTCCTCTTCCAGAGAAGAAGTGCCTCCGACACCGATTATTCCTCCCGATCGCATCCTGGCAAGCATCCGTACCAGTCTGACCTCCCCATTGGGGGAGAAAATCCTGGCTGCACAAAATCAGGCTCCACCGTGCACAACGCCTGGCAAGTGCTACGTACCTGTTCCCCTCCGACATTCCTTGTTGCGCACTTACCATTGTTCTAAGGCCGCGGGCCACCCTGGTAAGAATCAAATGATTTGGGGTATGACCCGCCAGTTCTGGTGGCCCAAGATCCGTAATGATATTAAGGAATTTGTTGCCTCCTGCCAGACCTGCGCTCAAAGTAAAGATCTCAGGCATCTTCCTGTGGGTTTACTGCAACCTATTCCCAATGGCGAAAGACCCTGGACACACATTTCCATGGACTTCATTGTGGAACTTCCTCCCTCCCAGAACAATACTGTCATTCTGATGGTAGTGGATCGGTTCTCCAAGATGTGCCACTGTATCCCACTTAAGAAACTCCCGTCTGCGCAAGAATTGGCAAACGTCTTTACGAGGGAGATCTTTAGGCTGCACGGAATACCTAAAGAAATAGTCTTGGATAGAGGGAGTCAGTTTGTGTCTCGCTTTTGGCGTGCCTTTTGTCTCCAGTTGGGGATACGCCTTTCCTTTTCCTCGGCCTACCACCCACAATCTAATGGAGCCGCAGAGCGCTCGAACCAGGGCTTGGAGCAGTACCTTCGTTGTTACATTTCGGATCATCAGAACAACTGGTCTGACCTGTTGCCTTGGGCGGAGTTTGCTCATAATAGCCATGTATCCACCGCCTCTGGTCTCTCGCCTTTCCTGGTAAACTACGGGATGCAACCTACCATGCTACCGGATAGCTTTCCACCCCAGAGCATCCCTGCTCTCGAGGACCGTCTACGCGAACTCCGATCCATGTGGGCACGGGTCAAGGACTCACTCCAGTTATCAGCACGACGGTACAAGCTCCAGGCTGACCGCAAACGGCTTCCGGCTCCTTCCTACCAGGTCGGGGAGAGGGTTTGGTTATCCTCTCGCAATCTGAACCTCCGGGTTCCCTCTCACAAACTGGCCCCTCGTTTTGTGGGTCCCTACCGTATTCTGCGCAAGGTTAATCCGGTGGTTTATGCCTTAGATCTTCCTCCCAACATGCGTATTCCGAATGTCTTCCATGTCTCGCTGCTGAAACCACTTGTTTGCAACCGATTCACTGCTTCAGCTCCTCGGCCTCGCCCGATTCCCGATAATGGTCACGATGAATATGAAGTTCAGTCTATCATCGATTCTCGTGTGTCCAGGGGTCGCCTGCAGTATTTAGTTCATTGGAAAGGATACGGACCTGAGGAACGATCTTGGGTGCCTGCCCAGGATGTTCATGCCCCTAAACTGGTACGAGCCTTTCATACGCATTTCCCCTCTAAACCTGGTCCCTCCCCCCGGGGGAGGGGTCGTTAGGGGAGAGGTACTGTCAGGGTTTCGGCCTACCTGCACTGGCTTTCCTCCTCATGGCTCTCTGTTTGTTAGGCCGCGCCCCCTTCCTCTTCCAACTTTATGTCCTAGTTAACCCCTCCTCTTCCTGCAGGCTGTGACTATATTAACCAGCTAGTTCAGTTGCTGGTTGCCCTTTCGTGGTTCTGGACCTGTGAGTGCGTGCTTCCTTCCAGTGTTTGATTCTTGTGTATGACCCGGCCTGTCTGACTCCCATTCTGGTGCTGACTCCTGCCTGCTTTTGGACTACGTGGATTTCTGGACTCCTGATCTTGGCTCGTATGACTACTCGTTCTGGCTCCTGACCTTGGCTTGTTCTACGACCACCTGCTTGTCTTATGTTTTGGATTCTTGTTATTATTTTATTTTAATAAACATTTTGACCAGTACCTTTTTGCCTCCGTCCTGATTCACTGGTACCCTGACACTTCCCTCCTGTACTTTGTTAAATCCCTTTATGTATTAGGATGTTTCTATCATATCGCCTATCCTTTCTGTTTTTTCAAGCAATATATATTGAGATTAGTTAGCCTTTCCTGATTATTTTTATCCAGCAAGCTCACCATTCACCATTTTAACAGCTCCCCTTTAGACTCTTATTTAAAATGTCAATATCCTTCTGAAGACAGAGTCTGCAGATGCGGATCCAGAGATCTGAACAGTGGCAGAACCACCTCCCTCTCTCTGCTACTACTGCCTCTAGCAATACAACCCAGTTGCTTTTTCTACCGCTTTATTGCATTGTCTGCTTATCTTTAAGTCATCGGAAATAATTACTCCCAAATCCCTGCCTTCTGTTGTCGCTGTCAAAACAGTGCACCCAATGCTTTATTCTGCTTACCTGTTGCAGAATAACTATTTTATGAAAGGTTTGTGTCATCTATTCCTCTGTATATACAGTGAAACTTACATATAAAACATATACAAACTTTGAAAACTATACCAACAGAGTGGATTATTAAATTAGCAGGACAATATCATTGGTTTCTATGGTGATCACCCTTCATACGTAATACCCTAATGAGTTCTGTTCTCTGGTATCTTGTTTTATTTGCTTGATTATCTTAAAGCAGAGAAATGTTGGCACCTTCTGGTGTGTGTGTGTGTGTGTGTGTGTGTGTGTGTGTGTGTGTATGTATGTGTGGGGGTGACAAGTAAACATAGATTACCATTTTACTATATCTCTACTGCACATTTTACAGCACTTAAACCAGAGTGGTTTATAAATGTCATTTATAGTGTACATTGCTAAATAATTGCTCCAAAAAATGTGTCAGATTGTCATGCATGGGATGTCAGATACTTGGTTTCAGATAGTTGTCTATAGAGGGCTTGGGATGTTTCAGGGAAGCTACAAGAGGGGAAAGAGAGAGATGAATAAGAGAACATTGTTTTTATTTAGTAAAAGGGGTGGCGTTAAGGGGGAGGGGATCAAGATAAAGGAATGTACTTTCCTAAAAGTAAACAACATTTTGCTAAAAAGAAACAAAATACATATTTGGTGCATATACAGTGTTAGGGATATTAATGAGACAAAATAGGCAAAACCAATATTTTATCACATACGCAAAATAACGACGCTACCAAACATTGCAGTACCACATCCACAATATTAATTTAAGGAGATACCCTATATTTTATCTCCGATCCTAAATTCTTTCAGATCGCCGAAAATTATAATTCAAATTAGATAGATATCACCACGATAGTCAATCAAAAATATTTATTTATTGTGAATACAATTTATAAAATCTATGTATGGGTCACACAGTGCATAATAAAAAACACAACGTTCTTAAAACATGTCAAAAATGAATCAATTCAAATACAATATATTATCGATAGTTATCAATATTAATTAGTACTATATGAGTCTAACACACAATTAATTTCCAGTCCACTCAGCAACCAAAAATTTATAATAATCAGGGCAGTAATAAAAATATCACTATCTCTCTAATATTAGTTCAACTAATATAACAAATTAAAAATAGTTTAATTGTGTCTAAGAGTATTAGTGAAATTCCTAATAGATGCAAATAATGTCAAACTTCATCTATAGGTAAAAATACCTTTTCATTATTGTTATTATCACGGGTTATAAGCTGCAGTCTCACAAGCCGCCATATACAATAATGCAATATAGTACTTCCCAGAAACAGGGAATTCTATATGAAGAAGACAAAATTCATCTCTATTCAGAATAATAAAACAATTATAATTACCACCACTTGTTGCTGTTGTCCAACTGGTCCTTGTAGAAGTTAATCCAGGTTCAGTGGCAAGAAATTAAGTGGAAAAGAATATAACTTTCTGCCAGTTATATAGGTTAGAACTCAAAGTAACTCCAAGAGTGAAATATGGTGCCAGAATCTTAAGATTCCAATTCTCTGGGGTAAATTTGGTGAATAAGTCCGTCCTTTTCCTTTTTCTTTTTTTTTTTCTTTTAATTATCCAAGACATAAGCTTAAAAACAGAGCTTATTATCATAGCCTCCACCTCTTGATTGGAATTCTCCAATCATAACGGTGGGTTTTACCCATTAAAATTAGGATTTCTACTCATATTTACACCGTTGTAATTTCTTAATTTACCTGTGAGAGACGCTCTGGTCTAAGAATTAACTTAAAACCATTACATATGTGTTTGGAATTTATCCTTGGTCACCCTAATCGCCAGGTGTTACCTCCTAGATAGTAACTCAGGCCTTGGTAGTCTTACCCTGTATCCCCCATTCCAAGTTACATTTCTAAAGATATGCAGCGTCTACTCCTTAACTTTCTCATGGAAGATAACATTAATTGTATCATACATACTGAAACATCTATATACATGAATACTTCTTTGTTCTCTATTATAGAGGGAACAAACACAAAAAGAAATCATCACTACATGATTAAGTAAAATAAAATGGCTCTGACTCCATTTTGTGTTCATGTAAAGTACAGAATATATGGAATACATGTTTTCTATCATAAAATATCTGACAACAGCAAAAACATGCATACAAATACAAATATGAATTAGTAAGCTTGCTTGTAGATCTGACAAAGTCCAAGTATGATTGTTGCAAGGGCTTCTGGCTTTAAAGTGTAACTATATGTTTTCTACAATACAATGTCACAAAAGATAGCAGGAAGGTTGGGCTGGGTGCAGAAAAGATCAACAGGATAAATACAAAGTAATGAGATCCAGGGTATATATCATAGAAAGGGCAACAATCGAGTTGGCCTTAATCATGTGAGCATCTAACAGTTTTAAATGGGTAATACAATGTTACAATGATAAAGAGTACCCATTAACTAGAGGAGTGTATCTTTCTTCATTGGATATTGCATATTCAGACTTACTTGAGAGGATAAGGTTTTGGGACATGCAGCCATATTCTTTTCCTCCTTGAGATTCTGAGCAATAGAACAGGGTTTGCTAAATGTACCTTCACGAGGGATAGAAACAAGTAGTAGGTGGCTCAACCAATATAAGAAATTATATTGTGTCCCACAAATTCAGGTTGTAGGTTTATATTGATTGATTTTATGTTTTGAATTTGCAAAAAATGGGAACGAGCATTTTAATTCTGGCATTAGAGTGAACATTTTCTTCTTCTTTTTTACCTCTTGTAGTTTTAGCTTCATTTTTTTATTGGAGCTGTAGAAGCTGTCAACACATCTATAGCCAATAAATAGCTATATAGTGGGTTGTTTCCAGTTGTTTCATATGTAAGCAGATGAGACAGGCATTGTTATCTGATATAAGCATTGTCCACTAACTTTTTACAACCACTTCTCCAGTATTGTTTCCTTGGCTTCACTTCCAGATAGATATTGACATATGGCAGATAGTCCAGAGGAGGGCTACTTAAATAGTTAATGGTTTGCAGGATGAAAAGTATAAGAAAAGACTCAGGAATCTAAATATGTGCAGCATAGAGGAAAGAAGAGAGGGCAGATGTGATAGAAACATTTAAATACTTAAAGAGATTTGGTGAAATACAAGAGAAAAGTTTATTTCAATGGAGCAGAAATGTTAAAACAAGAATTGATATCCTAAGACTAGAGGGTCAGAGATTTAAATGTCATGTAAGAACGTTTTACTTTACTGAGAGAGTGGTATATAAATGGAACAGCCTCAAATCAGAAGTGGTAGTGGCTAATACAGTGAGGGTATTTAAAGATGCATTGGATAGCTGGGATAAATCTATCCTGAAGTTAAGACAAGACCAAAGACTAATTGAGGTCTGAGTCTTTACATCAGGAAAAATGGGCAGACTAGTTGGGCCGAATGCTTCTTATCTGCTGTTAAATTCCTTCAGGCTCATGGGCTTACTTATATGCCATTATGTATTCTATTTCCAAAGTAGGTAACAAAATCCATTATAGATCAAATGCCTAGACCCATGACACACAATGACACATTCAAGTTCAATGGTTCTTGCAATGAGTCAAATGAACTTTAAATTCATTTTTAAAACATTGCAAACCACAGGATGAATATTCTTTTTTGTCTTTATATATGCAAGGTTATGAATATAATAATAGCCAATGTCATTTTCATTAATATGATTGTTTGAAGGCTCATGACCCTGAACTGCTGACAGGAGATTAACACTCCCAAAGCATTCGATTTGCGTAAAAGTATTTGTCATAAAATATTTTTTTGTTAAGTACATTTATAATGGTCTACTTTAGAGAAAAGCTGTGAAAGAAGCCAAGGTTTCCCTTTTCCTCATTGAATGTATTAGCTCAGCAGATCTCATATCTCCAGAAACTCACTTGACAACAATTGAACAATTCAATCTTAAAGGGGTAGGAGGAGCTAATACATAACATTATGTATCAATATATAATATCTCCACTTGTCTGGTGCTCTTCTTCTTGAAACGTTGTACCTACTGTACAGATTTCATCAAGATCTGCACAGTTATATCCTTTTTTGGGGGGAACCACAAGCTTGTGCACATCATCAGCTTCAGACTAATAGCCCTGTTCTGGACTTCTTGTCCACTTTTATTCATGCAATGCATAATCTTTATGAAGATGTGCATGAAGCAGACTAAAATCCAGGCCCTCAACCAGGGGTGACAACCAGTAGAGAACTGCATTACTGAGACTAGATATAGAAACAGCCTGGAGTGAACTGGCACTCCTAGATCAATTTTGTTTAGGTTTGTCAGAATGGGCTCAAGGATGAACTCACGAGAACAGAAGTGCCTAGTACTGTACATTTCATCCAACCCTCTGTTCAGATTCATCGTCTTTTATGAGAAGAGCACCTTGAAAAAAATTTGCCCACGACCCTCCTGCTTTAGCTGCAGCCCTACCTTTTCCACTGAAGAAACCATGCCTATCTTCTGGTCCAAAACCTTTATATCTACTGTGCAAAGTCTGGGCATGATTTATGTTTCTGTCCTGTTCATCCTCCTTAAAGTAAAGATAAGACCCCTTCTCCAGATTGATCCTTTGAGCTACCTACCATCAACACCAGCATTTTGACCATTTCTCTTTTTCTCTGCAAATGAGCCTTAACTTTATTACCCTTTTGGCAATAATTGACTCTGGGGACAGTAGCTGTTTCCTCTTGGGAAAGTCTTAGGAAAGTGTGGTTATTAGGGAGATCATCCTATTCTGTTCAGGATTGGCCCTCAGCATCATGTTAACATGTATAGTATAGCGGTATTCTTCGCACACATGCAATTTAAAAACTTCATACCATAAATTACACTGAATCTCAGCATAGGGGTAATACTGACTAGTAAAACCTTGAAATAAATAATATACTGTTTTCCTTCTTTTAGATTAAGTGCTGTATTGTATGTGTACACTAGATTAATACATATCATAAAGCTATAATTTCAATTGCTTGAAGCACTCAAGCATTGGAAACTGCAATTTTTATTTAGAACAAGATAATGATGAACCAATAATGAAAAATAAATACACATTTTAATCATAAGCTTCTGAAAGGTTGTAAAATACGAAGACATTAATGGAAGAATTTGTGAAATAGTCCATATATTGCCACTTAAATTTTTATCGTCGCTTTCATAGCATAGAATCTTAGTACCTCATGTTCTAAGAACAACATCTTTAGTTCAGTGTTTTACAGACAGTTCTCTTTCTGCAAGTACTAATAATAATTTTGTAGCATCCTAATACTGACTTGTGATCTGGGCAAAAATAATATTAAGGCTTTGGCACAGTTTGTGAAGCTCCCAATTTAGTTCTTCCCCTCATAAAGAATTTTTTCCTCATCAAAACATGCTCATTATCATTGGACAAGTAGGTTATAGCTCTCGTTAAGTTTGGAACATGATAATAGCCTTATTCTAACACTAAATGCATCAGCTCAAACATTTCATCAAAATCTCTGCCGGGGTCGTGAGATTAAAGAAAAGTTTTAATAAATTCTTTGAAGCAAATGTAGACTTCTAAATCCAGTATTCAGTAGTCAGACTACCATCTATGAGTATGTTCACTGGAAACATATGTAAAATGGATCATGGATGAGATTAAAGCTACAATGAAACACATATATATATATCACTTCCAATATTCTGTGGATTATTTTGAAATGATATTTATTCTTCCTGCTTCCTTTAAAATAAAAAACACACAGAATTCTGTGAGGGCCAAAATGTCAGCCACATACAGCCAGAAATCACTACAGGACAAGACTGATTCCTATTTAAGGAACCCAGTCATGATTTTTCCAGATTTAAGGAAGCATTGAAGTGACATTTCAATGCTATTTTCTAAATAGAAACAGAACAGATCTGTACTTATTAATCTTATGCATTCCAACAATATACTTTTTTTTAAAGCGTTGTGTAGCACTGACTGTTTGAGAACATGTTTCTATTACAGACGGAAGTGTTCCATCGAAATAATCTAATATCTACATTAATCCCTTAGGGACAGAACGTCTGAGCGCGGGAAAATGACACCATATTCTGGAGCTCAGACTTAGCTTGTTGGGCAGAATCTGCTCTATGTAGTGATTGTAAAGGGAAAGTTTTAACGTTACTGCCAAATTTTTGGGTTTGAGGAGAGCAATAGGTCGTACTATAATCCAGGACCAAAGATAACTTCTATCCTGCTCTTGTGTGTTAGTTAGTGTATACAAATTAGTATGCATAATGGTAAGTCTATATCTCATCTGTCCCCATATAAGACATTGATTATACATGAATTCACTTAAGAAAAGTAAAATGTACTTATATATCACCTGCATCTTGTAAGTGGGTTCTATAGATCAATGACAACTTTGTTGCTTCTGTTTATTGAAAATTAAACTGAAATGGAAACAAACTGGGAATAACAGAAATTGCTCATGCTGTAAACACATGACAAAGTCCTCCCAACAATCTTATATTTTGTTCTCGGTTTATATACAGGATAATTATCCGAAGATCTTGCAGACATATCCTCCCTAGAAGCTTTGCTCAAGTCGATGCAGTACCAGAAAAAAAAAATCTCAGTGAAAAAGGCAGAATATATCACAACAAATTTAGATTATTGTTCTGCGAGCTGGTATTATAGCTTTTTTGCTTGCTGGGGTGGAAGGATGCTTAATAAACCATTCACGTGATGCAAATGTGTTAATTACGTTTTTGGTACCCATCTCAGAATATACTAATCAAGATTTTTCTAGTAGAGGATCATAGGTCATTACCAACAAAGGAATTAACTGGAATTTCAACCTAAAGATGCAATCATAAATCAACAAATGTGGGACTGCCTTAAGGAGCTACAACGTTTATGCGTGTGCGCATGAATCATTCTTCCTTTTACCCTTTCTTCATGAACTTGGCTTCGTGTCAATATTTTCCAGGATATGCAGGGATCAATTTTTTTATTTACTGGAGACAACTATGGTGTGTATGGAGAGGTTCAACGAGGCTTTAAAGCCAGAGAAGGCGTAATTAATGTCATGTTGCTTGAAGACCTTACAAACCTAACAGTGCTAATGGGGCCGGAACAAGCCCTAGAATCTGACCAAGCTAGGTAAATCTGGATGATTTCAATCAATGTGGCTATTAAGACTACTCAGTAAGGATTAGAAAATAAACCATATTGAGACCCTTGATGTTTTCTTGTTTCATTTCAGGGAGTTTATATGCACCCTTTCATAATTGGTCAAGAATCAGGACAACCAGTCAGTCAATGGAACATAGGTGCTGCAGCAAGAATATGATGCTAACAATGCATGGCCTGGGAGAGTACAGGGTTAGAATAGGTCCTTTGAACACATTTTATTCTTTAGATATGTAGTTTTGTACTTGTTCTATGAACTGCAGCAGTAGATATCCAGCAAATCCTGAATGCCAGTGACAGTGAAGGGGAGCTTTAGATAGTCCAACATTGGACTATCTAAATATTTAGAAGATGTGGTGAGTGGGGGATATGACACTAGACAATTAATGTAACACAACATTTTAATGAGAAACATTCAGCCTATGGGCCTCCTTTAGACAGAGAACTGTAAGTGACTGAGGTTGAAATTATTGACAAAGCCGCTGTGTCAGTTACAGACTTCCTTTACCCTCCCTTGCTTTTGGGTTTGTTGAAGTGATGTTTTTTTGTTTTATCATCACTGGTAAAAAATTAGATTTTTTTTCTTTGTGACATTTTGAGGCTTCTTCTTTCCCAATTTTAAATTTTAGAGAAGGTAGAAACTTACTTGCCTTTACTGAACTATTGTAGAAATTTGATTTTATTTATTTTTTCTTTAGTACAGCTGGAATAATTGATTTTTCTCTTTATTTGGTTTAGTTAATATATTTTAAGGTATCAAACATCTTCCTTAGATATTTATCAATACAATTTAAGTTTTAGATAGGGCCTGGGAGGCATGAATTGGCAAAGGGGCATGAATTATGCCAAAATATACCATGGCGTGGGTATATATTTTTCTGGAATGCAAGGAGATTAGAATACTGGCCCACCTATCCCTGCTTTTTAAACTTGGCAGCACATGGCTTATTGATGGGCAGTGGCTGGTGGTTTAATGTTTACGGTTTTATGTCTATAGCTGGTACGGTGCATGAGCTAACCGTCTTTTGGCATGGTGGCTCGTGGTGTGCAAGCCTGTGGGCCTAAGTGCAAGGCTTAGGCTCTTAGTGATCCCAATGTTTTGTTGGGCTGCTGGGCATGGAGCACCGGGGCCACATGGACTGTGGAACTGTTTTGCCTGTGTCGGCCAGCTGGACTTACATGTTCTGGTTTCACATGTTTTGTATGCTTATGAATGATTATGGTTTATATGCTATTGGTTTTCAATGTGGGAGGCTAGTTACTAATGGCAACATTCTCACATGTTAATGAGATGTTACATAGTGCTGAATGGTTAATATCCTTAATACAGTATGATTTATGGATCATATATTTATCCATTTACAATGTCAATGTCACATTATGCTGGGGGTGTAGGTACACTGTGGACATATATTAAAATCCATAGCTGAAGTAAATATTTTTTTCTTTAAAGATTTTTTCTTTCTTAAAGGGGAACTTACCTTCAAGGATTCCTAGATCCTTGGTGTGTCATCCAATTTGTTATTTTTACATGAATCTACATAGGCTTACCCCCTTTTAGGTGATCTCTGTTCTCTGTTACTGAAGGCTTATTCATTGGTGTAGTTGGTAAATTATTGATGAGCAACTACACCAAAAACTCAAAACACAATTATGAAATGGACCTGTTTTTATTATTATTTATTATAACTTTGCATTACATGACATCCGAATGGATTGTGTTAATTGTTGAGATGGTATTTAGTTAATCTAGTTTTCAGAGAGTATTTATAATTTATATATATTTAAAAATTGAATATTGGTTTGCAAATTAATGTAGTTAAAAGGCAACCATCTTATATCCCAATAAATGATGGTATTTACAAATCTGGAAATGGTATGCTGTGTGTACACAACTTTAGAGATTATATATATATATATATATATATATATATATATACCTATTCAACAGAAACAAAAGCACAAGCTGTGACTTAGTAAAAGAACAAATATTTATTATTGCAGCAAACTTGACTCTATTTTTACAACCCTGTAAAGTTGTTATGTTATTTTCTTCCATACTAATGTATTTCCATTCTCCATCCTTGCTGGTTTCTATCCTAAAGACAATGTAGTTTCCAACAACAGACACAATAATTTCAGGATGTGGGGAAGTGACTCAGACTGACCACAAATTGACCAAGATTTGAGTTGTAATTGACTATTTAGTTTATAAGAGCTCTCAACAGTCAAGGCTCTGTTCACTATCTGCTTGTCCCTTTTCACTCATATTCTGGTTAGCCCTTTAATTAAGACATTTAAGGGGCTTCATTTGGAATCAGAAATATATTTAGATGGTATTTGGGATTGTGGCAGGTGGATGTTACCTTTATTAAGGTAAATACAATATAACCCAGTATAATATGTAGCAGAAAAATAATTATATATCCAGCCTTAACCATACTAACCGTACTAAATAATATGGGAATTTTTTCTTCCTAGGATCCTAGGGTACCTTTCTAATCTTGTGTGAAGACCATTGACTGGTGCTCAAAAGCAGTAGGGCTACAGTGGAAACCACAACTTCTGGGGCTTCCCATCTGGTGATATGCAGACCCTACCTTCACCCTGTCTAAAGCATGTATTTAAGACACTACTCAGGTAATGATTTAAGAATATGAAGCAATGATGAGGAGCATACAATGGTAGAGCTGTCAATTAGGAAAGGGGACATTACCACCCTGAGATGTTCAAACTATTTGTCCAGTACTCTATTTTTTTTTAGATGTATTAGAAACCACATATAAACACCAAGGTAACTATAGTCACATGGATCTTAGGCAACATTTACACAATGGATTCTTGGGCTCCATTTATGGGGTTTCTACAAATTTATTTTTGAAAGCACTTGAACATGTCTTTTGCTCTATTAATGGGTACTTGGCTGTACTTGCCCCTGGGTTCATTTCGAAAATATATATAAACTATACCATTCATAAAATATACCACTCCGATATATATCCCCTACTAACATTTGTGTCGATCATATTTCATTTTTATTTACAAGAAACTCCTTTATTTTTGTCTTCAGTTCAACAGAATGTAGTTTTTGCAAATAACCTGATCTAATGGGCTTTCAAGGAAACTCAATATCATAAAGCTCCATTTATGTAGTTTGCAATGTAAAAATATTTATTTTTCCTGTTTGAACTAAATCACAGCTTTTTACAATGCCTAATTAATGAACTGCTCGTAAGGTAGTGAGCCAGAAAGGCTTAATCTGTTTCCGTTCAAATGACTAAAACTCATACTCCGTTACAGATATAGGATAATTGGAGAAAAGGATATGACCGTAAATAGCATTATACACATTTATTTTTTTGGTAATGGATTTTCACATTAACAAAAGGTACGTAAATGATAAGTTAAGGTTTAAAAATAAGCAAACACCTGATTTTATTTTAAACTCAAGATAATTCAACATTATTCTGGATAGGAGATTTTAAAACTAAGCCTGTTGTAATAGGATGAAGAGATGGGTAAGGCTCCCAATTCATATTTTCGGGTCAAACCTATTCGTAGTGAGTACTCTTAACAAATACATAAAGCTTATGTTTTAGCATACAAACTAATACATTCAATATGCCCCCAGGAAAAAGACGAAGAGCTTTTAAGAATCCATAGTATTCAGTAGTAGGCACATGACATTTGGCCTCACCTACCCACCCGTCAAAAGCCACATAAAAAGTGTACCTTAACTATTAGGTTGGGTTTCCACTTGTTTTTTTTTAGCTAAAAACGCCCATAAAAACGCCAATAGCGCCACCTGGCGTTTTTTTGTGAAAAAACGCAGCAGCCAGATGTTAGCTGTTCTTCAATAGGAAATCGCAGAATGCCATATCCACTTGGCGTTTTTTTGTTTGGCGTTTTTTCAGTTCTCTTTGGCGTTTTTCTGCTTTTTTGGGCTCTGTGGCAGTTTTTCTAAATCGCAGCATGTTGACACTCTGGCGTTTTTTGCAAGGAAATCTTGGCGTTTTTCTCCAATAGAAGTCTATGGGAGAGAAAAAACGCCATGAAAAAGCCATGTGGGTTTATTGCCTTGGCGTTTTTTATGGCGTTTTTTCCACAGTTACAATGCAGAGGATGGACCCAGTATCTGTGTGTCCTACGAGAAATAGGCTGGAAACAAACAGTTTCACACAAAACAAAGTTCATATTGAATTCTACACCATTTGGAACAAACATGCCATTACAAACAAACATACGCGACGCATCAACTGGATCCTGCGTGCCAAAAGCAACAGCAAACAATTTGCACCATCATTTGGGGCCAATCTTCCTAGAGGAGCAGACATTCGGAATAAAGCATGCCTTACAAACCACAGAAAAGTGACAAAAGGGTCCGCCGGGGCGTTTAAGTAGAACTCTACCAAGTAAATGACATCAGGGGGCAGATACTTGCCATTTATCCTAATCCCTTTTTTAGCTGGGTGAAACTTCTAACTTGTAAAGGCTGGAAAAACTGCCTAAGGTCAAAAAAAGCAATTTCCACAGAAAGGCTAAAACACCAGAAAAAACTCCAGAAAAAAACGCCAAAACGCAGGAAAATGCAGTGGCAGTTTTCTTGGCGTTTTTCATCAAGAAAAAAAACGCAGGACAAAAACCCAAGTGGAAACCTAGCCTTAGGCATCTACCGCCACCCTTCGTGCAAGCGATGAGAGCTGTCACATTATAAATTTGGGGTTAGGTCATAAGACCTCATCGTGCACACATCTACAGTAGCCTGCATGGCTAATGATGTCGTTCAGTCGTTGGAGGTGCAGTGGTCGGATTATGCAGAAAAGCACAATGGAATTCCAGCGTTCCCTGGCGGGCCAAATGGATAACATATCATCAAATTAACAGTGAAACCTTAATAAATGGAATTAATCCGATAACCAAATAACCAGATAACCGGTTCTGGCAAACTGAATGCTATGTACATAGCAGGCTTTCCAATGAATAGCTACACCATACACTATAAAATTACACGTGTAAACCAGTTAGAGAGGCATACATTCTGTGAATAAAGTAATAGATGACTATTTAATCACCATATACCCATAATCATTGCAACATTGTATAAATCCTTGGTATTAATGTGCAATATTTATTAAACTAATTAGTCTGTTACAAATTTGCTGGGATTATACATTTTCTTATTTGTTAAATGTACAATAAAATTAAAAAACTCCCCAAAAAACTTAATTCATTAATAACTGAACCTTTTAAATTTAATTGCTATGCATCCATAATGTTCTCTTACTCTACATCACGTGTTATATATTTTTTCTTTTGCTAACAGGATACAAAAATCTCGAACAATGCATGTGAGAAAATGCTCATGCATTTAGTTTTTTACTGATGCAGTTTGATTACTTATAGCAAATCCATACTTTGTATTCCATTGATGAACCGTCATTAAAATCAGCTGTTTTTTTATTTTTCTGTTGTAATTATTAACTCAATACACAAATCCACTGTCCTAAAGGTTATAATAAATAAATAGATGAAATATTTTGTAATATGATTTTATTTGCTCAGAATGGAATATCAACACGTGGCGCTGTTTATATGTACATTCATTTTAGGAACCTGAAAATATTACAATTTTAAAGAAGTAATATTCTACTTGCACTTCGTTTTTAATATTCTCAGTACTATTTCACTGATATCATTGTGAACCGAAAATATTGGAACTGGAGGCTTACCAGCTGTAAGACATGAGTCATCATATGATTAGGTTATAATAATATTATCTATCCCGTTAAGGAGTTGGACGTAGCATAGTAATTTAGGTTGAAAAACGGTGCAGGTCCACTGAATTCAACTCTGCTGTTGATAGAGAAGAAGCCCAAAAACCCACACTGAAGTGATTTGTACCACAAAATAGAGATCCGGCTTCTCACTTGATCAACACGCTATAATAAATCTTTATTTAATCCAGTTTTCAACCCAAGTGCAAGCAACATTACCTATATTTTTTTTACCTATTGTTCATATAAAACAATAACAAATGCTTTGGTAACGTCTTGATAAATCACATCACCGAAATACCCCGATCTATATTTTTATTCACAACTTTTAAAAATGATATTGTTTGACAAAATAGATTCCAGAATATTTTACCTTGAAAGCATTTAAATAATTTGATCATCGTAGACTTCAAGCCCACAGGTCTGTAATCACCCCTGGGCTGGCCCAAGTTCTTAAAAGGAAACCGAGCACAGTAGCGTGAGGTAATATAACATAATATAACAATACATGACCCAACTGTGCAACGTACACAGAATGCAGGAACCACAGAATGCAGCAACCTACATAAAGCAATGCTTTAAGGGGATTACTAGACTCAAATCCAAGTGTAAAGATGGTAGCCTTGTATGCCATATTTTTATTCTCTACTACTTCATAAGCTTTTCATTTTATTTTTGTATCCAAACTCTAAAATAAAATCAAGCTGTTAGTCAAAAATCCGGTAAATTATGATCTTAGTTATTTTTATTATGTTGGTTTTAGGGGCTATAATGTTAAGGCTTTAAAAACGGATTATTTTGAATGAAAAGTAGAAACATCTACAGAGCTGTTTCATTAAATAATTCAAAGCTTTCTAAATAGCAAAATGCGTATTCTGTTTATTTACTCTGGTATAACAATATTTGTTTTCCAGCTTCGAGAAGCATCAAACTCTGGGACAAACCAACACAGACACCTTACCATGCATTATTTATGCAATATGTTTATGGTTTATTGCCACTTTCCGCAAAGTCATGTTGTAAAGGTCACTGTTTATCCTTAATAATTTTCTCAAGTTACGCTTTGTGCTATTGATTTCGGCCCTTATAAACAACCCCTCCCCTTCTAAATCTGCAGGTCATTGTGTTTACCTATGTCAGGGGTGCTCAAACTGCGGCCCTCCAGCTGCTGCAGGACTACATCTCCCATACTCCTCAGCCAGCCCCTTAGCTGAAGGAGCATTATGGGAGATGTAGTCCTGCAGCAGCTGGAGGGCCGCAGTTTGAGCATCCCTGACCTATGTGATTTCTAAGACTTGTAAAGTTAAACTGGGCACATTCTACTTCACATAATTGGAAATAGTATTCCATTCTGGGACACAATTTATATTGCGCTACTTATATGCGTTATTGTTCATGCCTTTCACTTTCTAAACAAAAATTTTACAGGATAACAAAATTTTGAAAAATTGGGAACTTTCTGTTGATTATTATGCTTTAGCCAACATGCTTGAGACGAGGGCTGTTAAATAAAGCCATTAACCGTGAGTGATTTAGTAATCAAGCAAATGGGGATGAGAGAAATATCAGTGATTCTCATTTAGCACGGGCTATTCACTTTCATGCAGTTTTATTGGAAGAAAACCTTGCAATAATGGGCATAAAGCCGACGGGGCTTTTTGTGACTGTCTCTTTTAAACACTTCTAAAATGTTTGTATAAAATCTATTAGGAATGCTGGATTTTATTAAATTTTTATGTTTTTTTTTTTTTATTTAGTCTCAAAGTTATTTCTAGGTTGCCCACCTTGATTTCCTGACTAGTCAGAGTTTTATCAAAGACGGATGAAATCAGTATTGAGTTTCAGAAGAACAGGACCTCTTTTTTTAGATTGCTTATGAAAGCCACCTAAAAATAATCTTGGCATGATAAATAAAGTATGTAAACAAAACTAACACCTGCGCTTTTAAGAGGCAATCAATTTATTAAAGCTGCTTGCAGTAAAATAGACCTGTTTGTACAAATGGGCCTATGTTTATTATTTTCCTGGCACACATAAATGTGGTTGTTTAAAGTACATTTTTATGTACATTAAAGTTCTCAACAGGAATGTAAATAAAAATTTAATAGTCTTGCATAAGTGGAACAAATCTATACCACACCGATTATTCTATTTTCTTCCAAGATCACACTGCTTGGGGGAGGATGTGAGCTTTGACAGTTCCTAAAATAGATCTGGCTGCTTACAAAACAGTGATATCCAGACATAACTTTGTAATAACATTATTAAAATGTAGGTAATTAAAGTAGATTTTATAGGATTTATTAAGTAAGATTCAACACACAGCTGTGTTTTTCTATTCTTGTGTTTTATTACATCATTATTGTATTATGGGACATGAGAGTCTGTACATCCTCAAACAGTATACTTCACCCCCCTAAAATTTTCTACACTAAACATGCTATATTTACAGACTTAAATAACTGTAGTTTTGATGTATGAAAAACCGTTTTGCCCTAATTTGGCAAGAATTTGCAGCCCCCTTTGCCTTAAGAAGGGGCTAGTACTGGCCCTATGCCCCCTCATGTTCCTGGTCTCTGCAGGTCTGAAAGAAGCAATGTGCTGGCCTATAATATCATATTATGTTGCTTAACTTCTAGAGAGACTCCAAGCGTGATAAGCAGCGGTACAGCTGGGATCTCGTAAGTGCAAAACCAGGTAAAGCAGTTCCGCTTGCCTATACTTAAAGGTGGCCCTGACTACTAACCTGATTCATATATACAGTATGTCATGTGGAGTAGTTTTAATTGATGTCCTCTTCTCAAGATATGTCTGATTGTTCAGAATTACATCATCTAACCCCTTTTCTTAAATTATTGGTTACGATGGACTAGTTTCCGATACCATCAGATCCACCATAAACTGTAGCACAGAAACTGTAGTTTATGTTCTAGTTTTGCTACCCTTTGTCACCATCCCTTTCAATCTCTCAGAAAGTCTTTCTAAAATAAAAAAAAACTACTAGAAAGATTATAATGATTGAACAAAAGGTGGTTGTAGTATGTATCATACAAATGCTGAGACTGTAGCTCAAAAAATGTCTTACAACAAAACAGTAATTACTAAATGACCAAAACTGTCAATGTTCAGTTTGTAATAACATATTTGGTTTAGTTGGTTCTCCAAGTGCAATTGTTGAATGCATTGGCTGTTGTAAGTCATGCATCTTTACTGGGCTAATGGTTATCCATTACAGGATAACCTCACCTCATGAATTAAAAAGGTTAGTTATATTTATCCAAGCACAATTTACCATTCACAAACTCTGTATGCTCTGACTATTCCAGAAGGACTGGACGGTAATGAAACAATGACTCTGCTTCATGAAAACCAGTTACAAAGTTGCGGTGAATATCCAGTGGGAACTTGTATCACAAAAAAACATAAATATAAACTGACAGCTATATCAGTTAACCTGTCTCGTTTATCTCACCTTTCTCACCTGGGCCTTCCGTTACTTTCTCTCACTGTAAAGAAACAATAATAATGTCAGCTTCTCCCTGTTTGATGGGTGCATTATATTTGCTTTTTTTCTCTGCCTTTTCTGGACATCAGTATCTGTTTTTCTGCATATAGTTATGTACTACTGTTATCAGGTATACTGGCATATTATTTAAGAAGGATAAATATGAAAAACATTCACACAAAATTCATAAAAAAGCATATTCCAGGTAATGTGTATTGTGTTTTTATATGGGTTAAAAGTGCAGTCACATTGAGTTACCTCCTTAGTAAGTGATATATTCATGTTAGGATTAAATAGCACTTTTCAAAATTGGTGTACTTTGACATAGAAGAATAGTAGGCTAATCAATATATATCCATATAGTGTGACAGAATCCCCTGTATTAATGCTTCTGATATGTGCTTGCTGGGTGTACGTTGATTCCTTGCTTTGTTGTATATACCTACTGGTGATTTCAGCAGAACCCCAAAATCTTAATTTATATGTTCTTTAGAGTGTACTTCACGTCTTGTATTTTTTGTATATACCTTTGGCATTGCACTTTTTGTCCTAGGATCACCTTAAACACACCATCCTTTGTGGGTGCAGACACTTCATTCACAGGAGTTTGTCAAAATCATGGCTTGGCCTGTTTTATTGGTTTTCGTGTGGTAAAAAATCTGCATCAACATAAGCAAAACAAAAGAAATTCCTTGCTGTGCTGAGCACTTACTTAACATTTTTTTTCCCTATAGTTGGGCGGCTACTCTCTTTACCAACCACAAGCTTAAGGTGTTTGCTCCCTCATCTCAAGGAACAAAATGGCTAAATATTTAACAAGCTACTTTCTAACCATAAGATGCAGGTGAATGAAACCAGAGAGTGCTGGACTGCTGTTCTGCCGTATGTGTGCAAGAATTAAAATTGGGAATAGAGCACTCTCTAAGGGACCCAAGATACAGAGAATAAAACCAAAAATCACCATGTTTCACTCTGCATCTCTCTGAGGCTCATCAGAATGTATTCCTGCAAAATTTGGGGAGCTATATAAACACTCCCTATCACAATTCTAGGAATATTATTGACTCTGCATTCGCTTCAATGCTCTGCAGCTTTTATCTCCTATTAAAATATTCTTTTGTCAATATTTTTTTGTCTTCCCTATTTCATTATAAAGACACAACTTTCAGTAGAAATGATTTTATCCTCATCATAAAAATCATTATTCTGTAGGAATCCTGTATTATTTGTTTTGTCATAATAGAAATGGTAAGAACTATAACTGGATAAACTGGCATTCAAGCTCTTAGAAGGATCAAAATTATAAATAAGAGAATGGCAGTTTCTAGCTCTTACTCCACTACTGTTGTGAAACCAAGCCATTGGGGCTGAGCCAAGCTCAAGCCAGCTTGGCTCAGCCCCAATGGCTTGGTTTCACAACAGTAGTGGAGTAAGAGCTAGAAACTGCCATTCTCTTATTTATAATTTTGATCCTTCTAAGAGCCAATATGGATAGTTTTGAGTACTTTACTTATGATATTGACCAGTTAGCGTGTCCACTTCTAATATGTGCAGGGTAGGAGATTGTACTGCATAACACTGAAAATGTTTAACTCTGGAGCAACACTGATCAAACTTTCCAGTAAAGTTTAGTTTAGTAAAGTTTCAAAGTATGTGAATTTAATATGTTGATTCATTGTCAATGTGTATTTCTTCCAATATACAGTCCTGTAGTTCATTATGGGAATTGTTCATGACTGATCAACAGGGGCATTTTCATTTTGTGTGTATTACAACATTCACTAAAACAGATTTATTGGTTCTCTACATCTAAAAGCCTTACATTTACAGTCTTATCCATGAGAAAATGTACTTTAACTTACGTTTCTCAGTATCTGCAGTATTATTTCTCCTCGTTAAATGACTTCTGCCCAATTGTTAAGTTGTTTATTGCTGTTTTCACCTGAAAACATCTCCCAAACATGCTCATTCCTCATACAAGAAACAACTAAAATATTAATCCACTCCCTTGTGACATCCTATCTGAATTTTTGCAACTCCCTACTCCCCCTCTCTCGCCTTTCACTGTTCTAATCCATCTTCAACACTGCAGCTAGATTAATCTTTCTCTGCCACCATTCTCATCTGTTGTGCCACTGTGCCAATCACTCCATTGGCTCCCCATACCCTCCAGAATCAAATTCAAACTTTTAACCCTAATCTACAGAGCCCTTTGGAACTCGGACCCCTACTACATCTCTACCCTCTTATCCAAATGCACCACTAACCATCCTAGTTGTTCCTTTCATGACCTGTGTCTGTCTTTTACCATGATTACCTCTTCTTACTTTCTACCTTGTATGCAAAAAGCTCTCTGGAAACTCTCTTTCTAAGTCAGTATCCTAATCAAGCCATCTGAATGACCAACAACATCTACAGATTATCCTGACTCAATCAACTCATCCCTATCCAAGCAGTCATCTCCCAATGCCCCCCCCCCTCAAGATCCTAGATTGTAAGCGCTTGCAAGACCAGGGTCCTTTTGTACCAGTTTGTCTTGGCGTGTGTTTTTAAATTATTTTATAGTAACAGCGCTACGGAATCTGCTGGTGCTATATAAATAAATGTAATGTTGTTGAGGTAACCTTTGTAAAAGTGTTGGGGGTGAGTGACAAGACAGTAAACTGATTAGATAACACTGGCTCTGTCTTAGGCTGTCAATCCCAGCCGCCATTAGATTAATCATAAATGAAATATCTCCAAAACCATTACAGTGACTGACAAACAAAAGCCACAAGCTATAGGTAATTTTAATTAATCTGCCTATGCTAAAATATGTGATGGTCACAGTTGCCCTTTATGTTTTAACCTTCACAAAAAATCATGGTAAAATATTAATGAGCATTCTGTATCTTTTATCATTAATGTGTCAAGATAACATCTCAATTTGATTACACAGAAACAGTGATATATTTCCCAGCTCTGTTTAAAAGAATGGATATTCCTCAGTTTATACCTATTAAAAGGACCATGCAATGCACATCGTCCTAATAAATAAGCCTATAGTAAACAAATAATTAAAACACATAATGTGATAATGCAATTTACATTTTATTTCCAACAAAGTGTTCACTATATTGCAGAAAAATTCACAGAACAAATGTGAATTAGCACCTGTACCTAAATCCATCCCAGAAATACCTTTCAATCCAAGATAATTGCAGTTTCAGATTTCGAGCAGGCATTAGTACACCCACTGCCTCGTGTTAATGATACGGGTATTAAAATATGTCAGAGAGCAGTATTTCTGAACGTTGTGTTTTAAAGAAACAGACCTGTGTGTTAACTCTTTATTTAATGTACAATGCATTAAACAGAAAACCAAAATGTTGGGAGGAAAACCAAACATAAAAAAAAATCTCAGTACTGGTATAATTAGCATCAAGTAACATTTTTTGAATGATTATGATTAGAAATGATTAGCCAACAGCTCCTACACTGCATTCCAATAAATCTGTACCTTTGGACCAAAACATTTCCGATTTTTTTCGGTTATATAACTTTAATGGCTGCAGTCGGATTGAAAGGCTAGAGGAAAGGTCTTGTGTGCAAATACTTTCTCTCCCTGCTGTGTCACAACAATTGCATCTTAACTTCAAGATTAGTCTGTGTAATACGATTCCTATACTACTTAATTCTGCAGAAAAAAAAGTTTGCCATATTAAAATTCTTGTTGCCTAGGCAACCACACGGTGCTATGGGAGCACAAAAGACGTATATTATGCTACCTCATTCTGAAAGCTTGCTTGTGTAGAATAACTGATGCCGATTGTCATATCTTATAATCCTCTATGGCTAGGAAAATGTATTGTGTTTAACTGTTAGTTATTTGATTATTCCGTTCTATTGTCCTTAAGCATTTTTTTCCTCTTGAAACAAAACAATGCAGAATCCATTTAACTTTCATAACTGACAAATAATAATACTGTGTATTTCAATATATTTAATATTTATTTATTATTGTTTAATACCTGATAGTTTGTATGTATGTACAAAAAGGCCATACCAGTCACATTAGTGGTTCAAAAAACATTGTGAACATTCATTACCCAGCTGTGTCCATCACACATTCACCACAAAGTATTATTAAAGGAACACAGAAAGAATTCAGGTAAGTTGTAAATGCTTCCAATGTATTTGCTAGTCTCTGGTGACTCTAGGCGGGATCAGGTAAAACACACACAAAAACCCCCCATTAAATTTACAGTGGTGGCTCAATCCTTATATCAGAGCATTGTAGGGACCAGTTATCTCCTTCCTCTTGATTGCTCTACTCTGTGCTCATCAAACTTACTATTTCTTGCTAGCATATGTGCCTTTTAAAAAATATATTTTCAAGTCTCTTTCTCTCAACTTTTTTTTTTTACTCTACCCCAGTTTCTCTGTTCTCTCTCTGTGTTCTTCTTCCCTCTCTTTCCCTCTCTCCCGTCTTTCTTCTCTCTCCTCTTCTCCTTCCATTTCTTTTTTTCCCCATCTGATTCCAGCCTGCCATGAAGATGGTGCCCAGTGTGCCAGCTACATTGTTAGCATTTTACATAAGTAACAGAGGACTTTGGGCGTTGAAATCCATTGGGCCATCCACATTACCGTATGGGTATGAAGGGTCCATTCCCCTACATAATACCCAGCAGATTTCTGCCTGGCCCAAACACAGTATTGCCCATTAAAAAGGGTGCACATTGTGCCAACCCACAGGTTGTAAGCATTTTGAAAAAGTAACTGAGCATTTTGAGGGGTTAAAATCCATTAGACCACACACATGACCATAAGGATACAAAATCCCAAGCCCCTACATAAAACCCAGCTGCTGTGAAAGGTCCTCTACTACATAAAACCCAGCTGATCTCAGCCAGGCCCAAACATGGTTTAGCCCATAAAAAGGATGCCCAGTGTGCCAAACCCCAGGTTTTTAGCATTTTAAGTAACTAAGGATTTTTCAGTGTAAAAAACCAATGGGACAAATAAACATATACAGAATAAGGCACACCAACTAGAAATAAACAACCAAATCAGTAAATATATAGGAGTATGGTGCAACACGCCAACCTTGATCACCCTTGATCAAGACCTCTTTGTTAAAACGTTGGGGATCTCTTCCTCGTTTTCAGCTCTTCTGCCATGTATGTATCGATTTATTCTATATTACCTTGTTCTAGTGGCACTATTGTGCCTAATAAAGTATTGTGCTTATTGTGGCATTATTTGTTCCTTTTCTTCTTTATTTAATTTGAGTGCACCTCTAAATTTGTATATTTAAAAAATCCAAATGTGAGAATAATTCCTGTCTTTATGGACATTTGGGGAGTAAAGCTCTGTTGTAATGTTTTTGGTGCATTGAAGATGCTGTCAAAACTGTCAAAATAGTTTAATTATTCTCAGTTGCTGTACAGTTTCTTCTTTGCTGCTAGTGGGAGTTGTAAAGAAAGTTATAGCATAATATTTTGTGTCATGACGTTAGCAAAATCACTAAATTTGGTGGAGTTAAAATTCATTGGGCCACCCACGTTACCATATGTAAGCAAAGGACCCAATCCCCTACATAAAATCCAGCTGATTCCAGCCTCTGAAAATGGTGTCTATTGTGCCAACACCTAGATTGTAAGCATTTTGAAAAAGTAAGTGAGGATTTTGCACCCAAATGTGGTGCTTACCCATAAAAATGGTGGCCAGTGTGCCACCTCCCCAGGTTGCAAGAATTTTAGATATGTAACTGAGGAGTTTGAGGGCTCCATTGGGCCACTTACATTACGATACAGATATGAAGGGCCCAATCCCCTAAAATCCAGCTGATTCCAGGCCATAATGCAATTTTGCCTATAAAATGGTACCCAGTGTGCAAACCCTCAGGTTGTAGTGATTTTGAATTAGTAACTGAGAATTTAAAGGGATTTATTGAGCCACCCACCTTACCATAAGGATACAAACGGCCCAATCCCATTTATAAAACCCAACTAATTTGAGCATGGTTTAAAAGTGGTTTTGCCAATAAAAAAGGTGCCCAGTGTGCCAACCCATAGGTTGTAAAATATGGATGCAAAGGGCCCAATCCTCTACCTTGCACCCAGCTGATTCCAGCCTGACCCAAATGCAGTTTTGCCTATAAAAAAGGGTGTCCAGTGTTCCAACCCATAGGTTGTAAGCATTTTAAATAAGTAACTGAGAATGTTTATGGGTTAAAGTCCATTGGGCCAGCACCAATAAATGCTGAGCATCTGTCTATTAAATAATTTGGCATGCCTTATCCCACACTGAATATTCTTCAGATAAAATCACTTTACACAATATCACAATACACAAACCCATGGAATTTTCAATATGATGGGTTTTTTTTAACTATAATTAACAATTATGCGTTTAACTTGCCCTTGACAAACTAATTTTCTCAGACGGACATTATTTTCTCAAGTGGACATTATGAACTCAATTAAGAACTGTTACTTTCAATTCCCTTTGTCTGCATTTAGAGATTCACATTGTGTGTAAATTGGCGGGTTAGTAGATTGTGCTTTTTCACACAAGTAGACCACTTTGTAGATAATTTATAGCTTTTTTCCAAGATTTAAAAAAAAATGTATTCTTCACTGATTAGGTACAAATTATGGGACTTTAATATCAGTTTACACTTGCTAGTTGAATGCTAAAGAACAAAACTGTTGCAAAAGGTAACAAAACAATATTGGTGCTTCCATAGTTTGACAGGTATGCATAAAAGGTAGAGAATACTACCTTAGTCCTTAGTCCTCTTTTTGGGACCTGTTCACTGTACCAATGTGAATCCTTTAGTTGGTATAGGGTCAAGTTATGGTCAAGGGCAAACATGTCCTAAATACAAAACATAGCACTTGGGAATCGAAATGGTGTCCTGTCCGTGTGCATGTTCTTGGCTGAGAGGGAATCAATCAAGTATCTTGATAGAAGGGGATCCAGTTAAATATCTTTCTTGAATGAGATACTTTAAATTCAAACATAACAAAGGAAAAGGAAACACTGGACTTGCTGTCTCTGGCACTGAAATAAAATATGCCATAATCCAATATTTCCTTGGGACAATTTGTCAGTAGATAATAAACAATCTGTTATTACTCTCTAATAAGGTTTAGCCAGAGCCACTTATGAACATCTTTACAAAGCATGAGGTTATGGTCCCTTATGTTTATGTATGTTATGTTATATTATGTATAGATTTAGGTTGTTAAAAACCTAACCAATTGATTCTGAAACTGAAGAACAAACAAAATGGGATTGTGGTATATTTAGCTCCATTATTTTACTCATAGCCTATACAATTTTACTCATTTTTATGATTGAAGACTTATAATTTGTTTTCTTACCCTTTTCACCAACTGTATTATTTCATTAAATATGTACATAGAGAACTAAGACCTAGCACCTTTTATCACCTACACTGACCTTGCGAGAAGTTTCATTTATATATCATATTATGGATCATGTAATATGAATTATTGCTTATGCATTTATGAAGAACCTATCCAACAGCATGTTATTCTACAAAATAATACAACTTGTAAGGTTTCCTTTATACACACAACAGATACACAATCTTTTTTTTTTAATCTAACGTGTCTTAGTCAGTTTATTGTACAGATTCTCTATTTTTCTCTTCATTTCCAAGCAAAATAGTTTTCTGTGATGTGTCATCAGAGGCTGGTAACCTCTAGCACCACTCATTGGAAATGCAATCCACATCATTCTAAGCCACCCATAGATCAGAACATTTTGAATCTGGCTGTAACACTAAAATATACATGATATAGTTAAAAGGCTGTGTCTTTATGTAAACTCTCTAATTAGCTAATGACATTTGTGTGTATTTTTCCCCAATAAAGCAATCATTTAAAAAAAATAAAACTACAGTTTATTTTGAATATAAATTGAGTAACAGTATGTAACATATAAACATTGGTATGATAAAACTTTTTATATAACTATTTAAAATGCCACTGTATTCTACAATGTTGTAAAATATGAAACACATCATTCAAATATGAAACTGAAGGGCACCTAGCAACAGCATCCAATAGAATAACAATATGTGTCTGGGGGGTGCAAGTGCTAAAGGACCCTGGGCATTGGTCAGAGCTGGGTTGCTCGATGGTGGGGCCAGTTGCTTGTGCATGCAAGGTGAGGTATGGTGGGCAGGGACTGGACAGGCCCAAAAGTTCCATTCCCACTTAATTAAATTATTTCAATAGAATTGTGTCAATCAAGCACCCTTCCCATGGCATTATTGGCAAGTATTGAAAGTTTCAATGTAAATTGAGCCACTGTCAACAGGTGCCATCCATACATACATCTGGTGTTCTAATGAGCTCCAGGGTGATATGAGCTTCTGGGAGCACAGATCTTTATTTTACTACTCACAGTCTTAGGCAGCTAGATTCCTACCAACAAGCTCATCAGTAGAGAACAAATCCAGAAATGTGCCACTGAAGACTGCCTCAAGACTATCAGAGATTGCGGCCATGAAAAAAACCCCTCCCCAATCACCAGACAGGTTAATGCATGAGAATAGGAGAACATGAACAGTGGCAAGGATCTCCAGTAGTTTTAGGACTTGGAATCTACACCAATCAATTTCAAGAAGTATCTAGTAGTGCTCATGACAGGTATTATTTTAGATATAAAACTAACAAACATCATATTAAGTAGAACAGTGGCACAGAACATTTGTGAAAAAAACCAGCTTTACCATATTTGTATACAACTGGGTTACCTTATATTTCTTAAGAAAATCAATACTGTAAGTGCAGTTTTGTGATAAATATAAAAGACTGCAATAAATTGCCAAAAAATGTGCTAACGCCATCAAAGTTACAGTATGTGTCCATATAATTTACACTTAATTCTGTCACAAGGATGACAAGGCAGCAAATCACATTTCTTACAAGGAATGACTCACAAAAAAGGAAATTTGAGAACATACAGTTGCACGAGTTATAAGATTTGGTCTTTCACACAGTTTGTCTAAACTACAATGAAATCTATAAGACTTGTGGAAACCTTCCAGACCTAAATTCACCACAACTTCTATGGCTGTTAGTATATGTATATCTTGTTTGAAAGGTATTTCTGACAGCAAAATTGGTGCAACTTGATAAAGTGCTGTAGAAACCAGTAACATTCTATGGAAACAAGTGGGGTGCTTCTGATGTCTGCTTCCTAATCTTGCATTACGTACCATTATTACTCCTGTTTGTCTTAATACATATGGTTCTTGATGTAGTAGAAGAGAGGTGTTCATCATACATTTCCTTCTCGTTTGAATCGTCTCTGGTATCTTAATGTCTTGTTTGATTAATCAGCCCATTTGTTTAAAAATTTAATATTTAACAGCTTTGATTTTAAGTATACAGTATTTCTGGACAGATGTATAAGGGTAGAGTGTACAAATGCTATCTTTTTCTTTTCTTTCTAGAATAATATGCTTCTGTCTACCACTTACCTTATAGACAAACAAATGAAGGCATATACTTTGTCTGCAGCGCGCGAACTGCCCACACAGTGGCGCACTTTCCCTGCCAGTTCTCAAAGCAATAGCTTTCAGATCGTCTTTAAGCACTGCGGTCATCCCAGAAATAGCCTTGAGATAAAGTTTAACATTCTTTAAAGAATTAACGTGTATTTCTATACCTGTTGATGCTTATTTCATAGACACCGTCTAGACAGTGGAAACAGACAGCCCTTTCCATGAACTATATCCTCCATCATCCTCAGCCATATTAAAGGACATGTAATCCACAACAGGTTGCCTAAAATATTTAAAAAGACATAGTGACACTCTCTATCGATCTATTATATCCAGAATAAACGCAATAATTCGATTGAGTATAGGAAATAACTAAAGAATATCTTATCCCAACGACGTATAAGTCACTGTAGGCAGGTATGTGGTTAGCACGGATTACTGATCTGTGGCCCACCAGCTATTTTAGGCTACACTATCCATCATCTTCAACAAGCCATTGACTGTTATGACGCTAAAGGGAGTTATAGTTGAGAAATACATGAAAGCTTCCATGGCTGTGCCCACCCTGCACCTGAGGAATGCGGATCTCAAGTATCGAACGCCTCATCTCATTCCATATTCTCGGAAATGACTTTGTAATCAACAATTAATCGGGAACAAACTTGCAGCAATCGTGCTTTATCTTGGAAGGCCCTTGGTGGTCTTCCCACGTAGTTGTCGTGATCTCACGTCATTTGCACTAATAAAAAAAATGAAAAAGCAATACGTTAATGTCTGAAATACCTAATATAGGGATTCCCTGAAGAGTCCAATGTAGTAAAATGTACTTCTAATGTATGTTCTATCAATCCTGTAACACCGCAATTACCCATATATGTAGCTAAAAGAGTAGAGGAAAGTGAAAAGAGAATAGAAAGTCATTTTGCCATCGAACTGTAGATCGCCTGTAAATGTGCGAATATATACACTTTAATAACACAATCCTAATAACCCATAAATACTCTTTATGAAGTAAAATCGAAGCTATGCATTGTCCACAGTTATTTATACATTAAAAATATACCTCAATATACGACCGTTCAGCACCACGAGACTGGACAGCTCCTTCAATTAACCTCTCATAGAAAATTGGAGTCTAAAATTAAAAAAAGTCAAATATTTTCCATTTTTTAAAAACAAAACAAAACTAAATAACTAAAAACATATCCTTTCATATTGAACTGTTCCCGATGGGTGGTCTTACGCACATGCCCCTTAATTTAACGCATATTATATAGCTGAATATTTTATTTCTTTACTTATTACCATAATTCATGGGAATAAACTTTTTTCTATAATTTTGAATGAGTAAGGAATCCTGTATGTGTCGGAAATTGTAATTTCTGGGAACCTTTTTTTTCTCTAAAAAATTCAGAAAAAATATGGATTGGTGGTGAGAAGAAAGGGAATGTGCACGTCTTAAATTTATAAGAAAACTTATGACTGATCGGATCATCTGCGGGGAAAGATGAGAACTGTTATTATGTTCCTGGAGGAATTGGCTTGATGACGTCTTTTCTGATACCGGATCATTACGTGACTTACACTCTGAAAAAAAAGGGAAGCTCTTTGATTCATGGATAAAAATCCGAGCGCTGCTGAATCGCAAACAATAGCTGGCATTTAAAGGTAATATGCAGACAAACAATTATAAAGAAAGCTCTGCTTAAACCACTATATGCAGGCATTCTCTCTGCATATTGCACATATATATCCACACACACACATATATATATAAATCTGTATGTGTGTATACATACAAGGAAGGAGGGCTGGTCAACTTCAATAGCAGCAAAAGAAGAGAAGAAGAAAGCAGATAGAGAAACGCCTCAGGAGAAGTATCTCAGAGAAGATCTGATCTCATTGTCAGCAACTCAGCATCTCTGCCAAAGACTCCTAACAGCCTGCTCCAAGCTCTCCCTAGCTCCTTGCTTTAGCATTTCATTCCTCTTTCTTCTCACTTCGAGATTTACTTTTTCCTCTTCTAGATTTTTTCATGCAATCTAGCTAGGGAGCTTTCCCATCCTCTCCCCTCTTCTTTTTTGGTTATTGTTCAATACATTTATTAACTCCACCTTATTTTTTTCTGGATTTGTGGCTTACATCAAACTTTTTATCGAAATCACAGTCACCGATCAATTCAGTTCCCAACTCAAGGAACAAGGGAAATGCTGTTTACCTTCTGAATGATCTAGTGGGGAAACTTCCAGGACACTTGGCTGTAACTTGCACTCAAGCATCTCTCATTTGAAAAAGAGTGGGCTTTTTATATGGTGAGTATTCCACATGCTTATGCTTATTTATAAAGCTAAAAAACATGAAAATTGATAATATTTAATAGCATAAGGGGTGGATGAGGTTATTAGAGATTTATTAAATGCGCTATACCTACCCTACTTTATTATGCACTGCTCTAATTGAGGTCAGATCTTACATCGATCTGTGCTAATGAGAGGTGCTTGGTGAAAGTGTTTCCCCCACTTGTTTCACCCACAGAATGACAATGTGCAGAAGAGCATTGCTCACCTGGTTGCTTGTGTATGGAATAATGCGCTGCAGCGTCCACTCCTCACCTGCTGCGCTCAAGTACCCGGCTATTAGGTAAGTGGAGGTTCAGTGATACCCAGGGCTGGTATAACTGCATGTAAAGCCTATTCCAGGTCATAAGTGGTCTGCTGTCTGGAAACACAAAGCAACATGGAAATGCAATATGCTTCTGTTTCCTTATCATCACATATGTAGACAGCTATGTTGGATTATGGTCCTATGTGGGTATATACTTTTACAATACCCTTTATTAAAATGAAGACAGTGTATGGTAGAGGGATGTCAGATCCTACATTGATATGTATTTGACTGCAGATAATGAAGTATATGGAGGAGCATGATAGTAGCTCAAAGGACCACCTGTTTCAGAATCCCAAAGAGGCTTCACTGTCAGAGCTTGATTGGGAAACCCCAAAGCTGACTCTTTCTGACACATCTATGAAATGAATGTTCATTATAATTAAATAGATACCCTGGCACTTTTCTGGGCTTTTAAATCAACCGTGATGAGTATGTCTAATACAGGCTTGAGCTTCCCCCAATAGGTAGATTTTTAAAAATGAATTCGTTTAAACAGCACCATATCTAGTTTCCTCTCTTGGCTTCTTTAAGCACACTTAGCAGACTACACAGTGTGCCATTATCATGGGAATCATATTGATTATATGGTTGTCGCAGGTCAAGTGATGGATGCAATTATTTCATTTATTTCCAATACACTACAATTTATCATCAATACATTGAAAGTAAATAACCAATGAGAGCTTACGAATTAACGCCTAACACATTAACGCCTATATCACATACATCATACATGATATAATATATATATATATATATATATATATATATATATATATATATATTGATCCGGTTTAAAGATCAGAGCAGAAGGGTATAGAATAGCACTTGCCTCTAATAATGCTGTTACCTACAGTAAATCCCAATCCAAACAGCTCAATTAGGCTACCATTGGATTGTGAAAAGGGAAAAAAAAATATATATATATATATATACCACAAAGCTATATTAAGATTCTCTAATTATAAATCAATGCTGTGCAGTCTATTTTTAATCAGACAATTCATACATTAAATCTTTCCAGACTAGTCTTAACATGGCGTCTTATATCCGGAATTATTATCGCATTATCATAACCGATTAGATTGCCTTTTTGATTATTTCAAATCATTTCAAATATGTAGTTTTGAAAACAATGAAGCGTGTTCAAGAAGCCTTTTGCATAACTTCACATCTTTTATTTTAAGGCATTTTAGAAGACTGCCTTTCTAGTATATATATATATATATATATATATATATATATATATATATATATATATATATATATAAATACATATATATATATATATATATATATGCTAGATATATAATGGATTATATATATATATATAATATATATAATGTATTACAATTACATTATTTATTGATACATGTTCGTCTGTAGTGGTACTTGATTGTAAAATAGGGTACAGTTGAAAAGAATATAGATATACCCATACTGTATGAAAGAGGGTTAACGAGGGTTTTAATTGTCTGGAGATCACATGGAAGGAGCGAAGGGTGTCTTTTAAGACTAGTAAGGTGTTAGAGTAATCAAGACCTATTTTTAATCGTATTTCATTCATTTGGCAAACATAATCTATATAATACCCAAGATCATTTGCCTGCGGTGCAGAGAATCTGACACAGCTATATTATGATCCAGATTTAGCAAAAGTAAAACACTTTGGAAACATCTATTATTAATAACCCTGCCAGAGCAAACTGACAAAAATAGCTTGGGATGACCTACATCCCTGCAGCAACGAAGTATGAAAAAAAATCTTAAGGGGGAAACTTGCCAAATGTAAACAAAACGAAATTGGGGTAAATCAGAACCCAAGAGTGTCTGTCCAAATACCCCTCCCTCATTCAAAGAAAATCTGGATTATTTAAATGTTCAGTATGTTGATGTTTTGTGACCAAGCTAAGTCAGAGTTCTGATTTAATGTTTGGAAGCTGATCGCGTGTTTGATGATGATCTAGTGCCAGCAGAGATAGATGCCCCCCCATATGCATATACTCCACTACCCCTATACACACAGTACAGACACACATCACCCCCTCTCTCCTTTCAGTTCCCTCCACTAATGATTGTAGAATTTGGCAGCTCACCCTGGCCCATCCCCAACCTCAGGTCATCTCACAGATGGGATGCTCTTGTTATTTCTCTCACGCCCACCTACAGATTGATGGGGTCTCAGGGGGTCTTTCTCCATCAGCTTCTGGCATCTCATCAACAATATTCAGAGAAAAAAAGAACCAATAATGTAGACAATATATGTGAACCTTTGCCAAAGATTACATAGCACTGAAAAGCACTGATCAAGTCATTATGCATTTTTGATTAATTAAGCATCTGATAATTCTTTTCTCCTTTCTTTTTTTTTTTTTGGTTGCTTGTTAGGCTTGAAGATGAAGTGTATGATGAGGATGGTAACACTCTTCCAGACTTTGGGTTCGATAGCGATCCGATCAGCATTGGAAATCCAGCATCGGTTTTAGACGATATGTACTCCTTTTATTACCCAACGGAAAAGAGGTGAATTAAGATTTTTTAACGCTTAATTAAATTAAAACTTAACTAAAATCGATTTATTCCATATTAGAAAAATAACTGCATACGATTTACAAACACAGTAACAGGAGAATAGCACTTCTGTTTCAGGATAGAACATATTGGAAGAAAGGCATCACATCTAAATTATTGAACAAGATGTGCAAATTTTAAGGAAAAAATGGAAATTTATGGAAATTAATATAATTCAGTGCTAATCAGGTGGCATCTTGCAATTAAGCAGCGTCCCCGGGTATAAAAAAGAATATTGGTGCGAAATAACATTGTGATGCTGTGGATGTAGATGTGGGAGGAAGGGATATATGAAGCATAACATGTGAACCACAGTAAAACATGACCCCATGACAAATCATTCTACAGATAATCAGGAAGCTGTTAAGGGCAGCTGTACTCCCCCCCCTGCACACACACACATACACTAATACACATTCCATTGAAAACAACACATGTTGATGTCACATTTCCAGGAATATTTTCTTCATATTTTTTTTTCTTTTGCTGTTGTCAGACATGCTGATGATCTATTAAACAAAGCCTATAGGAATGTGTTGGGGCAACTATCCGCAAGAAAGTACCTGCATACTCTGATGGCCAAACGTTTTGGGTAAGGTTATACACTGTTGAAATCAAGAGATTATTAAAATATATAGATATATAGATAGACAGATAGATAGACAGATAGATAGATAGATAGATAGATAGATAGATAGATAGATAGATAGATAGATAGATACTGCATTTTTCAAAATCTGCGTATGCAAAGTGTGTGGCTAAAACAAAAATGAAATAATTTAATAATATCTTGTTAGGTTCACTACCTTCCTGTGGTGCTCCTGTGTAATGTAAATTTCAGGATATGGTAACATTTTAATAAAACCCATGGGACAGTCCTACATTTTCATAATGAATAATTCATGTGATATATATTGTCTCCAAACTGCCTTGTTAATTTATCATGACACAACGTCATAACATTTGAACCAAAAAACAAACAAACCCAAAACCATGTAATCGTTAATATTCTGCAAAGGCTTATATATATATATATATATATATATATATATTTTAATTATTTTAAATATTTTATTTAATACAATTATTTTCATGTTATAAGGGAGGGCGACAATAATATACCATATACCACATTCTCCTCTGCAGGGTTAAAAAAAAGGTGTCTTGTTTTCAGTGTGTCTTAAACCGGCTCGTGGTCTGGTCCTTTTTAGTACAGCGATACTGCCATATATTTCCCTTGAATAACACAACTCATTTCATATTGCTAGACAGAGAGCCCCAGAGGCAATTATGGTAGCAAAAGGCAGTACAGCCCTGTAGTGATTGGTAGTGAGACAGAGGCCTTTGGGAGTTGTCTAACAGGAGGATGAAGGCATAGGGTTGCCTAATGGAGTCTGGGTAGCACCATGGCAGATGTTTGTAGCCTTTATTCAAGATTTACTCAGCTATAATTGGGATTGACATTAAGATATTTTTTCTAGCATTTTTTTGCCTACTGAAAGCATTGAGATTTTATTCTGGGGAAAAAACACACACAAAAAAACCAATGCATTTTTTTATATACTCTATTGCACTGTGCATGTTAAAATATTCAGAAGCTAGAGGTGATAAAAATAGATCCCATATAGCAATAATTTATAGCCTTTGTGTGATAAGACATTTTCACGGTCACACATGTCTCGTTTAGGTTAGAAGTAAATCAGTTAATGTTGGGATATATTAGATTAGAAGCATAAAATATTTAGCGATTTATAAAAGCCCCCTTTGTCTAGAAACATGTGAGTGAACAGTAGTAATGCAAGACTGCAGATGATACCTTTAAAGAAAACAGTACATGATTGGATTTAAAATAAAGTCATATTTCAAACTCAGTGCCAGGAAGAACAGCATTATTGGTATGTTGCTTTATGTTTCTGTCTCTGAGCAATACCAAGGGACAGTCCTAAATGTTCTTAGGAGCCAATGTTTGAAGAAATGCAAATGTGTTCGGGTAATGAAAATTGTATTAACGTGTATTAGCTGAAGCAGCAGATGTTTTTCGAAGAAGATTGAGAAAGGTGGGGTGGGGAGAATTTAGGAGCCCTGTGGTTTCTTTGTATGGAAGTGTAATACACTCCAGTAAAGAAAATGTTTCATATTAGTTGTAATAAAATATTTTTTTCATTAAACTCTTTTTTTTTATCACAAAGAAAGGTTCTAATTCTTGCTAGACCCCCAAATAAAAAAAGCCATCGATGAGTCAAGGTAGAAGTGATCAGACTTTCCACATTCTAATAATAATATACAATTAGTATACAATGCCCTGAAGGAGCAAAAAGGGGACCCGACACAAACTTTTGTACTTAGTATTATATTATACTAAGTAATGCAACATGTATCTTGCGATCGCTGTATGTTTACATAGCAAATGCAGAAAGTAACATTGTAACAAACGTGTTGCATAAATTACCTGGCTCACTCCTCTCCTTATTTAAAGGGAATCTATATATGATGGAAGTACCACTCACTCCAGTATAGGTTTTCTCAGTCTATATGACCCTTGGTATGAGTGTAAGGTGCTAATGCATGACTGTGGAGGAGAATGGACTCTAAATGGTGTACAGAGACGCCTACTTTGCATCTATCCCTTTTCTTGCCATTACAGTGCAATGAGTAGCAGCTTGGAAGATGACTCAGAACCTTTATCCAAACGACACTCAGACGGTATCTTCACTGACAGCTACAGCCGCTACAGGAAACAAATGGCTGTCAAGAAATACTTGGCAGCTGTCCTTGGAAAAAGGTATAAACAAAGAGTTAAAAACAAAGGACGCCGAGTAGCATACTTGTAGCGATGAAAAAAGCACCCTTCCTGCATACACAGCCCTAACAAATCAAAGTCACCCCCAAATTGACTGAACAATCATCGCTCCTGTGTTATCTACAAACATGTATTTATGTATGAAGTAAAGCCATTAAATGAATATTTTGATAATAATATCGTTTTTCTTTTTGTACAAAAAAAGCACTAGAGAACGCACAGATCTACTTTGTGGACCAATCATTAAGTTCTATATATATATTTATGATATATATATATATATAAATAAATTATATAGAGATCAATTCATATAATGTGTGCAGCAAAAAAGAAATAATTCGCACGAGCTGTTTATGTTTTTATAGAAAAATAAATAGAAAAAAAAGACAATCATAGTTTGCTCCTATTTTTATAACTGAAATTATAAGGATATTATTTTTATCCAGGACAGATTTGAAGATATTAATATTGACTATTTGCCTCTGGACAATAGACGATGACGCCCTATTACAAGGGGCTGTGATATTAATAGTTTGGGGGACTTAATTAAATATGTTCTGTGAGTTTTCAACTAAAGCTCCTTTAAATAAAAGCTCTGTCCTCCTATAGAAATATTCCCGTTCTTCTGCTTCCTCCAATTTCACTTTTATATGTATAACATGTTTTAGAATCAAATTCTTCCTTGCTGATCTAACAGCTCTATCCAATTATCAGTTTTAAACTGTTAGAAAAAAAATTACCCCCTCTTTCCCCTAATTTTATTATTCTTCTTCAGCTTACTGATTGGACCAGGTCACAGAACGAATTAAACTCTATATAGATATACACATAGATAATAATATGAACATAGGAAATAATGCTAATGGTTTCACCTTGTAGGAAATGAAAAAGGTACAGCACAATATGGAATAGGAACTGCCCAAAAATGAAGTATGTGGTTCTGGGCCCGTCATATATTTTAGAAATTGGGAAATTTCCCATTTCTGGTCCATTACCCAACTGACAGTGGGCAGCTTGGTTATTGGAACTTGATACAAAGTATAATGTGTTTGTCTCCAGTGCTGTCCATTCACTTATTTCATCCTGTGACACAACATATATATATATATATATATATATATATATATATATATATATATATATATATATATATATATATATATATTGTGGAGTATTTGATTTTAAGGTATGCCATCTCTGTTGCTGTCTTTTTGTGGAATCTCCTCCTCTCTTCACTCTCCAGTCCATCACTGATTTGGTCATGTTTCTCTTTATTCACTTATTTTAATAATTGTGAGCACCTCTCAACTTTTTGTTGTGTTTATGCAAGCTCTATATTGTAAAGTTAGGAACCCCATGTTGTAGCTACTACTAAATAATTATGCACTACTACTAAACTTTTGTTGTTTTTTGAGTCTTAAAGGTACAAAAAGAATGTATTTTTCTACTTTATGGCTTAATGCTAAGTAAAAGTTATTTCATAAAACAACGTTTTGTCATAATATAATGACTGTCTAGAGTTCACGAAGTAGAAAATATCAAATGTAGCTTGACCAATGCTAATCCGGGACAAGTCAATTTATCAAACATCGTGTTGTGTGTCTTGAAAGGACATCATGCAATGTCTGGAGAATGTGTAGAATTCCATGTATATACCTCCCTCTTCCCCAAATTATTTTATTTCAAGAGAAAACTTCATCCAAGTCTACAGTGTCTAAAGCCAGACCAGGACTGCTGTCAGAAAAGTTTAGTAAATTTACCAGTTTCCTTTGCTAGTCTGATCAGAATGAGAATGAGGTGATCAATCAAAAGGCATCTAGACCTGACCTTCCATACTGCTGCCAGTGGAACCCATAGACTTTCGGTCTGTTCCTGAGTCCTGTGAATGACATCAATCTTTAATTTTGCATTCTCCTCAGGCAATGTGACGCAGGATGCAGTTTGCAGCTTACGTGCCTTCCCTTGCCTTTTAAATTGCCACGAATCACAGATGGCTTTTTAGTGGCCCTGCAATGCTGCAACACATCAGCTTATATTTTATCATCATCTATTATGTGTTCGTTAATAGTGGGCAGGATGACTGCATTTTTGTGTTAGCTGTAGTACTAAAAGAGAATTTCGTTATTATGTTCTTTAATCCTTGGAGCTGCAGAAAGGGCATGTGCCACATTTACCAGGTAAATGCTTGGCTCACAATTCTGGCACTCAGGTGGTTAATTGTCTAGACTTGAGTACAGTGGTTCTAGTAGCAATTATTTTTTTCCCAGTAATTAAGTAGTTACTCTTTTGTACGATTGAAAGAAACGCCAACAGCCTTACAAAATTAAGCAGATTTGATATACATTGATCTGCATAGATGTAAGTCTCTATTTTGTGTGCAACATATTATTAAAATACCTAAATACTATACTATAATAACACACATATCTATAATTAGGAGATTGATTAATGTTATATAAAGTGTGCAAAGTTTGTATGAATAAATTTTTGTAAACAATGCCATTTCGTCTAATGACTATGACAGTTGTGCATTAACATAAATATTCAGATTGCTATGCATAATATATTTGGTTTTGGAAGCTGAAACATAGCCTACGTGTTTAAAAAGTGCACAAAATCACTGATTTTATTTGTATTTGTTAATTCACCTTTAATGTTTAATTGGATATTGTAAATATTAGAACGCATTACAAAGTAGTTATGTTTTAAAATACATTATGCAAAATCAGTCATTAAAAATGCAGTTGCTTAAGCTTATTTCCACCTTTTCCTAGTGATGGAGTTAAGAGGAGGTATTCTAAGCTTTTATTCTAGATATAAATATTTAATCGTCAAGGGGTGACACATACATTGCAAACAATGCTTTGCTTACCCCTGTGCTACCGATATGGGCATCACAAGGTATTTTGCAAGTTAAATGATGAAGAAATCGTCATGAAACTGAGTAAGCAAAGTGACATGGTAATGTACATTCTAGGTTGCCAAATATAATAAGGAGATCGTATGGAAAATTGTTGATACATATTATAGGAAGTGCAAGTTTTAAGTGCTTTTGTGAACTGAGATTCGCTGTAGGAAACACCAGTTTGAATAAAGAGGGAGAGTCGGATTTTCAGTGTCTACTAGAATACTTTTCCAATGCATATTAACGAATATTGGACTGAGTGGTACCAACATTAGGAACGATGAAAAAGATAAATTGGGGAAAACACAATTTATAAGCAGACCTGATCTTTCAGTGGAGAGCAATATGCAGCCTCAAAATACTGCCAATTCTGTTTATGAAGGATCTATCTATCCATCCATCCATCCATCCATCCATCCATCCATCTACCTTCTCTTTCTCTATCTACTTACTTATTCATTTATCTGTCTAACAATTGATCTAATACATAATAGACCTGTATCTATCTATCTATCTATCTATCTATCTATCTATCTATCTATCTATCTATCCATCCATCCATCCATCCATCCATCCATCCATCTATCTATCTATCTATCTATCTATCTATCTATCTATCCATATATCTATCCATCTATCTATCTTACTTATATCGTCTCATATATATCATATATCGTCTCTTTTTAATTTCCTTCAATGCGCTTAAGGAAAATTACCACCCAGACAAAGCAACAATTGTACACTGAAATTATAATGTTACACTTCAGCAGCAGGTATTTGGATACACTTGCTATTCTTGCAAACACTCATTAGTACATCCTAAGGATTCTGTGGTGGTCTTAAAAAAACAACAAAGCACATTAAAGAACTATAAACCTGTAAAATACAGATGTAAGAAAGTATAAATATCCCTTAATGAACTCATTATATGTAATGTTAAAATAAGTATTATAAAACAAATTAAATGTCACGTGTACGTGTCCCTCACACTGCAGTACATCAGTCCCTCTGTGTGATTCATTTTATTACCTCTACCATTTCAGAGCATCACAGTTTTTAATATGATCAATAAAACTGTAATAAGCACAATGATATTGGTTACAAAAGGTTTAGATGAGCCTGCATAGACTATACAATTAGTGCATACCTATTAACCTATATATACTCCCTGGGAGCCAACTAATACTACCTTTGACACATAAGTTAATATTTACAAAGAATAAAAAATAAACTACACCTACCGCACCATCCTCATGCCCTTTCTAAAAGCAGATATGTATTTCTCTGACACGTATGTGTTTAGATATATAAGGGTGTAAATCTCTTCTTACATACTGCATTGTGTTAAGACTGGTAATTTCAGTAAGTGATCAGAAGAGATATATTAATTAGACAAAAATTTATTCATAAAACATTGACATTTTATTTGTTAAACTCCTACACACAAATACGACATTTGGAGCCCTCGAAGAAGCAACATGTGTTCTGCATATATCAAGGACACAGTGCAGTAGGCGGGCCACTAGCCATATGTTAAGAGGCTGCAAATCACTGCTATGTGACTAATTACTTCATGCTAGAAGGTTAACCTGCATATTATTAGTGGAATGCCAGGACAAGGTAGTGCAGAATCCATCATCCTGAGTAGGATCTCATCTCCTACATATAAAAAACTTTAAATATTCACAGACCTAAAAATTGGGCTCAGGAAGAGATAATCCTCTTTTTTTTGCCAATGACACATTCTGTTATAGTTGGTTTTAATTCTATTAGGGATTTATATGTATATATATCTTGCAAAATTCACTTAAAAAAAGTGGTATATTCTATAAATAGTCCTGTTAAAATGTTTTGGACAGTTCTAGAAAGTTTGGTGTAAAACACAGCAGGATAACTTTGCTAAGTACTTTAGCTGCGAAATGAATGACCCAGAATGACGTCATTCTCACTATGGAGCTGCGACTATTGTATACCGGAAAGGCGTCAAACTGACTTCTACTTGTGCTGCTTTATGAAAAGATATCTTTCGCTCAGTCATGCTGTCGTGCTGTACCGTGTAGAGGCATTTTCGCAGACTGATGTCAGAAGTCCCAGTAAATACACAGAAGATCTACCCAGGAGATGTTTAACTGCCTTGAAATACAATCCTACTTTCATGCCACATTTTAACTAACTAAGCTGTTTTGCCATCTTCATAACATGTTGGTTACTCATACGTTATATCACTTCTTAAAAATGTGTTTATTTTATGTAATTTGCAAACACCAGATGATGGTTATTATATATATATATATATGTTCTAAATTTGCAGCATTTTAGCAATATTTGTCCATTGGTCAATAAAGTGAACTGACCATCATAAGTATGATCCATTATTAACAAAATGCAATAATTCACATGGGGGGGGGGTGAATCCACATTAAACGACCCATTAGTTTTAATGTTTACATTCACAATATGCTTTTATTGTCTATTGTTTATTATTATTTTTTACTGAGGGATGCAGAACAGAGAAGTTTTATTAAAGCAAACAAAACAATTTCTGTCCTTAAGTACCAACATGATAGTTGATCTTAACTGATCTTGACCATGAGATGCACACATATTTTATGTTGAAAAAATAAAAGCTCATACCAGCAACAGTAAACAAAATATAACAAAAACAATAAACAATATAAAAAGTTGTCTTTCTGATGATTTTCCTTCAAATGGTAAGATCTGCACAGAAATTGATTTAGATACACCAGATGCAAGAATTCAATTGTTGATTTGAATTAGTTTTGAAGACTTTGATAAATAACCCTTTTCTATTTATCTATGAGTAATGGATTTCTCAAATCACTTTTAATGCCCTTGTACTTAACTTCATGACATTAAACCTTTCCCTTTATCACATTTCAGTGATTCATTTAATTTCATTGTTCTAACCTCTTTAGAAATTTAGATGTTACTGGAGATGCAAATGTCCACTGACAAGTGACTCATTCCTATTACAGCAACTTCTTCTTTCCATTACCCTATATACTGTATGTCATATTCACCCAAATAATGAATGTCTGAATTTAACTAAAATATTGATTATTTACTGTTTTACACCAATGTAGTTTAATGCTATAGCAGTGTCATAGGCTAAAATGGCCAGTGTGGTTTCCAGTTGATATTTTACTGGTCTTACTTTGCTAAGATTTTAAAGCTATCTTTTACTGTATGAGACTTAACGGTACAATTAACTTTTAGAATGGAAATAATTTCTTTCCTATATACACACATTACTCTTTAACAAAATTGAGTAGAAAATATATGGAGCTATGTATAAAAAGTCATTACTTGACCTGTAATGGGATCACCATAGCAATCAATGAAATCTTCTTGCTCATATTATAGGATCCCTTTTCAAAGTTTAATCCATAATCACTTTTTACACCTAACATACAAATAACCATTGTAGTAAGGTGTATATCCCAGTGAGGATTCAACAAGTGAAAAGTTAGCAAGTTAACACTGAAGACACGTACAGTGGGGCAAAAAAGTATTTAGTCAGCCACCAATTGTGCAAGTTCTCCCACTTAAAAAGATGAGAGAGGCCTGTAATTTTCACCATAGGTGAGAGACAGAATGGGGAGAAAGAATACAGGAAATCACATTGTAGGATTTCTAATGAATTCATTGGTAAATTCCTCGGTAAAATAAGTATTTGTACACCTACAAACAAGCAAGATATCTGGCTCTCACAGACCTGTAACATCTTCTTTAAGAGTCTCCTCTGTCCTCCACTCGTTACCTGTATTAATGGCACCAGATTGAACTTGTTATCAGTATAAAAGACACCTGTCCACAACCTCAAACAGTCACACTCCAAACCCCACTATGGCCAAGACCAAAGAGCTGTCGAAGGACACCAGAAACAAAATTGTAGACCTGCACCAGGCTGGGAAGACTGAATCTGCAATAGGCAAGCAGCTTGGTGTGAAGAAATCAACTGTGGGAGCCATTATTCGAAAAGGGAAGACATACAGGACCACTGATAATCTCCCTCGATCCGGGGCTCCACGCAAGATCTCACCCCGTGGTGTCAAAATGATCACAAGAACGGTGAGCAAAAATCCCAGAACTACACGGGGGGACCTAGTGAATGACCTGCAGACCAAAGTAACAAAGGCTACCATCAGTAACACACTACGCCGCCAGACGTGTCCCCCTGCTTAAGCCAGTACATGTCTGGGCCCGTCTGAAGTTTGCTAGAGAGCATTTGGATGATCCAGAAGAGGATTGGGCAAATGTCATATGGTCAGATGAAACCAAGGTAGAACTTTTTGGTAGAAACGCAACTTGTCGTGTTTGGAGGAGAAAGAATGCTGAATTGCATCCAAAGAACACCATACCTACGGTGAAGCATGGGGTGAAAACATCATGCTTTGGGGCTGTTTTTCTGCAAAGGGACCAGGACGACTGATCCGTGTAAAGGAAAGAATGAATGGGGCCATGTATCGTGAGATTTTGAATGAAAACCTCCTTCCATCAGCAAGGGCATTGAAGATGAAACGTGGCTGGGTCTTTCAGCATGACAATCATCCCAAACACACCGCCCAGGCAACGAAGGAGTGGCTTCGTAAGAAAAGAAGCATTTCAAGGTCCTGGAGTGGCCTAGCCAGTCTCCAGATCTCAACCCCATAGAAAACCTTTGGAGGGATTTGAAAGTCTGTGTTGCCCAGCGACAGCCCCAAAACATCACTGCTCTAGAGGAGATCTGCATGGAGGAATGGTCCAAAATACCAGCAACAGTGTGTGAAAACCTTGTGAAGACTTACAGAAAACATTTGACCTCTGTCATTGCCAACAAAGGGTATATAACAAAGTATTGATATGAACTTTTGTTATTGACCAAATACTTATTTTCCACCATAATTTGCAAATAAATTCTTTAAAAATCAGACAATGTGATTTATGGACTTTGTTGTCTCATTCTGTCTCTCATAGTTGAAGTGTACCTATAGTGAAAATTACAGGCCTCTCTCATCTTTTTAAGTGGGAGAACTTGCACAATTGGTGGCTGACTAAACACTTTTTTGCCCCACTGTATATTAGCTTACCTAATAAAGGCATTGATGAAACATAAACCAACTTGGCTCATAGAAGTCAATGCATTTTAAGTAGACTTGGGCACCAGGGGGCTCTTCGTGTTCGTGCTCGTCTTCGGCACAAAAAAACCCCTTTGTATTCCGCGAATATTCGCCTGGTCCTGTCTTCTCTTCGGGCGAATATTCGCGGACATTCTTCGTGTTCGGGTTTTCTTCATTTTCCCCGGTTAAGGGGTTAAAACGGGGTTAAAGCCGCTCTGGCGCCAGGAGTTTAAATGTCCGTACGAGCAACTCTATTGGTCGTCAGCAGGGGGCTCGTCTGCCATTGGTTGATAGCAGACGAGCCCCCTGCTGGCGACCAATAGGGTCGCTCGTTCAGACTGTTAAACTCCTGGTGCCGTAATTGTCCGGCAGATCCCGCTGGCCTCCCTGTTCTATCATTTATTAACTGATAGAACAGGGAGACCAGTGGGATCTGCCGGGTAAGTTGCAGCATTGGGATTTTAAAAGTCTGTACGAGCGACTCTGTTGGTCGCTCGTACAGACTTATAGGGTCCTGGTGCTGTAACTTACCCGGCACATCCCACTGGTCTCCCTGTTCTATCAGCTAAATGTCCGTACGAGCGACCAATAAAGTCGCTCGTACGGACATTTAACTAATTGAACAGGGAGGGAGATCAGTGGCATCGGCAGGGTAAGTTGCAGCATTGGGGTTTTAAAACCTCAATGCTGCAACTTACCCGGCAGATCCCACTGGTCTCCCTCCCTGTTCAATTAGTTAGGGGTTAACTTTATTTTTTAAAGGGTTAAGGGGCCGTGCAAGTGAGCCTATTGGTCGCTTGCACGGCACTTTAACCTATGGATTTCCGCTCCCGTTAACCCCTTCGATGCTGTGTTAGATAACGCAGCATCGAAGGGGTTAACGGGAGCGGAAATCCATAGGTTCGCTGGCAGGGGTTACAAAGACCGTGCGAGTGAGCCTATTGGTCACCTGCAGGGTCTTCCTCTGGCATCAACCAATTGGTTGATGCCAGAGGAGGTCCCTGTAGGCGACCAATAAGCTCATTCGCACTGCCCTGTAACCCGTGACGGCGAACCTGCGGATTTCCACTTCCGGGAACTGCCGCGAAGCCGCGAAGACAAGGTAAGTTAGAAGAGGGGGGGAGAATGGTAGACGAAGATCTTCGTGGTGTGTGTTTTCGTCTTCACCTACGTTTTACCGCCGCCGTCTTCTCTTCGGCGTGTCTTCGGAACGAACACGAAAGCGCACTCTTCGTGTTCGTTTCCATGTTCGCCCGAAGACGAATGCACAAGTCTAATTTTAAGGTTACCATGACTTAAACAATGCAGAATCTCATATCTGGATAAGTACTGTTTTACAAAAAGGCATATTTTATTGACAAAAGACAAAGTTTGATAAAAATTGTATTATTGTTGAAATGTGCCAACATATTCCACTGTGCTGTACAGTTTAGCAAAGTTGACAAATTTTAGACAAGGGAAAAGACAAAGATGGTCCTGCTTGTTACATTACATTTATTTATAAAGCGCCAGCAGATTCCGCAGCGATGTTACAGTCAGTAGAACAATTTATAAACACATACAATAACAAACTGGTGCAAAGGAGAGGAGGGCCCTGCTCTTGCGAGGTTACAATCTAGTCGGTGGTTGAGGGGGAAGTGAGACAATAGGAGAGGACTGCTAGGATGGGGATGAGTTGATCTGGTTACGATGATGTGTTGAAGCTCTGTTGGTTGGATAGTGAAGTTGTCAACGGTAATAGAGATGTCAGGAAAAGTGAACAGAGCAGATGGCGGCATTACCATGAGTTCGGTCTTAGAGATGTTGAGCTTTAGGTAATCCAAAATAAAGAAGCAGAGTCTCAGCACTCAAATGATAAGGTGAGTTTATTTCACGCAGGCAGCGTTTCTACCCACAGGTCTTTCACAAGGCTTGAGAAAGACCTGTGTGTCGAAACGTTGCCTGCGTGAAATAAACTCACCTTATCATTTGAGTGCTGAGACTCTGCTTCTTTATTTTGGATTTATTGAAGGACTTGGTGGTACCCTGGCTCGTGCACCATCTCACTACTGAGTGCTGCATTCCAACCTTTCTTTCTGTGTGAGCTTTAGGTAATGGGACGCCATCCATGACGCAATTCCTGATAGACAGTCAGTGAGGCGAGTTAGAAGAGAGGGGGAAAGGTCAGGAACATAAATATAGATTAGGGTGTCATCTGCATATAGGTGGTACTGGAAACCAAAGGAAGAAATAAGTTGTCCGAGGGAAGAAGTATAGATGGAGAATAGCAGAGGCCCAAGAACTGAGCCTTGAGGATCACCAATAGATAGCGGTAGGGGAGAGGAGCAAGTTCCAGTGAATGAGACACTAAAAGTACGGTTAGAAATGTAGGATTGAAGCCATGAAGCTGAAATTTGTTTCTTTGCATGATCTGTGGTCAGTTGCTAACTAGAAACATAATTTGGACAAAGAAAGTAAGGATGAGGAAACATTTACAAAAAGGCCCATTTAAATCTATAGTAATATGATTTATCATGAGAAATTTAAGATCCCCGTATTAGAAAATAATTTAGCTATTTTTATTGATTTTATGAGACATATGTTGGAGTGCTTATGTAAATTTGTTACTTAGTGTAATGTAAAAAGTGCTTTTGATTTAAGTAAAGTAATCAAAAGTTTATTTTCTGGCAGCCTGAATGATGTCATACTTTCAGTTAATGTACCACTTTTAGCATAGTTTGCAGAGAGGCTTGTTCAGGGTAGGCAAATGGTCAAGGCATAAAGAAAATCTGGAATAAGAGGTTGAGACAGAATCAGTAAGGCCTAGGAAGCATATACACAAGCATACATATACACACATACACAAAACATATCTCCTCATCTCTTAGGCACCTTACTCTGCTCTGTCTGAGACACGTTGGCAGGGCCGGCCCAAGACAAAATGCCGCCTGGGGCGAAGTTTAAAATGCCGCCCCCCCCATTATCTACCCTTCCTCTCCCTGCCGCCCCCCATTATCTACCCTTCCTCTCCCTGCCGCCCCCCCCCGTACTTACCTTGCAGCAGTCCTGCGGTGAGTCTCCCTGCTCGGTCTCGGTGCCGGCTTGTAATGCTGAGCGTCGGAAATGACGTCATCTTCCGGCGCTCAACAGTACAAGCCGGCACCGAGACCGAGGTAGAGGGCTCGCAGAGGAGAGAGAGAGGGGCGCCGAGCGGGTACCGACAACTTGGTAAGCGAAAACCACTCGGCGCCCTCTCTCTCACTCTTCTCGGCTTTAAAAAAAAAAATAAAGGGCTTGGGGCCGCCCCTTCAAAAAAAGGGTTGCCCCACTCGGCTCCATTGTCGGGCCGGCCCTGCACGTTGGGAACTCTCACCTTCTGGCTACAGTAGGATGTACAATAAATACAAGCAGCTTTGACATCATATAATTTAATCTAGCCAGTAAACTAAATAGATAATAGCTTTAAAACCACCATGTAAAGGCCTATGTGCCGCTGTGCGAAATCAAGCATCTTCTGTTATTCAAGATATTTATGGCATTCCTCCTGTTTTACTAAGTATTCTCACTTCTGCAGTAGCACTTCAAATTTGGATTTATACACTAACAGTTTGAGAACAATTGCTATTAATTAGACAATGACCTACAATGGACAATAGTGTGGAACAGCGATGTGTAGAGCATAATATATAGATGAGTATAGAGATATTTGTATTTGATATTCATATTGTCTCTAAAATTATAACCTTTTTATTATTGAGGTATGAAACTTCCTATCAGAAAGAAAACCAAAAGGAAGAGCAGTAATCCAATTTCATGAATAACATAAGAGCAATTAAAATATGTAAAATACTGTACATTTACACTACTTTATTCCAATAGGTAATATTTCTACTCTGTCTCTCTACTTATGTTATAAACTGCTGCATATATTGGGATTGCCAGATGGTGTGCAGTGGGTTGCTTCAAAAGGGATGAGGCTGCTGGATGCACATTAAATTTTCACTATACCAGATAAAATGTCAATGTTTAAAACTGCTAAAACAGAAATGAATGTAACAAAAGATCTGATCCATAAAATCTGTTACATGGATTAGTACTATTAGATTATGACACTACCATATTAACATGTAATATATAATTACAATCGTACATGTTATGATTACGCATCAAGGCGCCACAGTAGGTTGCCCTTATTAATGATCTGACATTATCAAACATGCATTTTATTCCCTTTTCCCCATTTTTATTACCTTTAGCTAAAGAGGGAGTAATTGGAGATTACTTTAGAATAGCTTCAACTGGAACAGCACAACATCATATTGTAATTGCTATAATAGATAATATATCAGGTATCTACAGTGAGATAACAGCTCAGTTAGTTTAATTTTATTATTAGAAAGTTTTAGTATTACCGTATTTGCTCGATTATAAGACAAGGTTTTTTTCAGAGCAAATGCTCTAAAAAATACCCCTCGTCTTCTAATCGGGGTCGTCTTCTAATCAGACCTGAAATAGAGGTCTGATTATGAGACTAAGATCCAGATCCCCCGCATCGTTGCAGGGGACCTGGATCCTCCTGTCTCCCCCCCCACACACACTTACCGGTGCTTCCTGCTGTATTGCCGGGGCAGCGGGTTGACGTCTACGCGATCTGCGTAGACAACGTCCGCTGCAGCCGGAAGGAGGTGTGGCTAGCAGCGGGGGTTGTCTGCGTCGCGGATACCTTCCCCGACTGTCAGAGATCAGAGAACTCTGATCTCTGACAGCCAGGGAAGGTATCCGCGGCGGACGCAGACAAACCCCTGCTGCCAACTCCACCTCCTTCCGGCTGCAGCGGAAGGAGACGTCAATCCGCTGCCCCGGCAATACAGCAAGAAATTGGAAGCACCGGTAAGTGTGTGTGTGTGTGTGTGTGCGTATGTGTGTGTTAAATGGGGGCATAGGGCATTTCTGGAATGCCTTATACCCCTATATGCCACTCTGGCACTTAGGGGGTTAAAAGGCATATTATGGGGCAGAGTGGCATATAGGGAGGTATAAGGCATTTCAGGAGGCAGAGTGGCTTTAAAGGGGCATTTAATAGAGCACTCTGCCTGCTGAAATGCCTTATACCTCCCTATATGCCACTCTGCCCCATAATATGCCTTTTAACCCCCTATATGCCACTCTGGCATTTAGGGGGTTAAAAGGCATATTATGGGGCAGAGTGGCATATAGGGAGGTATAAGGCATTTCAGCAGGCAGAGTGCTCTATTAAATGCCTTTTAACTTCCTTAATGCCACTCTGCCTCCTGGAATGCCTTATACCTCCCTATATGCCACTCTGCCCCATAATATGCATTTTAACCCCCTAAATGCCAGAATGAGATATAGGGGTATAAGGCATTTCTGGAGTTAGAGTGGCACATAGGGGTTCAAAAGGCATATCATGGGCCACAGTGCCATATTGGTGTGGCAAGCCTGGGGGCAGATGTGCATAACTAGGGGACAGGTTGGAAAATACAAGGAAATAAAAACAAAAAAAAATATTTTTCTCAATCATAGCTTTTATTTAAAAAAAATAGTTCACATTAATTAACATTTACTGGTAAAACTTTTTTCCTTTAGGGTCGTCTTATATTCAGGCTTTTTCTTTTTTTCCTAAGTTAATATTCAGATTTTGGGGGGTCGTCTTATAATCAGGGTCGTCTTATAATCGAGCAAATACGGTATCTTTTTGGTCAAAGCATAAAAGCTTGCTTACCACATCAAGCCACAATGTTACTTAGTTAATTTAAAGTTTTAAAAAAGATTAGACAAATACAGTGGGGCAAAAAAGTATTTAGTCAGCCACCAATTGTGCAAGTTCTCCCACTTAAAAAAATGAGAGAGGCCTGTAGTTTTCACCATAGGTACACTTCAACTATGAGAGGCAGAATGGGGGGAAAGAATACAGGAAATCACATTGTAGGATTTTTAAAGAATTTATTTGCAAATTATGGTGGAAAATAAATATTTGGTCAATAACAAAAGTTCATATCAATACTTTGTTATATACCCTTTGTTGGCAATGACAGAGATCAAATGTTTTCTGTAAGTCTTCACAAGGTTTTCACACACTGTTGCTGGTATTTTGGACCATTCCTCCATGCAGATCTCCTCTAGAGCAGTGATGTTTTGGGGCTATCGCTGGGCAACACGAACTTTCAACTCCCTCCAAAGGTTTTCTATGGGGTTGAGATCTGGAGACTGGCTAGGCCACTCCAGGACCTTGAAATGCTTCTTACGAAGCCACTCCTTTGTTGCCCGGGCGGTGTGTTTGGGATAATTGTCATGCTGAAAGACCCAGCCACGTTTCATCTTCAATGCCCTTGCTGATGGAAGGATACATGACCCCATTCATTCTTTCCTTTACACGGATCAGTCGTCCTGGTCCCTTTGCAGAAAAACAGCCCCAAAGCATGATGTTTCCACCCCCATGCTTCACCGTAGGTATAGTGCAACTCTTTCTCCTCCAAAGACGACGAGTTGAGTTTCTACCAAAAAGTTCTACCTTGGTTTCATCTGACCATATGACATTCGCCCAATCCTCTTCTGGATCATCCAAATGCTCTCTAGCAGACTTCAGACGGGCCCGGACATGTACTGGCTTAAGCAGGGGGACACGTCTGGCACTGCATGATTTGAGTAGCTGGCGGCGTAGTGTGTTACTGATGGTAGCCTTTGTTACTTTGGCCACAGCTCTCTGCAGGTCATTCACTAGGTCCCCCCGTGTGGTTCTGGGATTTTTGCTCACCGTTCTTGTGCTCATTTTGACACCACGGGGTGAGATCTTGCGTGGAGCCCCAGATCGAGGGAGATTATCAGTGGTCCTGTATGTCTTCCATTTTCGAATAATTGCTCCCACAGTTGATTTCTTCACACCAAGCTGCTTGCCTATTGCAGATTCAGTCTTCCCAGCCTGGTGCAGGTCTACAATTTTGTTTCTGGTGTCCTTCGACAGCTCTTTGGTCTTGGCCATAGTGGGGTTTGGAGTGTGACTGTTTGAGGTTGTGGACAGGTGTCTTTTATACTGATAACAAGTTCAAACAGGTGCCATTAATATAGGTAACGAGTGGAGGACAGAAGAGACTCTTAAAGAAGATGTTACAGGTCTGTGAGAGCCAGATATCTTGCTTGTTTGTAGGTGACCAAATACTTATTTTACCGAGGAATTTCATTAGAAATTCTACAATGTGATTTACTGTATTCTTTCCCCCCATTCTGTCTCTCATAGTTGAAGTGTACCTATGGTGAAAATTACAGGCCTTTCTCATCTTTTTAAGTGGGAGAACTTTCACAATTGGTGGCTGAGTAAATACTTTTTTGCCCCACTGTACCTCTAAATCACACCATATTTTTCTCTAGTCTCTGATTGAATGGTCATACAGTTTTATGTTTACTCCTCCATATTTTATGACACATGCACCTAGGAATTTATCTGCTTTATTATAAAATCATTGTGTGAAGAGTCAACATCAACACAATACGCTCCAATGAAGGGAAAACTCCCGCCATCATACGCACTTTAATGCAAATCATAGCAATTGGTTCCTTTACGATTGCATGGTGCACCCCTTGCAAATGGATAGTATTATGAATCCCTGGGAGCAGAGATCAGATGTCACAGTCAGATGGTTCAAACAGGGACAGTATAGCTCAGTACTTTAATATGCATTCTTGAAAACACAAAAACAAACACAGAAGTTATAGCCATGCTGCTATTCCTTCGTTCTCCAGGATCTAAAATTTCATACCACTGATTGGCTGCTTGAGCTGTCAGTCATTGGCAGGGAAGTAATCCCATTGTAATCAAAGGGATCATTTTACACATGTCCACTGGAATCTAAGCAAACTCCTGCATGCAGTGTTCAGCAGTGTGTAGGGAGATGCATTCCACCAAATATATCTCCTGCATGGCATTTAGATGAGGCGGGGGATGGAGCAAATGCATTTGGAGGATTTCTGCAGAATCCCATTCATGCATTTGAAAAAAGGAACATAAAAACAATGTGTCCATGCACCTATCATATGTATTAAAGTACACATGATGACTGGCGTGTCCCTTTAACCATCCAAGATGGCTGCTGCAGCTGATGTTTTTGCCTCTATAATGGAACTCAAGCAGGAAGTGAGCCTCCCTATAGCCCTCCAGTTTGCTGATGTAGGTAGTTCCAAATCTTACTGCAGATTTTTGTCTAAACCTAAGTTTGGCACATTACTGTGCTTAGGGTACAATCAGTGTAACAGTTTGATAAAGATGATACCTTTTACAACCAACATTTAGGTACTAAATTTAGAATTTCACGATTACTATTGTGGCCATTTTATTTGTAGGTGAGACAATTAGACCATTAAAAACAGATTTCAAAGCATAAAACCTCTATTAGATGAGCCATTGATGGTGGAATCGTGACTAAATACCCAGTGGCCCAACACTTCAACTAACTTGGACACAGTGTTAATCAGCTTAGGTTTCGGGCGATTGACAAAGTTAAACTCAATTGAGAAAGCATGTTGAAACAAAAGGAAATTTAGTGAATTAGTGTCCTAAATACCATTTCACCCCAGAACTTTATAACATAGAAAGTGACGGCAGATAAGAACCAGTAGGCCCATCCAGTCTGCAGTACTACGAACTCATTTTCTTATACCTACTAAAATGTCCTTATTTTTTATATTGATGTGTACATACCTAGCTATGCGCAAAAGTAGATATGTTTATAGGCATGATTATCTATTTGATTGACACATATAAACGATACCTTTTTTTGTTTTTCCTTGTGGCAGTTTCTTTTAAATTTTAGTTTGTGGATTGTTTAATGATTAAGTTGACTGGAGTGACTTTGGACCGTTGTTCTTTTCAATATATATTTTTTTTGTTTCCCTATTTTTTCTTTATTAAGTCTGTAACGTATGTGTATCGGTTGCTAAGCAATGTTATTAGACTTAGAATACATCAATAAGACAAAACTTTTGTATTGTGCCCCTCTCCAATCAGTTTAGTGCGGCATCATTTTGATGATGCCAGCTCGCCACTTACAAACAAGAATATAAAGATCCCACACCTAACAGCAACAGCATGGTGGAGAAATGTATCTAAACCACTCAATGCCATATATTGCCCTGTATTTGAGGATCCGCTTGAGGAACTTAACAACTTCAGTCATGGAGCTCCTAATACTCACATCTAACAAAGGTGGGACATCTCTCCATTTTTTTTTGTTTTGTTATCCATTTTTCCCATGCATTGGGTCAGACAATCAATCAGAAGAGTTCACCCGGATGGATAGTTCACAGAGGAGCAAATGAAGAAAGGAGACATGGGGAGAAGTGGTTAAAGAATGAAGGCAGAAGAAAGAAAACAGAAGAATAAGACGTGGCAAGAGAAGAACAAGAGCTGCAGTATAGGAGACAGGGACATGAAAGTGGTCGCAGAGAAGGTAGGGAGACATTGAGAGACAGCATGAGGGAGAGCGTGAAGGAGCATGAGAAAGTCTGAGAGAGCATGAGAAAGTGTAAATGAGAGTAAAAATAACCAAATAAAAAATATAATTCAGAGCTCTTTGCTTCCTCTTTGTTTGTTTTGTTGGGGGGTTTTTGAACATTCGTATGAATTGACAAAATTGTCAAATTTTGTTAAAATTGAAACCTATATGAATCTGAATACTAAATACTTATTAAGTCTACTTATTATAGCTATTGTTGTCTTAAATAAAATAGCTATATTTTCAAGAGTATATTTGTATAAAAAGGCATAGACTGTGACTGTGGGGAGATATTTAAAAAGGATGTAAAATTCCAATCCTAAAGCAAAATCATATGGTGGTATTTTAAGGATGTAAAGTACCAATAATAAAACAAAATCATATGGTTTTATGTTAAGAAATGAATCAGAACAACTGCTCTTTTGATGAAATGTCTGCCACCTGCGAGGTGTAAATTGTGGCAGACTGTTTTCTTAATGTGCTAATTGTGCTACTTAGTTATCAGTATGTTGTTTTTGAGTCACTGCTTTTGATAGATTTCTGAGTGCCTGATGGCTGTTATCCAAAGATTTTGATTCAGAAGCATAAGTAGTAGTTTTCATGCTTACTCAAATATTGATATTACCTTCATATTTCACAATGTTTTGACTGTTTCATATAAATGCAGGAAAACCTATGAACAAAGAACTCTTCTGTAGCACAGAAAAACACACCACAATAAGAAAAATTATTCCCTTTGTTCTGTGCAAAAAAGATTTCTTTTAACACCATACGATTCCACTTAAATGCAGCTTGGATAAGAAAGATATAGTAGTAAAATCCAGAACAGCTCCTTGATGTGTGTATGTGTATAAGCTTACAATGAAATATCTCCTGTTTTTCTTCTACTTTCCCTCTTATATTATTTTCCTACGTCTTTAACCACTTGAGTTTTTCTTTTACATTTCTTCTGATGACATCTGATTAATCTTATCATAATAATTAGGTGCACCTAAATCATTAAGTACCCATTTGACAAGAACCCCACCCTCACAGGCACTACCTCTTCATTCCTCCCTATTCTGAAACTCACACATTTAACTTGCAAAAGGGGATGATGTGCCACATATAAAAATATATCTATATAAGCACACACATTAGAAAGCCATCAACAGCTTTTCTCTTCTACAAACGTGGTACTTTTTTGGTAACCTAGAAAGTCAAAGCACAATTCATCCTGAGATTGGAGAGTTCCTGACATTATTATGCACAGGGATCATAGGGGGCAGGAAAGGAGTTACAAGCAAAACCAGTGGGCATCCTGCAGAGCACACATACATTTTTGAATGCAGGTATTTCAATCTGACTCATTTACCCAGGAGTAGAAAATCAAGCACCTAGCCATGCAGTCTGCATTTACAAACATTTGTAGAAAATGGTTTGTTCTGAAGAGCTCAGTGAATTCAAGTGTGGTACTGTGATAGGATGCCACCTTTACAACAAGTAATTTAGTGAAATTAGTTTCCATGGCCAAGTAGCTGCATTCAAGCCTCATATCCTCCAAATACAATGCCCTGCATCGGATCGAGTGGCATAAACCACGTTGTCACTGGACTGGACTGGATAGAAGAATGAAAGCTGTTATAGCTGCAAAGGGGGGACCAACTACATATTAATGTCTATTTATTTTGAATGCTATACATTAAGTGCCTGTTGGTGTAATGGGCAGGTGTCCCAATACTTTTGTCGAAAAAATAAGAATCTGGTGTCAGATGAAGCCCAACGAAACACATTGCGGAGGAAAAGGAACCCGGCACAAATTTGAGGATTTCGACGAGGGACCTTTCACATGGTCTTCTGGAGGATATCATCTGATACAATGTAATCATAATTTTAGATAGATCCTGTAATGTTTTTATGGAATAAAATCTTTTTTCAATGCCAGTGCTCCATTAAGAGTGAGTGTCCAGAAAAAAGGAGATAGGAGAGCAAGAAGATTCAAGAGAAGAAGTGGAGCTGTGCGGCAAGGAGACAGGGATATAGAATTGGCAAATTTCATTGAAATAAGAATTCTTATGAATCCATGCAAGCAGTAAGTGGGGGTCCATTCACACTATTTCCTGTGGCAATTGTCCTGTTTGCACAATTGTTAAACCACCCTTGGTATATGTGTCAAAACCATAAACATATAAAGATAATGCCATATGTTTATAATAAATAGCAGGACATTTCTTTATTTTGAAAACATTGTAGGCACAAACAATGATGATTATATGGATTCATAATATACCTGTATATTTCATTGTGGTGGGTATTCCAAGATATCTAGCATTTAAAATTAGCTTGTTTTGCTTCTGTTTCTGTATCACATTACTAACAGACTGCAACCCTTTATAAATCATAACTAAGTATAGAAAACATAACAAGCCATACAAAACAAAAGCTCATTTTTAGATTAAATCATCTTGTAGTCTTTAATATAGCCAGAAAAGTTATTTTGAGTATGAAAACTGTTTCGCACTCCGAGACAGACATTAAAAAGCAAAGCTAAAATATTTCTGTGCTTTGACGCGGAATATACCTCACAAACATTTATTGTGTTATACAATTTAAAAGAAAAACAGAAAGTAAATGCGTTGTGCGCTTAATACAGGTAATGTTCATATAATAAATGAACAGCACCTTTATTTTCAAAGTCACAAAGATTCTGCTAGTAAAACATAAAAATACAAAAGAAATAATGTATATATAATGCAATTTGTATATAAAAGTGGCAATAATGTTCAGAACACTGTAGGCAATGGACGCTCACTCTAAATGGAGCACTGGCATTGAAAAAACATTTTATTCCATAAAAACATTACAGGATCTATCTTAAATTATGATTACATCGTATCAGATGATATCCTCCAGAAGACCATGTGAAAGGTCCCTCGTCGAAATCCTCAAATTTGTGCCAGGTTCCTTTTTCTCCACAATGTGTTTCGTTATGCTTCATCTGACACCAGATTCTTATTTTTTCTTCTTGAGTGTCAAGGTCTGGAGGTTGGACCAAGGAACACAGTAACCTTATGGGTTTGATGTGGATCAAATAAGCAATGTTCTGGTCCATTCAGAGTGAGTGGCCACTGCCTGCAGCATTCTGAGTGTTATTACCACCTTTATAGACACATTGCACTATATGTATGTCTTTTGTATTTTCATTTTTTACTTGAAGCATCTTTGTGTCTTTGGATATAAAGGTGCCATTCATTTATGATCTGCACTTTAGGTGTACTGAGAGCACAACCCATATGTTTTCTGTTATATATTGTGTTGTGGGATGGTTGAGACACCAGAGGGGGATTGCAGCTATTGTGATTAGGGGCACAGTGCACTCATCCACCTTTCCACAATTCAAAAGAATAGATATCAAAATCAATCACTTAGAAAATTGAATCAGCTCTACAAATGCCAGAATAGCCTAACTTTAAAACAACAACACCAAAGCAGCAACAAACCAATTTGAGTCAGAGAATCCAAAATGTATCAAAAGAAAATTCAATTCACAAGTAATGTCATCACGCTATGAAACAAAGTAAACTTTCAGCTGCCTACACATATCAATATATTACACTTGAATTCCAACTCTCTCACACTCTTTTTAAAACTGCCTGCACCTTGATTAGCTGTCCAAATGTCCATACATTGTTTTATTTTTAGAGTACAAATTACCAAATTAACAAAAGCAATAAAATATATAGTGTAAAATATAAGCAGTATAAAATATTTAAAATAACATGAACACAAATTAAGACCTACTGATACAGAAGGAGGAGAGAGCCCTGTTCTTGCAGGGCTACAATCTGTTAGGTGGTTGAGGAGGAATGAGACTGGAGGTTAGGGACTGGATGATTTGATTGTACTACAGGTCAATGCCTTGAAGACATTCAAGGTGGGAGGAATTAATAGTTTGTTTTGGAATGCAGGTTGTAAGCATTAAGATGATAAATTGCATGCTTCTCTGAATAGGTGAAGTTCTAGCAGGCATTAAAAGTAAGAATATGTAGGAGAGAGTTTGACGACAAGGTAGGGAATTCTATAGAACACGTGAAGCATGGGTACAATTCTGTAGATGCTAGTGGGAAAAAATGAAAAATGCTGAGGAGAAAAACAAGGCATGGGCAGAATGAAAAAGGCAGTTAGAGTATTCAGAGATGAAAACAGACATATATAAGGGTTGTGTTGTTTAGGTAAGTAAGGATCAAGAGTTTAACCACTTAAGGACAATGGGCGGTCCCTAAATCCATTGAAAACAATGCACTTTTAGCCCATACATGTACGGGCTTTGTCATTAAGGGGTTAAATTTTATTCTGGAGAGTATAAGGAGCAAGTGGAGTGATTGGCATAACACAGAACAATAGAGCAAAATCCAAATTTTGACTATTTTCTAACTGTAGCTATGGCAGAGTGTTTAAAATATATCCTTAAACCCTAAATGTCACTTTTTTCAATATATTGTTTTATGTCAGTCTCAAAGATATTCACATGGGCGTAGGAACCGGGGGGGACGGGGGGATAGATCCCCCCCAGTAACTCATGCGGGGGGGACCGATAATTAAGAAATCCCCCCCAGGGCCAGGGCAACCGATCTTATGCGGTCCGCACCTCGAGCCCTGCTACTTACCTGTGGGAGGGTCTTCTGTACTGCACAGAGGAACCGGAACCCAGCAGAGTTCACGTGACATCACATCACATCCTCTGTGCAGTACCAGAGAAAGCAGAGGGAGGCCTTGCCCTCTGCTGAAGACTGTGAGCGGCATCGAGGAGCTGCAGTGCAGGTAAGGGGGTGGGGAGGGTGTTTGAATGAGTATGCCTGATTGAGGGAATGAATCTGTGAATGAATGAGTGTGTGTGTGATAGAATGGATGTGTAAGTGCTGGAACCTAGGCATGATTGGACTGTGATTGATGTTAGCAATCACACTCCTATCATGCCAAGTCAGCCAGTACATGCTGAAACATAGCTAGCTGCCCCCTTTGTGTATTGATGCTGCCAGCAGTATGGGGTCTGCACATCACTTACAGCCACCGTGTACCAGCATGTACTGGCTGACTTGGCATGATAGGAGTGTGATTGCTAACAGCAATCACAGTCCCATCATGCCTAGGTTACAGCATTTACTGGTTGGATGTGTAAGTGCTGGAACCTAGGCATGATGGGACTGTGATTGCTGTTAGCAATCACACTCCTATCATGCCAAGTCAGCCAGTACATGCTGAAACATAGCTAGCTGCCCCCCTTGTGTATTGATGCTGCCAGCAGTATGGGGTCTGCACATCACTTACAGCCACCCTGTACCAGAATGTACTGGCTGCCTGGGTATGATAGGAGTGTGATTGCTGTTAGCAATCACACTCCTATCATGCCAAGTCATATTGCTAATTTTTTTTGTCCAATTGTGGTGTGTTACCTACTTTTATTAAAAATGTGAGTTTTTATTATTATTTTTAAAGGTGGGGGGTCATTTTCGGTTTTGGCTAAGTGAACCGTGAAAGTTTTGGTCCAGAATTTTCATTTTGGTGCATCCCTAGAATAAATAGTTCTATTTCATTTTTAATTATCCTGAGTCCTGAATTTGTAGTCACAAAACTTTCTAGGCCCAGAAATCAGTGAGAGGAAAAGTAAAGGTTTTGTGTTATTTACTTTATTTTAATCTGCATATTTTATTAAAGGCCATATTTTCTCACAGTGAAAAATGAGTGTGGCCCGCGCATGTATACAATTCTGATGAAGTGGCCCACTGCAGAAAAACCTTGGACACCCCTGGGGTAGACAGTGAGAGTTTTTTAAAGCAATTATTTTTTATAATCTAAAATGGCATTAGCAAAAGATATTGAATTCATATTTAATATATATGTACTATTATCATATCATCATTATCATATCCATGATAATGATTTAAATTGTACTGTACTTTTTAGCTATAACTATTTGCACGATTTAGTAGACATGTGTAAATGGACCAAAAGCTATTCAGCCAATTTTTTTGTTTTGTCAGTTTCATTCACTCTCTCTCACTCTCTCTCACTCTCTCTCACTCTCTCTCTCTCTCTCTCTCTCTCTCTCTCAATGTCCCCCTACCGTCTCTCCCAACTTGCTACATTGCAGGCATCAGCAGAGAGCAGAAAACCTTAATAAAGGTTAACGTACTCAATGGCTTTATTTGAAATGAAAGGCAATTGTCCACATCATAGCAAAAGTACAAATACAACTTTGTAGCTAGTATAGCAGAAATTCATTTAAGATAATTTAATATACTGTTATGGACACAGATAATGTAGAACATTTTATGTCTATTTTTTGCATTCCTACAACCAAAAAACTCACAATAATTCAGTATAACCATTTAGCATATCTTCCCCAGCAAGAGATTTTCCAAGCTAGCAGTGAGGGAGGGCAGTACATTGCTGGAAAAACAGTGTTTCCCAGGCTACAGGCAAGGAGCTAGGGCAACCCATAAGTAGGCAGGGAGAGCAGGCCGGCTAAAAGACAAAACAAGTTTAGTTAGATACGTTCTGAAGAGCCTGACTTTAGCCAAGCTGATGCAGCCATATGTACCCATACAATTCTCAGTGCCTGGATCTTTTTCTGCATCCCACATTGTCTCAGAGCTTATAAGTATACAGTATCATATTGCTTGATAGAAATATTTTTATTTACCCAATTAACCAGTGCATAGTGTTTGTACTATAGTTGTTGTAATACTGTGTGAATTTCTTCACTGCATTAATAAGTGTCTAATTAATAATTATTGGTATTTAGAACATGTTTAATGTATTATTGATTATTAAACATTACAATCATTGTTAGTATTCTGGTATAGAGGTTATTATTAGTAATGTAGATTAATAAATAACAAGGAAATTCATGTTGTTATAACTGCAGAGGGTTAAAAAAATCAATATTTTGATACTGAGGGTGATCCATCAGTATAATATTGATCCTGATGGTGGTACAGTATAACTCTCATCACTATATACTGTGCCAGACATTGACAGTGATACACCATAACTCCCATCTATATACTGAGCCAGACACTGACAGTAGTAGAGCATAACTCACAATATCAAATTATAATATTAATATATATTTTAATAACTTTTTATTAATATGTGCTGGCCCATTGGTGCAAGCTTGAATCAATAGAAGTTGGCCAGCACCCAAATTGCCATCGCAGAACTTGACAACACCTCGATTGCACACATAGGACATGGCCCAGCACCCAGATTGCATGCATGGGACCACCTTTCTTTCTCCTCCTCATTATCTCTCCCCTATATGTTGTTTTTTATGTCTCAGTATTCTTACTATTGCTCCCCTGTCTCACTATTCTTTTGTACCCTTTCTCACTATGTATTTCCCCCCTTTCTCACAATCGATCTCTCCCCTTTCTTACTATCTCTCCCCTTTCTTTTTATCTAATATTTTTTAATCACTTAACTTGATTAAGTCCTGCGGTGGGAGTGCAAGGCTTATTGCTTACTACTCTGTCGCAATGCACACGGCTTTACTGCTGAGCGCCAGGACATGAAGTCATATTTCGGCATACTCAGCATCAGGGGCCTGATTGTTAGTGTAAGTAATACTGCCATTATTGTGAAACCTGTTGTGCCAATCCTTTCAAAAGTAGTTCATAATTCAACCCAAACCACAACACCATAATGTACATCTTTGAACCTTTGAATGCAAAATACCTTTTTTCTACTGGATAATGATAAAATGCTTAAAAAGACAGCCTTAATCTTCAGTTTGCACCAAAAGTATGTATCTTGCGCCTAAGAAAATATCCAAATCATTAAATGTTGTATCACGCCAGTTCAGACAGACACACCTATTCACCATTTCACAATATGATATATTAAGTGGTGGATAGGAAATAAAAGTGTTGTTTTTTGAATAAAGCATCTAAAGTCAATATGGTCTTTTGAAAAATCCAAAATATCCCATTCTGCTTTATTTAAATGTCAACCATATGTTGCTGGTAAACCAATATTAGATTGTATTCCAATAAAAGCTTTCAGTAGCTCAACAACATATTTTCTTTTGTTCTCTTGTCAATTTCCAGTTTTATCTTAAGTTTTATTTGCACTTCATGAAAGATGAAAGGCTTAGGGAGACTGATAGGGGAGTAGGTTGAATAAGAACAAGAGCACTGAAGGCCATATTCTAGATCTCTATTGACAAAATGAGTATTGTTAAAAAAATTTCTATTTAAAAAGCTGTACATTATGTAAGATATTAAACTGAAACCAGTATAAAATATTTGGGATATTTAATCCTAATGACAACCTTCTTTATCAATAAATAGTCTTTACATTGATAAAAATGTTTAAATAACATGTTAGCAGCATGTTTGATTTGATATTTATATATGTCTATTTACATAAATGTGGTAGAATGGAGGAATAATCATGCACATTCTAAGAAGAGGAAGCCAAGATGGTTATGCCTATGGTATAACATAGAATGGTTGTTAAACCAATGAACAAATGAACTGACTGAATGAACAGACATATAAAAAATATATTTGAATCAGAAAACAATATTGCATTTGCCTATTTAGTGTACCGAACTGTAAAATTTAAGCATTAAGAGTAAACGGCTTTCAGGATTCAGCACATAAAGGGAAACTGAACAAGTTTGGTATTTGTATATCTATGCCAAATCTTAAATCTAGAAATCTTATTTCTCATTCTTTCTCAATTTCTTATTCATTGAGGTAACCAAAGTAATAAGAATTCATAAAATAGGACACTCCCATGATGTACACTTCAGAAGCAATTCTCCTTTGTTGACTTCAAACACATGCCAAACACTTGTGTTCATAGTTACCTTGACCCTCACTGTAGACGCACTACAATCCTTTTAGCTTATTATAGTGAGATTGCATTCCCTGTATGCAATTTACTAAAATAAAACTGCAGAATCAGATAACATAGAAGACCACGAACGCTGTAAATGGAAAGGAATCCTGGTTATATACATATATAAAACAGCAAGTAAACTTAATATGGCAATATAATATATTTATTTCTATTACAAACTCAAGTTCTTAAAATATTCAATATTCCCACTGACTAAAGATGATTTGCAGTGTTTTTAGAGATATTACTATGACTAAATACATTTAAAATAGATTTTTATGTAATGGGTGTAGGAAGGAAAATCCTCTTCAAACTGACTACACTTCTGTTATGTGTGGGTGACTGATAATGGATAATTTCACTGAGTCTATATTGCAACATAATTCAATTTGTTCAACTGTTACTGTAGAAACCACAAAAGGTTTCCCTGTGCTCTCTCCTGCAGAGACAACTGAAGTAAAAAGGATGAAACGACTAGGTTTTTGGCTTCGGTTAAACCCAATATATATTTCATATTAAACATAATTATGGTTATAAATTAAAACACTGCACAGTTGGGTATAAGGAAACACAGAGAACAAATAATAATAAAAAATGCAAGAACAAATTTACTAATCTGAGGTGTGGGTGCAGAACAGAAAGATTGTGTTCTAGTTTGTAAATCACAAAAGGAAAGATAAAAATACTGAAAGTTTAATAGTTTGGATTTCTCTTCCCAAGTCATATACATAGCTTGCCACAAAATGTACAAATCTCTGTACAAATATGTTTATAAAGCTGATTTAGGACCTGGATAGGTTTCAAAGGGTCTGTTCTATTGCCTTGTAAAGTTAAATTATGCAGCAAATGTTTTATTTAAGTAGCTAGCCATTTTTTAATTAACAATAAGATTTAATTAACAGGTGTCTCTCAGGCAATTTAACGTCTTGGTGCATCTAAAAAAAATGCACCATAATAGTTATTCTGCTTTCTTAATGGTTGTTTTATTAAGCAGATTATTGTATATTTATCAGGCACCTTTTTGTAAGAAAAATAATTTAAGCCTAAAGGGTAACACAGAATGATGGGGCCCCCTGAAAGCCAATCTCAAGGGGGCCCCCTGCTACTTCACCCGCAGTAAAACAAACCCAACCTACTGAAGTTTTAGTAATACTATAATTCTGACGGGATTTGCTAAGGTGAAAGCAGTAGAGATAGCTAGCATATAAAAAAGCAATTTCAATACTAGAAGAGAGGAGAAAAGTGACTGTGCTATGTTAAACAGTGGACATGGGATAGCCATAAAAACACATGCTGTTCAGCATGCAGACACAAAAAGTCAAGCCAGGGTGAAAATGCTTATATGCTGTATCCATCACATGCGACGCAAATTAATTTGTCATACATCCCAACATTTGAAATGGCCAAAGAACAGAATTTCTTGGCAGGATTTTTAGAAGCATTGCTAGAGTTTAATGAAGACTTTTTTAAAGTTCTTAACTAGCCAAGTAAGCTTTCTAATTTCTAGAATCATTTTATTTACACAGTTTAATCATTAAAAGCTGTGCAAGACATGTAGTAGGAAAAATTAAGGGACAAATTATATATAAGTAAAATAAATAAAAAGTTCTTGGGAGCCCAGTGATATCACCACTGTGACATCATTGGTATAATACATGTATGAGAGGGCCCCAAATCATGTATGAAAAAGGGGAATTATGGTTTAACAAACATACGGTAAAAATGACAAAAAAACCTCTGGTCCTTAAGGTATGAAAAAGCCCTAGTCCAAAGAAGGACCCATTACCTGTTGTATCCATATACATTATTCCCCATGGCCAGTCTGAGCTTGCATGTAATGCAATACCACCTTTCTCTTCTCTGATTTATCTTTCCTGTCCACTGGTAATCATGATGGGATTTGTCTACCTCTGTTTACCTCTAAGGCATGATCAGTGAACAATCAGGCCGGAAACCCTCAGTTGCACCCTTGACTTCAACACAATGTACTGTGCATTAACATTTTTGACCAATTGTTTTTCTCACTAGTATCGCAATATTTATATAGAATGTTAGTTTTTCCATAAACAGTTCATTCAGTGTGATGGTTGAACAGGGAAAGTCACACAAAATATCACAGTCCATACTACAATGGCAGCCTTCAGGTCTGCAGATAAAGGATGTTTATTGGAAAAATAAATTAAAAATAAAACCAGGTTTTTCTCAATGCTACACTGCAGGCGTGTATACAGCACTCTCATTCGTTTTTGCTTGGACTTTCCTATAAGCTCTGGAAGCAATGGCAGACAGGTATGGTTTACAAATATTATCTAACCTTATCCAATTGTATTTATGCTTATGTCCTTTATACATGATACTTACCGATATATAAAAAATAAAGTTCACCAGTTACTGACCCAATATAGTAAAATGTATGACTTTAATCACTTATGTGGATTTTGAGAAACAGATTTTTTTCTTAGAACAAAAATATTGATATGTAACATAATACTGCTACTGTGTATTGCTTTATCCTTAGGAAGAATAATCAATTTTATTTCCTGATAAGCATTAATGTTTTCGGATTGCTTATCTTTGACACCCTTCACTTCTGACCTTTATGTCAGATCTCCTTTTAAATAACTGTACCACATTAGTATTTCTCCACTTGTACTGCATGGAGTCATATGATATTCTCCAGGAATCCTAAAAAAATAAGCTCTTGTAATTACTCCTGAGCTTGCAAAAACTCTTGCTTGAATGCCAGGTTCCTTGTGAATCCTAAATTTGTTCAAAGGTTTTTTAGTTTCATCTTGCATTAACCAATCATCTCATGAGAAAGTAGGATAGTCTTACAGCAGAAGGGCAAATGGCTGGCACATTAAAAAAGGATCCACATTTCCAAAAATATATGCTTTAGCTAATAAACAAATTTAGGTGGTACAGGTCCACCTTGGAGAGACTGTATCAATGTGTCTTTTATTGATGCATTGAATTTTAGCACTGTTTGGTAGAACCAATACTTGAACATATAGCACCTAACAGAGACACAGCTGATTAAATATTGGTGTATTTTAAGTGTTCATTTGTCTCTATGGAAATGATGGAGAATGATATGAAGATGAAACATATGTAAGATATGTTAGTATGTTAGTTAGAGGTTTCACAACAGTTAGAAAATGAGCAGCCTTGGTCAGCGGAAGATCTTATGTCTTCTGACAAATGCTATGTATCTCTGTTTCGGTACTCACCCACAGATTACAATGATGGATATTGACATGGATAGTTTGTAACAATAAGCCTGAAATGAAATGAACGGCTAATAGACATGTGCATTTTATATTATAAGTGTATTAGAAATGTAACAAATTACACATTAAAGATAACTATATTTAATTATAGTAGCAAACACCTACAGTAATCCCTACTATACCTATTGTTGAAAGGTCAATATCCATAGTATATTGATTCAATAAAATAAATTAGATGGGTTATCCAGGATTGTGACTGCACATAGAATGGTATAACTTTTTTTTTATCATAGTGCCTTACGTTTCCATTATATATATATATATATATATATATATATATATATATATAGTTTAATCAAGAATGTGAACATATATCAAATATGCTATTAACAGATGCCTGATTAAATGAAAAAAAAATTGTATATATATATACACATAATATATATATATATAATAAACTCAACCTTGTGTGTGCAAGAGACACCCTGTTTTACTGTATAGATGGATGGTGCCCATCAAATAGTATGTGCAGTTTATGTGACGATTCTACTTTACTACATCCTATGAGTTTCTAAAGGACTTTTCATTAAGAAACTAGCTTTAGTCTACGAGTTAAATTTTCTGGCTCCATGCCCAGCTTCCTAGCCAAATGCCCAAGTATGCAGCAGTTTTGTATAATGATAAAAGTGAATTACAGGAGGTTATTTTATAAATTAAAAGATATAGGCCTAAGGGAAAATATTTCCACCTGAATGAAAAATATCTGTTTTGTACAGTGTTATTGTAAAGGGTAAATTGAATATCTGGCCAATAGTGAAGTAAGTTGGAATGTAATTAAAACTTAGTGACATTACATTGATTATATGTAGCTAGAGATTAATAGATTGATAAATGGATGGATAGATAGATAGATAGATGGATAGATGGATAGATAGACAGACATATACTTTGTGGTGGAAAACTTAATGTTTATTATTATAATAACTCTTATAGTTCTTCATGAAGCACTACCATACAAAAAATATTGGCATTTGCTTAGCTTATCAAACTTGTCAATCCTTACATTACGCTTTTGATTTTTTAAAAATGTTTTCTTCCTCATTTTCCTATCACAACTATAAAAGATGAACAAGAATATTCATGAAAAGTAACTGCCAATAGGGAGCATCACAAATTAATAATTTAAATAATTAATTCCATTATATTTGCATTTCCAGCCTACATATTGAACCACTTTACATGTGGTCAGTCACATGTAAAAATGGCTGATAACCCTGGGGTCTGTACACATTATTTCAGTGGAAGTTGCAGTATGCCCTGTTTACATGTTACAAGTAGTCTCAAAATTAGGCCGATAAGACAGCACATGTCTTTATGTAAATAAAATAAATTGATGAATAAGTTGATATTTATATTACCGTATTGGCTCGAATATAGGCCGCACTTTTTCCCCCCACTTTAAGTCTTTAAAGTGGGGGTGCGGCCTATATTCGGGGTCTAGCGCCCGACGCCCGGGACATGCAGTCCCGGGCGCCAGGCAGGCAGCGGGGTTAGGATACAGATCCCCCGCAGCGGTGCAGGGGACCTACCAGCACTTCCCAGGGGGGGGGGGTGCCGGCACGGGAGGTTGTGTAAGCGATGCGTTTTACCTCTGCCCCCCCCCCCCTACTTACTGGAGCAGACTCCCGGGTGTCTTGCGGGGCCGGCGGGGGACATCTACGCAATATGCGTATACAACTTCCGGTGTCTGCTCCAGTAAGTTGGGGGGGGGCAGAGGAGGACAGTGGCAGCATATCTCGGGGGGGGGGGACAGTGGTAGCATATATACGGGGGCGGCCTATATCCGAGCCAATACGGTATTTATAATAGAGCACAACCATAACCCCTAATAAATAGATCACTTTAACAAATTAGAACAGTTCCGCAGATTTTTTTATCAGATTTAATATTTGCATTTTCCCTGTCCATCTGGCTATGTATAACTATGACAATATAGCATTAAGTATGTTTTGCCGTAATGGAATAAACCAGACTGGTTTGTTCAATTATGACACAACATAATTAATGCTATATACAGGGATATTACAGACAGGTACCAAGCCAAACACAAGGATTACACAAGCCGGATTGCCATACATAATATTTAGTCAGAGACCCCCCCCACAAAAGAGCACACTTGTATCAAAATAAATTATATTATTTGTACAGTATGCAAAAAATAGTTTTGTTAAGCCCTTGGCATTGTGGGCCTATTGACTAAACAACAATTAATGTTTGTAATCAGTTTAATAAGGCAGTTAAAGTTGCCTGCCCCTGTAGTGCTAATTATAAAAAAATATTTTGTCATTTTGTATGCAAATTGCATGCAGAACTGGCAGTTATTTGATTGTGTCCACTCTATATATAAAATGGCCACAAAAAGAAACCGTTCTAAGCAACCATGATTTCATTTGAGAGAATACAAATGATCTTCCAGTCAAGCTCAAAGTCAAGCTGTAATACACCAGGAGCTTATAAGGGTGCTGGATAAAAATCATAAAAATCAGTCTTCTAAAAGTATCAGAAATCAATAAGAAATATTAATCTATAGTCGATGGTCCATTGGTATAAATTATTAGGTAACTGTAAATATAAAGTAAATGGCAACAACAATATCATCAATAATTCAAAAAAAACCAACTTCATTCTCAAGTGAGTCCAAATGGTGAGGTGTTGTGCATTGTACCTGTATTTCTAGAACATTGAGAAACAGCAGCTGGATACACAAGAATAAGGCAATAAGACAACATTAATTACAGAGGGGTACTAATACAATTTAATATTTTGAGACTTTAACAATGAGGTAATTTTACTCTAAAAAATTAACCATAGTTATAATTGTTTCAGTCATATTTCAAGATGGTATTAAAGAGATCATCATGAAAAAAGATGAAATTAAACCAAAACATGATATAAGATGGCTCTAATTACAAGGGAGAACTATAATTATAGTGGATTTTAATTATCTGGAAATAGATTGGAAAAACGAAACTTGTAGTTCCTCCAAGGAAAAGAGATTTTTGGGTATAATGAAAGATAACTGGTTGACACAGTTAGTGGAATAGCCTACCAGAAATGAATCATTGCTAGACTTGGTGATCACAGAAATCCTCTCCAACATTCAAGCAAGGAGGCATTTAGGGAAAAGTGATTACAACATGGTTTCTTTTGAAATGCACTTTTTTAAACAGCGTTGTAGGGAACTAAATGTTTTAATTTCAATAAGGCTAACTTTACTCTCTGCAGGTTTTCACTAAAATGTATTATCTGAGATCAAGTTTAGTCAGGTAAAAGTACAGAAGAATAATAGATCATCTTTAAAATGCTGTTGGAAGAGGCAACAGCTAAGTATATACTGTTGCAAAACAAATACAGAAGAAAGAAAAGTAAGCCAATGAGGTTTAACAGAAAGGTAAGACACACTGTAAAAACATAGCAACATTTTTAAAGTCTTTAAGAAAGAGGGGACAGAGGAGTCATTTATAAAATACAAAATATGAGAATTTGTAAAAAAAAAAAAAAGCAATCAGCTTAGCTTAAATAGTTGCAAAAGAAAGCTAAACATTTTAAGTATATTAACAGTGAAAGGATGACAAATGTAGGACAACTGAAAACCAAATGACGCACATTGGTTACAGAAGATAAAATGAAAACAGAGGTGCTCAATTCATATCATATTCATAAGTGAATAAAGGTAATAAGGTCCTATATACAGAAATCAAAGTATTAATGTAGCACACTTAAATAAGTAAAAATTACCTCAATCTACTTTTGAAACAGAAGGATTACGTAAAGTAAGAAAGGAGCGCAATTATTATTTGAATTCCTATAAAGAAGAACATTTAAGAGTATTAATAATAGTGTCAAAGAACATAGAAGTAAAAAATACTTTGAGTATAACTAAAAGAAGACAGCGCTCCGGCAAAGTTGTAATATAAAAATATATAATTTATTAACAGAAAAGTAAACAAATATTAAGCAAGAAAAATATTAAAAATACATTGAGAAATAAAAAATAACAAAAGAGACATACAATAATAATCAAAAAAATCTAAGTATAAAAATTAATAATCAATAGACTATGCAAAGAAATCAAATAAAACTCATTGTAGAATAAGTAATGCCTGGCCAGGCTAGCGCCAAAATGCAGGAAGCGTTTCGTTTAGGAACTTCTTCAGCTGCAGAGAAACTGAGCATTTTTTACACCTATTATATTCATATATACTAGCAATAACAGCACTGTATCCTTCTTTTCTTTTATTAGTAAAAAATATTTATTATTTATAATAAATAATTATAATGATATATAATAATAATATTATATATATATATAAATATGTATATATATATATATATATATAATATATACTAATATTTATTATTATGTATTGACTTTGATTGCTTGTAGTCCTTGTGCATTAAACAATCAACTGAAAAAAGATTAAAATAAATACAGTATCTCACAAAAGTGAGTACACCCCTCACATTTCTGTAAATATTTTATTATATCTTTTCATGTGACAACACTGAAGAAATTACACTCTGCTACAATGTAAAGTAGTGAGTGTACAGCCTGTATAACAGTGTAAATTTGCTGTCCCCTCAAATATAACTCAACACACAGCCATTAATGTCTAAACCTTGGCAACAAAAGTGAGTACACCCCTAAGTGGAAATGTCCAAATTTGGCCCAATTAGCCATTTCCCCTCCCCGGTGTCATGTGACTCGTTCATGTTACAAGGTCTCAAGTGTGAATGGGGAGCAGGTGTGTTAAGTTTGGTGTTATCGCTCTCACAGTCTCTCATACTGGTCACTGGAAGCTGAACATGGCACCTCATGGCAAAGAACTCTCTGAGGATCTGAAAAGAAGATTTGTTGCTCTACATAAAGATGGCCTAGGCTATAAGAAGATTGCCAAGACCCTAAAACTGAGCTGCAGCACGGTGGGCAAGACTATACAGTGGTTTCACAGTGCTCAGGATCATATCCAGAGGTTGTCTTTGGAAAATAAACGTATGAGTGCTGCCAGCATTGCTGCAGAGGTTGAAGGGTGGGGGTCAGCCTGTCAGTGCTCAGACCATACGCCGCACACTGCATCAAATTGGTCTGCATGCCTGTCGTCCCAGAAGGAAGCCTCTTCTAAAGATAATACCCAAGAAAACCTGCAAACGTTTTGCTGAAGACAGGAAGACTAAGGACATAGATTACTGGAAATATGTCCTGTTTGGTTCAGATGTCATATGGCAGTGGAAGCCTGATTTAAAAGAGCTTAGGAGAGGATCCAGTGACAATGAAAGCCCACCCCAAGAAGCACTGTGGGGAATGACCACAGGCACCATTGCAAGATGGTGGCGCCCATTAAAAAATAAACACGTTTTCAAGACGGTCTGTTGATGTACTGCATTCAACTATCCAGGTCAATGGAGCCCCCCTTCTAATTACAATGTGATTAATAAAATATAAAAAAAGAAATTAAAAAAACAAATAAAAATAGTTAAAAAATTTAATAAAAATGTGGCAACATTTAAAAAAAAAGTATGCAGTGATGTCAGGAGAACCATCCAGTTCCAACAAAATGTAAAAAAAGTCAAAAAAATTAAATAAAAAAGTTTATTTTTATGAACAAGTGCTAAAATTAATGCTATATCTTCCCTAGCATTTGAGATACCCAACTTAAAAAATAACGCAATTTAAAAATATATATGGTTTGATGGGGTAAATCAAATTGGCCCGGTTCAAAGATGTCCCAAATGGGACAACAATGCAGACTTACTAGATTTCAAAATGAAAAGAAAAAATTGTGCACCTCCCAGATGTGGCCTTTTAGCCCCAAAACAACCCAACAAACCCATGCATGGGTGGTATCAATGTACTCAGGAAATGTTGCTGAACATATATTGGGGTGTTGTTTTGAAGTAACATACTGTATGCCAGGAGCTGTAAACATGGGCGTAGGAACCGGGGGGGACGGGGGGGGACAGATCCCCCCCAGTAACTCATGCGGGGGGGACCGATAATGAAGAAATCCCCCCCAGGGCCGTAGGCAGCCAGGGCAACTGATCTTACACGGTCCGCACCTCGAGCCCTGCTACTTACCTGTGGGAGGGTCTTCTGTACTGCACAGAGGAAGCGGAACCCAGCAGAGTTCACGTGACATCACATCACATCCTGCTTCTTCTGTGCAGTACCAGAGAACGCAGAGGGAGGAGCGCCCCCTGCTGAAGTCTGTGAGCGGCGTCGACGAGCTGCAGTGCAGGTAAGGAGGTGGAGAGGGTGTTTGAATCAGTATGCGTGATTGAGGGAATTAATCTGTGAATAAATGAGTATATTAATGAATGAGTGTGTGTGTGTGATAGCATGGATGTGTAAGTGCTGGAACCTAGGCATGATGGGACTGTGATTGCTGTTAGCAATCACACTCCTATCATGCCAAGTCAGCCAGTACATGCTGAAACGTAGCTAGCTGCCCCCCTTGTGTATTGATGCTGCCAGCAATATGGGGTCTGCACATCACTTACAGCCACCCTGTACCAGCATGTACTGGCTGCCTGGGTATGATAGGAGTGTGATTGCTGTTATGCCAAGTCATATTGCTATTTTTTTTTGTCCAATTGTGGTGTGTTGCCTACTTTTATTATTTTTAAAGGTGGGGGGTTATTTTTCGGTTTTGGCTAAGTGAACCATGAATGTTTTGGTCCTGAATTTTCATTTTGGTGCATCCCTAGAATAAATAGAACGATTTCATTTTTAATTATCCTGAGTCCTGAATTTGTAGTGACAACACTTTCTAGGCCCAGAAATCAGTGAGAGGAAAAGTAAAGGTTTTGTGTCATTTACTTTATTTTAATCTGCATATTTTATCAAAGGCCATATTTTCTCACAGTGAAAATAGTAATTTTACTTACCGTAAATTCTTTTTTCCTTAGTGTAGTGTCAGTACCACGGGGTGTCGCTCTTCCTGGGACAAGGACCTAGAACCGAAGAGGTTAAGATACCTCCTAACCCCTCCTACTCCTCCCTATAAGAGCCCCGGCAACCCTCATACCTCCAGAAAGTACCAAGAAACACAAGATAGCTTGCAAAAAAATAATTTTAATACAAAAATGCACAGGGAGGGATATATGTACTGACACTACACTAAGGAAAAAAGAATTTACGGTAAGTAAAATTACTATTTTTCCCGTCGTGTAGTGTCAGTACCACGGGGATATAGCAAGATGACCCCTCCTGGGTGGGGAAAAAACGGTCACGAGGTAACTGCCTGAAGCACCTTACGCCCGAAGTCAGCATCAGAGGAGGAGAAGATGTCTAGCCGGTAATGCTTGATAAACGTGTGAAAGGAAGACCAAGTAGCTGCTTTGCATATTTCTTCTGGAGATGCCGAAGACCTTTCAGCCCAGGATGTAGCCATAGCACTGGTGGAGTGAGCAGTAATGCGGGATGAAAGAACCTGACCACTGAGAGAGTAGGTTAAGCGAATAGTGTCGGAAAGCCATCGAGATATCGTGTGCTTGGAGGCCGCATTGCCTGTGGATCTACCAAAATAATTAACAAACAATTGATCCATGGAGCGGAAAAAAGCAGTGCGGTCTATATAAATTCGTAGAGCTCTGTGGACGTCTAAAGTGTGCCAGAGTGATTCTTCCGGAGTTGAAGGAGACGGGAAGAAAGAGGGCAAAATTAATGGCTGATTGACATTAGCTTCAGAGATAACCTTGGGCAAAAAAGAAGGTTTAACATACAGGACGACTTTATCTTGGTGGAAAATAGTAAATTCTGGAGCCGCGGAAAGAGCTTGAAGTTCACTGACCCTCCTCGCTGAGGTAATGGCCACCAAAAAAGCCGTCTTGAGGGATAAAAATTTTAGAGATACCTCTTCCAAAGGTTCGAATGGTTCAGAGCAGAGTGCTTGGAGGACCAATGACAAATCCCAGGAGGGAAAATGCGAATGTCTGGGAGGCCGTTGAATGATGGCAGCCTTAAAAAAACGCCTGACGAGAACTTGGGACGCCAACTCCGACAGGAGAAAATGACTCAGGGCTGAAACCTGTCCCTTAAGCGTCGAGACTGTGAGACTCGCTGAAAAACCTTCCTGCAAAAAATCCAGAACAGAACTTGTGGGGGGAGAAGAGAAATCCAAACCTTTGGAGACACACCAGTGGAGAAATTTATTCCAGACTCGAAGATAAATAGTGGACGTAGATCTTCGTACTGAACCCAAGAGGATTTCTGACATAGAATTGGAAATGCCTCTGCTCTGGAGGATCATCCTTGCAGCAGCCAGGCCGTCAATCTGAACTGCAGAAGAACATCCTTGGACAGGTTCTTGTTTTCCAGAAGATGGGAGGAAACTGGCAGCTCCCATACTGAAATCGCCATACTGAGCAGCTCCGAAAACCAACTTCGATTCGGCCAATAAGGGAGAATAGCTAAAACCCTGGCTCTGTCTACCCGAATCTTTAGGAGGATCCGAGGAATCATGGCTACTGGAGGAAACACATAAGCCATCTTGAAAGACCAAACCACTGACATTCCATCTAGCAGGGGGGGATTGTCCTGCCTGTAAAGGGAGGCGAAAACTGGCAATTTCCTGTTTTGTCTGGTCGCCATAAGGTCTATATCTGGTAGGCCGAATCTTTGAACTAGGAGAGAAAAAATGCTCTTGTCCAGGGACCAGTTTGCTTGGGAGCAACGAGATCTGCTGAGATCGTCTGCCAGACAGTTGTCTACTCCTTTGATATGTGTCGCTGCTAAATCCTCCAGGTTTCTTTGGGCCCAGCGCATGAGATGGTCTGAAAGGTCCTGTAGCCTTGGAATCCGGGTGCTACCCTGTCTGTTTATATATGAGACTGTGGTGGCATTGTCGGACTGGATTCTCACAGCTTTCCCCCGTAATCTTGGACCGAAGGTCTTGAGTGCCAGGAACACAGCTTTCAGTTCCCGAAAGTTTGATGATTGGGCTTGATCGATTAAGGACCAGCTGCCCTGACTGCAGAGGTCGAGTAGATGAGCTCCCCAGCCTACCTTGGAGGCATCCGTGGTGAGGGTGACCCAATGACGTGGTAGAAAAGATCGCCCTTGGGTGAGGCGCTCCTTCGCTTTCCACCAATTCAGCCGGAGTAAAACCTCCCTGGATACCGTGAAGGTAACATCTAGATCCTCCGGTCTCCTGGACCACTGTTGTAGGATGTCCCATTGCAGGGGTCTCAACTGCGCTTTGGACCAGCTTACTGCCGGAACAAGGTCCGTCCCTGACAAGGGACAAGGAAAAAACTGGAGGTATGAGGGTTGCCGGGGCTCTTATAGGGAGGAGTAGGAGGGGTTAGGAGGTATCTTAACCTCTTCGGTTCTAGGTCCTTGTCCCAGGAAGAGCGACACCCCGTGGTACTGACACTACACGACGGGAAAAAATTAGTGCGGCCCGTGCATGTATACAATTCTGATGAAGTGGCCGACTGGAGAAAAAACTTGGACACCCCTGGGGTAGACAGTGAGAAGGGGGGTAGGGAGAGGGTAGCTGGTGAGAAGGGGGGGTAGGGAGAGTGTAGCTAGTGTGAAGGGAGCGGTAGGGAGAGGGTATCTAGTGAGAAGGGGCGATAGGGAGAGGGTAGCTAGTGAGAAGGGGGTAGGGGGAGGGTAGATAGTGTGAGAAGGGAGGGTAGGGAGGGGGTAGATAGTGTGAGAAGGGGGAGAGGGGGTAGATAGTGTGAGAGATGGGGAGAAAGTGGGGATCTGATGGGGGAAAATGCTGTCCCCCCCAGATTTTTAGGGGTTCCTACGCCCATGGCTGTAAATTCATACCTAAAAATGTTTTTTTTTTCATTAGCTTTTGTAGATGACTAAAATATTTTCAAATAGAAGTGAGGAAAAAATTTCCACCATATTTTATTATTTTTTAAATAAGAAATTAGATTATATGATCAAAATATAAATATCAAAATATCTGTAAAAAGTCCATGTTGTTGTGAAAAGAACAATATAACTTGTGTGGGTGCACTGTACGAGAGAGAGAGAAGAAAATTACAGCTAAAAACAAGCACCGCAAAAGTCACGAAGGGTACAAAGAATAAAAACCAACCTGGTCTTTAAGGGGTTAATTTAGATAAATGTAAAATTATGCACTTGGGTAAGAAAAGACAGAAATGCTAATTATACTTTAAATGACTGTGTGTTGGGAAAATCCTTTATGGAAAAGGATATGGATGTTCTTATTGAAAATCTCAGGCACCTGTTAGTAAGGCTAATATGTATTAAAAGAGGAATAGGTTGATAAATAATTGGTAAGACCACATCCACAATATGCAGTACGGTTGTGGGCACCAAAAAATTCAGCTTTGACGCTAGGCAGTCGAAATTGGGATTGTTTTCTCTGGAGAAAAGGCATCTTTGTGGCGTTATGATAAATTTTTACAAGTATGTTCAAGGTCAATACAAACATCTTTTTAAATCATACCTTCCAAACAACACATGAGATTACCTTAACATTGGAAGAAAAGAGCTTTCGTCTTAAACATAAAGAACATTTCCTTATTGTTAGGGTGGTTAAATTGTGGAATACAGATTGCTGGTGTTTTGGCCAATTTGATCAATATATTCAAAAAACATTTGGATGTTTTTCTAGATATGAAAGGTATACATGTTATCACAAGTAAAAGTGCGTGTTAGAGTATATGTTAGTGAAGGTGATGTTGATCTAGGGTGAGTCCGACTGCCTTGGAGTCAAGAGGGAATTTTTCTCCCTATGAGATGACATTATCATCTCAGTGGGTTTGTGAAATGGTTGAACTTGATGGACTGTATGTCTTTTTTTTTAACCTAATTAACAATGTAACCATGTAATGAAGAACTGGTCTAGGTTGCAAGTCCTCTGACTCCCAGTATTAGCCATGCACAGCATCCAGTACCAATGATCTATGTACTGCAATTGGAAAGCAATATCTCACATATATTTCTGCCAATAAATCCACACATCTAAGTGTTTTATGCACCATTCATCCCCATGTGTGATCTTGCATCTCATTTGCTTCACTCCGAGTGCAATACATTCTCCCTGAAAAATGATTATTGTTCTTTTCAAATGTCATCTCATTATTTATTTTACTGTCTTGGTTTCACTTATTCAAACTTTCTTGGTCCAGGGGAGGTTTAGTAAAGCAAACACTTAAAAAACTAACATATTTAAAATTACTTTCTGAATTTTAATAAAGCATCTCTTTTAACAACTATATATTTTTATATTTTTCAATGTTTTTTCAAACAGAACCGACTGATGTTCAATGCAATTGCCTTGGAACTATAGTGGGTGATTGTGTGCTTTTTTGGGGGGGGGGATAAATTAAAGCAGTCACATGAACAAGATGTATAAATAATGATCTTTGGGATCAGTTATCCCTGTTTACATAATTCTGGACATGTCACAGCTGTGGGCTTCTGGATCATCCTACAGCACATGAGTATGTGAAGTCAGACATCAATCAAGAATCAGAGCCAGATAATATTTAAAAATAGAAAGAGATTGTATCTTCTGACTTCAACTCTGATTATTGAATGATCAGATGTTAGGTATTAGAATCACAAATCAGCTTGGAAATATTGTGGACTTCCAGGGACAGGCTGGCCTAAAGACAGGGAGGCAATTGCCTACTGGCTGGTCCAAACTTTTTCACAAAGGTCCGTACTGACGTGGAGCGGGCCACCCATGGAGGCAAGAACGCAGCAGTTAGGTAAGAGGGTGAGGGAGTGAGAGAGAGGGAGGGAAGGAGTGGGTATGTATGTATGTATGTTAGAGTGAGAGTGTATATGCAACTGTATATGTGTTAGTATGAATGTGTATGTGATAGGAACTTTGTGTTAGCATGAGTGCGTATGAGTGTGTATTAGTGATGAGTGAGTATGTGTAAGTATGCGTGTGTATGTGTGTTAGTGAGACTGTGCATGTAAAAATGTGTGTCAGTGTGTGTTACCGGGGGGGGGGCAAGGAGACAATGGGGGCTGAAAGGAGTTGATTACGTCCTAAAGTGGGCATTGTGATAAAGGAAGTCTGAAGACGTTCTTTTATAGTTGCGAACCCAACTGAGAGTCCACACTGTTTCACAAATCACATGGTCACATAATGCGGCCCTTCTCCACTCCCGCCTCCGCGAATGGGCTGGTCCAAGTTGGACTGAACCTGTCTGAAAATGTTGTACTGACCCAGGAGACAATAGAAAGTAGAAAATTATTTTCATTATTCTATTACATAACATGCAATCACAGACATTAAACTAAGTTTTTAATATCTGTAAATCCCCTAGCCTATCATGCTCTTATAAGTCATCTGGGTAATATATCTTTAAAACTTAGGCCATAATTATAGCACGAAAGCAGAGAAATTACATAAATGTACTCTTGACATGCAGTAGCCAGCTTACGTTGGCAGGATTGGTTAGAAATAAAAACAAGGAATATATTACAATATATTCCAAGACGCATTTAATAAATGAAAAACCTTTCGTAAAAAAAATACTTTTTGGCAAAATTTGAAACAAGATGTATCTGTCAATCTGTCAGTTATTCGCGTCTAACATATATAGAAAAATGAATTTAGCCTTTCCACTGTATCTCTGCTCTTTCCCATGAGAGCCAATGCTGACATAACACCAAGTGGGTGGTGGAAGCCGTAAGGTTCAGAGAAAACCTTCTGTTCGTATGCAAACTGCCAAATTTATTGTAAAACATTTTGAAAATGCTTTAAAACTAAGATCTGCAGTTTGTTTAAATACGTTTTGTTTCTCTGTCAGTCTCCAATCTTGAAAATATATTGTGCACTTCTGAGTTGCCATTAGTAATTGATAGTTTAGGTATTGCTGCTAGGGCAACACATTGACATCAGTAAGATATATATATATATATATATATATATATATATATATATATATATGTAAAAGGGTGAAGCCGTATTAGTCCAGTAGACACGATGTCAAAAAATAGAGTATTGCAGAGTATGCGGTGATACCTTTTTTATTGGACTAACATAATATTAAAAAGACAAGCTTTCGAGAGTTATCCTCCCTTCATCAGGTCTGAAGCAATACTAATCAACATGATAGAGGTTACAACTTAAAACAAGTGATGGTATAAGAGAAGGGTGGGGGGGGGGTGAGTGGGGTGTCGTAAATAATCGGTCTGGAGGTGAGAAATGCAGAGGTAGAGAGATAACCCAGGGACAGAACAAATAAACTTAGGGAACCAATAACCACAGTAAAACATCAAATATAACAGCAATTAGACATTGGATGACTAGATTAAGTTCATATGAAGTTCTGGTAGTGTGTAAGGAAACCAGAATCCACATTAAGTCCCTCTTTTATGGTGTTAAAATGTGTAATCATTTTCATCTCAAATGTTTTTCTTTCCTGAGAGTCTCTGAAATTTCCTTTGAGTACTTTAATTTTTAGGTTTTGGATGGAGTGATTGTTCTGTGTGAAATGATGTCCTACCGGGGTGCAATATTTTTCTTCCTCATGGTTTTTGATGGAGCTTCGGTGCAGGTTCATTCTAAGGTGCAGCTTAAGCCCAGTTTCTCCAATGTAGCACCCTTTGTCACATGCAGAGCATTGTATCATGTACACCATGTTTGCCGATGTACATGAGTAAGAATCTTTGATGCTGTATGTTTTGTTGTCGTGACTGGCTGTGTTGCTGTCACATATATGTTGGCAAAGTTTGCAGCGGGATTTGTTGCATGGTACAGTGCCATTCTGTGTATGCTCCTGTTCTGGGGCCAGTTTGCTGCGCACTAATCTTTTCCTCAGGTTTGGTGGTTGTTTGAATGCCAGTATGCCATGTGCCATGTGCCAGTGTGCCATGGGCACCAAAATGTCACCGCAATATGCCAACCTTTTCATGGCTGACTTGGAACAGAGATTCCTAGCCACTCACCCCCACAAACCGCATAACTATTACCGTTACATCGATGACATCTTCATAATATGGACAGAAGGAGAAGAAAACCTTTTAAAATTCCACGAATCTTTCAATTCATTCCACCCATCTATAAAACTCAAAATGAATTTCTCAAAACACAGTGTGAGCTTCCTGGACTGCACTATAACTGTCACCTCTGGCTTTCTTCACTCTTCCGTGTATAGAAAACCCACAGACAGGTACAGCTACCTTCACAATTCAAGCTTTCATCCCAAACACACTAAACAAGGTGTCATTTACAGCCAAGCCATAAGATACCACCGTATCTGCTCTGACACTCAGGACAGAGACAAACACCTGGGCGCGCTGGCAGAGTCATTTCAGAAGAAGGGCTACAAGGAAAAAACTATATCCCAAAAAATTTAATCTGCTGTAAGGACACCACGGGAAAGGCTTCTAGAATACAAAAAAAAGGATAACACAAGCAGGATCCCTCTGGTAGTTACCTACAACCCAACTCTTGAGGAAATCCGCAAAATTATTAAAGACCTACAGCCGATATTCTCAGAAGACCCCATACTGAAAAAAATATTCCCTCAGCCCCCAATACTGGCATTCAAACAACCACCAAACCTGAGGAAAAGATTAGTGCGCAGCAAACTGGCCCCAGAACAGGAGCATACAGAGAATGGCACTGTACCATGCAACAAATCCCGCTGCAAACTTTGCCAACATATATGTGACAGCAACACAGCCAGTCAACAACAAAACATACAGCATCAAAGATTCTTACTCATGTACATCGGCAAACGTGGTGTACATGATACAATGCTCTGCATGTGACAAAGGGTGCTACATTGGAGAAACTGGGCTTAAGCTGCACCTTAGAATGAACCTGCACCGAAGCTCCATCAAAAACCATGAGGAAGAAAAATATTGCACCCCGGTAGGACATCATTTCACACAGAACAATCACTCCATCCAAAACCTAAAAATTAAAGTACTCAAAGGAAATTTCAGAGACTCTCAGGAAAGAAAAACATTTGAGATGAAAATGATTACACATTTTAACACCATAAAAGAGGGACTTAATGTGGATTCTGGTTTCCTTACACACTACCAGAACTTCATATGAACTTAATCTAGTCATCCAATGTCTAATTGCTGTTATCTTTGATGTTTTACTGTGGTTATTGGTTCCCTAAGTTTATTTGTTCTGTCCCTGGGTTATCTCTCCATCTCTCTGCATTTCTCACCTCCAGACCTATTATTTACGACACCCCACTCAACCCCCCCCTTATACCATCACTTGTTTTAAGTTGTAACCTCTATCATGTTGACTAGTATTGCTTCAGACCTGATGAAGGGAGGATAACTCTCGAAAGCTTGTCTTTTTAATATTATGTTAGTCCAATAAAAAAGGTATCACCGCATACTCTGCAATACTCTATTTTTTTACATCGTATATATATATATATATATATATATATAAAATACATTCTTGGCAATGCTAATGAAATCTGTTTAGAGCAGGGGCGTCCAACATGCGGCCCACGGGACCTCGAGGTGCGGCCCGCGTAACATCAGCACCCAGGGCAACCGGGATCACAAGAGCCCTGCTGCTTACTTGTGGGAGTGTCTTTTGTACTGCACAGAGGAAGCTGAACCCAGCAGAGTCACGTGAATGTACATGACATCACATGACTCTGCTCCAGTCCTACTTCCTCTGAGCAGAACAAGAGAACGAAGAGGGAGGTTGTGCCCCTTGCTGAAGTCTGTGAGCGGCATCGAGAGAGCTGCAGTGCGGGTAAGGGGGTGGGGGAGGGTGTTTGAATGAGTATGCTTGTTTAAGGGAATGAATCTGTGAATGAATGAGTATATGAATGAATGTGTGTGTGTGTGATAGCATGGATGTGTAAGTGGGGGGGCATGGTACAGGGTGGCTGTAAGTGATGTGCAGACCCCATACTGCTGGCAGCATCAATACACAAGGGGGCAGCTAGCCAGGTTTTAGCATGCACTGGTTGTCTTGGCTAACAGCAATCACACTCCTATCATGCCAAGTCATATTGTTGGATTTTTTTGTCCAATTGTGGTGTGTTAACACACCATAATTGGACAAAAAATACAATAACAATATTAATTTATATATGATTGTTGACAGCAATCACACTACTATCATGCCCAGCCAACCAGTACATGCTGGAATCTGGGTATGACTGAGATTGCTGTTAACAATCATAATATATATATATATATGTAATATATATATGTATTGTTATAAAATTTTTTGTACAATTTTGGTGTGTAACTTACTTTTATTAAAAGTGTGGGATTTTTTATTATTTTTAAAGGGGGTCATTTTCGGTTTCGGCTAAGTGAGCCCTGAATTTTCGGTTTTGTTCCAGAATTTTCATTTTGGTGGATCCCTAGAATTAATAAAACTATTTCATTTTTACTTATCCAGAATCCTGAATTTGTAGTCACAAAACTTTCTAGGCCCAGAAATCAGTGAGAGGAAAAGTAAAGGTTTTGTGTTATTTAGTTTATTTTAATGTGCATATCTTATGAAAGGCCATATTTTCTCACAGTGACAAAATGAGCGCGGCCCGCGCACGTATACAATTCTGATGAAGTTGCCCACTGCAGAAAAAACTTGGACGCCCCTGGTTTAGAGTGTCTAGCTGGGTCATGAAGACTGAGCCATTCTAATGTTTACCACAGGCGGTATAATAAGGAGTCAATGTGTTTGTTATATGACATTAGGGTTGTGTTTGAGACTGTGGCTGCTGCATGGTCAAGGAGAGAGAGAGAGAGAGAGAGGTCAAAGGAAAGAAGGAAAAGCTAAGAGCGAATGAAAAAAAGAAAGAAGACAGAAAGGAGAGAGAAAATATAAAATAGGTACAAAAAAGCAAAAGGTTGGAGAGATAAAACCAAAAAGTGAGTACTTTTTAACTGGCAGACAGGGATGCTCTTCGGATACCCAAAAGCTACAGCAGAAAATTAGAAAATACAGTAGATATAAAAAGTCTATACACCCCTGTTAAAATGCCAAGTTCATGTGATGTTAAAGAATAAGACAAAGATAAATAATGTCAGAACTTTTTCCACCTTTAATGTGAACAATTGCAAAACAAGCTGAAACCTTTTGGGGAGGGCAAAAACACTCACAATAACCTGGTTGCATAAGTCTGCACACCCTTAAACTAATACTTTGTTGAAGCACCTTTTAAATGTTATTACAGCAATCAGTCTTTTTGGGTAGGAGTCTATTAGCATGGCACATCTTGACGTGGCAATATTTGCCCACTCTTCTTTGCAAAAGCGCTCCAAATCTGTGAGAATGCGAGGACATCTCCTGTGCACAGCCCTCTTTAGATCATTCCACAGATCTTCAATTGGATTCAGGTCTGGGCTCTGTCTGGGCCATTCCAAAATTTTAAGTGGAAATGCTTTAGTGGATTTGGATGTGTGATTTGGCTGCCACCACCATGCTTCACTGTGGGTATGGTATTATTTGGTTGATGAGCAGAGTTGTTTTTGCGCCAAACATACCTTTTGGAATTATGGCCAAAAAGTTCAACCTTGGTTTCATTAGGCTATAACACATTTTCCCATGTGATTTTGGGGGACTTGATGTTTGTTTTTGCAAACTTCATCTGGGCTTGTTTTTCTTGTTAGAAAAGGCTTCCGTCTTGCCACCCTACCCCATAGGCCATTCATATGAAGAATACGGGAGATTGTTGTCACATGTAGCACACAGCCAGTACTTGCCAGAAATTCCTGCAGTTCCTTTAATATTGCAGTAGGCTTCTTGTAAGCCTCCCTAACCAGTTTTCTTCTCGAGCTACAGTTCATTGAGGGAACCATGAATGCCATCATGCTCTGCTTCAGTGTGTCACAGTACATGTTGGCATTCATGGTTCCCTCAATGAACTGTAGCTCCCCAGTGCCGGAACCACTCATGCAGGCCCAGACCATGACACTCCCACCACCATGCTTCACTGTAGGCAAGACACATTTGTCTTTGTACTCCTCACCTGGTTGCCGCCATACACGCTTGACACCATCTAAATCAAATAAGCTTATCTTGGTCTCATCAGACCACAGGACATGGTTCCAGTAATCCATGCCCTTAGTCTGCTTGTCTTCAGCAAACTGTTTGCGGGCTTTCTTGTGCATCATCTTTAAAAGAGACTTCCTTCTGGGACGGCAGCCATGCAGACCATTTTATGCAGTGTGCGGCATATGGTCTGTGCACTGACAGGCTGACCCCCCCACCCCTTCAACCTCTGAAGCAATGCTGGCAGCACTCATATGTTTATTTCCCAAAGACAACCTCTGGATATGACGCTGAGCACGTGCACTCAACTTCTTTGGTCGACCATGGCGATGCAGTGTACGGCATATGGTCTGAGCACTGACAGGCCGACCCCCACCCTTCAACCTCTGCAGCAATGCTGGCAGCACTCATATGTATATTTTCCAAAGGCAACCTCTGGATATGATGCTGAGCACTGTGAAACCACTGTATGGTCTTGCCCACAGTGCTGCATTCACACCTGAGACCTTGTAACACTAACGAGTCACATGAGACTGGGGAGAGTAAATGGCTAATTGGGACATTTCCACTTAGGGGTGTACTCACTTTTGTTGCCAAGGCTTAAACATTAATGGCTGTATGTTGAGTTATTTTGAGGGGACAGTAAATTTACACTGTTATACAGGCTGTACACTCACTACTTTACACTGTAGCAGAGTGTCATTTCTTCAGTTTTGTCACATGAAAAGATATAATAAAATATTTACAAAAGTGTGAGGGTGTATTTGCTTTTGTGAGATACTGTATATACATTTGCAGATGGCTATAAAATTGTAAAGAAATAAATGGGTCTCACTATACCTGTTTGTAACCCACAATTCCTCTATGGCACGGTAGGAATTGAAATCTATACATCATGTCTATCTGTGTCTAAATTTTACTAAATAATATTTGAGTTATATAGCGTTATTCACCAATTCCAACTCAAGTATTCTTTTGAAACCTAGAGTTAGAAGATGCCTGTCTGTGCCCAAGTTGTTTAAAACATGTGGGTCAAACCACTTTATTTGATCAAATACAGGGATCCAATTAAAACTTACTATTCAGAGATTAATGTTACTAGTTCTATATTGAAGGAAAATGAAAATCGTTAGTTGGATTATCTCATTCACTTTTAATTTAATATTCTACATAGTAAACACTTTTGTTGTGAATGCTACTAAATAAAAAAATGTTTACAAACAACACATAGACTTTGTAAATTGTATTATAGCAAGCATAGCATTTTACTGCTTATACTGCATATGGCATAGTTTATAAATAGTTATTAAATCTCAGGGCATATTATTGTACATTTAGTGTGAGTCACTTATGAGGCAAACAAAATACCTGGCAGAAAACCAAGCTTTCATATTTTTAAAATGTGTTCTTTTTATAGACTCTGATATCTGAGATATGTCTCAGGTTGGGTGCTCCTGCAGTATAACATAGTGTGCGTTAGCCAATTAGTTTAATGTAGTATTACCTTTAGCATTAGGTTAGATCTCAGGCTCTTTCACCATACTACATTTGAAACTGACACATAAAGTGAACAGCAGATAATAGAATCTAGCTGAATTTCTTTATTTAAATTTCCATATTTCCACATAAGAGTAAAATAAAAATATTGTACTTGTTATGAATTTTGCTGCTACAGTATAGTTCTAGCTGGATTTAATTATTAAAAAAGTAACACTGGTTATTAAAAAAGTAACACTGTTTTTTTTTATATTTTTTTAACTCTTTTAACTCTTGATAAAGAGACAGTGTTTCTAATCATGACAAAGACAAATTAGAGATAAATGTTATACAAATATACTATGTCAAACCATGTACTGGAAGTGTACTTTTTCAACCTAACCACATTCATGTGTGACTTGTGTGTTCCCATGCACTGCTGTTCTGGCACTTAGATATTCTACAGTCTTGCCTGTAGCCTCCTAAAAGGAGTGCAAGACCTCACATAAAACACACATATGCTGCCGCTGGGTTGGTGTGCTAAAGTACGCTTCCATTGTGTTGTATTTTGATATGGAATATACATTGATGACCTTGCATTACCCATTAAATAGTAGCATAGAAAGTTTTAACAGAAAAGAATCAAACAACCAATCTAGTATGGCCTTGTAGGTTATTTACTTTTTAGTGCTTAGGATACCTTTATGCATATCCCTAGTTGTATTGAGCTCCTTTACATCCAACTGCATTATCCTGGCCTTGAGGAGCACTTACAGATTAGGCTCTGCCAGGGTAATGCACCGGAACATCAAATGAGGAGGCTCAGCAGAAAAGAAAGAATAATGAAGAGGCTGAGAACCGGAAGAAGAAGAAACAGAGCTGTGGAGACACAGCGAAAGTAGGGATAGAGAGTGAGAAAGAAAGTGAAAAAGTGAGTGACATTTTCATTTCCATATAACAAAAAATCTAAATACTGAAAATTAAAAGACCAAATAGAAACAAAAAAATGTCTGAATTGTGTTTGGTCCATGTGCACAAGCATACTATATATGCAACATATAACAGATAATGGTCTGCAGCTTTTCATACTCAACTTCAATGACTTTGGCACTTTATGTGTGTGTGAAATCCTTCCTTATGTTGAGTCCCAGAATCATTTATAAGTGTGTGGTTTCCTTTCGTATGTTCACTCTCATAACCACATTCTGAGACATATAAGTGAGGATCTGCTTACTTGAGACAAGCAATCTTAGTCTCCCAAATAACAAGGTTATTCTTCCTTTCAATAGATTCTGTAGTTAATATTGGGTTCAGATGCTAACTCAGTCTATGTCCGCTGTAAATCTCCAATACATATCCATTGTTGTTCTGCTCATATGTACTCAGTGCATGTAGGATGAGAATAAACAATACATATGAAAGCTCTAGTCTACAATCCATTACCTGTGATAATCAATAATGGATATATATATATATATATATATATATATATATATATATATAGTAGAGGTTGAGAAATGTTTTAGACTTGAGAAAGGGAGAAGAGCTCCCGAAAGCTTGTCATTACAAAATTAGTCCAATAAAAAAGGTATTATCACAAGATACTTATTCCATCTGTTATTTGAGATATCTATCTATCTATCTATCTATCTATCTATCTATCTATCTATCTATATATATATATATATATATATACACATATATACATATATATATACATATATATATATATATATATATACAATGTAAAAAAATAAAGTATTGCAGAGTATGCAGTGATACCTTTTTTATTGGACTAACATAATATTAAAAAGACAAGCTTTCGAGAGTTATCCTCCCTTCATCAGGTCCGAAGCAATACTAATCAACATGATAGAGGTTACAACTTTAAAACAAGTGATGGTATAAGAGGGTGGGGGAGGGGTTGAGTGGGGTGTCGTAAATAATAGGTCTGGAGGTGAGAAATGCAGAGAGGTAGAGAGATAACCCAGGGACCAGAGACAATCCTTACTCCAGAATCTTCTACAACTTGCACCTGAAGCTAAAAAATTAGAAACACAATTGGAATATTTCTACAGAAAAAATCAACAAGTTCTCATCAGGAAAAAAAAGAAGAAACTGGCAAACCTTGCACAGAACAAAGACATTCCAAAAAAAAGATCAACCTTATCCACTGAAAGTGTCAATGTCCCTATGCAAGCTAAGAAGGTTAACCACCATGAAAGCAACACAGACAATAATGAAATTGTTAACCTCTCCAACCATAATCTATCAATACCTGAGAAAACAGTCCTATCCAAGGGGCTTACATTTTGTCCAAGCACAAAACTGGATCACATTCAATTATACTCAGACTTGGAGGAATTTTTTAGAAGACTGAGGCTTAAGGAATTCCTTCCTGCCAATACTATACTTGCAACCATGGATGTGGAGTCTTTATATAGCAACATCCCCCATAAAGATGGTATTGAGGCCTGCATCAAATTCCTCTCCTCCAGCAATGCCACACAAAAATATGATAGTGAAACCATCGCCAAGCTCATAGAATTTATACTGACACACAACTATTTCAAGTTCTATGACACTAACTACCTACAAATGACCGGGACAGCCATGGGCACCAAAATGTCACCGCAATATGCCAATCTTTTCATGGCTGACTTGGAACAGAGATTCCTAGCCACTCACCCCCACAAACCGCATAATTATTACCGTTACATCGACGACATCTTCATAATATGGACAGAAGGAGAAGAAAACCTTTTAAAATTCCACAAATCTTTCAATTCATTCCACCCATCTATAAAACTCAAAATGAATTTCTCAAAACACAGTGTGAGCTTCCTGGACTGCGCCATAACTGTCACCTCCGGCTTTCTTCACTCTTCCGTGTATAGAAAACCCACAGACAGGTACAGCTACCTTCACAATTCAAGCTTTCATCCCAAACACACTAAACAAGGTGTCATTTACAGCCAAGCCATCAGATACCACCGTATTTGCTCTGACACTCAGGACCGAGACAAACACCTGGGCGCGCTGGCAGAGTCATTTCAGAAGAAGGGCTACAAGGAAAAAACTACATCCAAAAATTTTTTATCTGCTGTAAGAACACCACGGGAAAGGCTTCTAGAATACAAAAAAAAGGATAACACAAGCAGGATCCCTCTGGTAGTTACCTACAACCCAACTCTTGAAGAAATCCGCAAAATTATTAAAGACCTACAGCCGATACTCTCAGAAGACCCCATACTGAAAAAAATATTCCCTCAGCCCCCAATACTGGCATTCAAACAACCACCAAACCTGAGGAAAAGATTAGTGCGCAGCAAACTGGCCCCAGAACAGGAGCATACACAGAATGGCACTGTACCATGCAACAAATCCCGCTGCAAACTTTGCCAACATATATGTGACAGCAACACAGCCAGTCACAACAACAAAACATACAGCATCAAAGATTCTTACTCATATGCATCGGCAAACGTGGTGTACATGATACAATGCTCTGCATGTGACAAAGGGTGCTACATTGGAGAAACTGGGCTTAAACTGCACCTTAGAATGAACCTGCACCGAAGCTCCATCAAAAACCATGAGGAAGAAAAATATTGCACCCCGGTAGGACATCATTTCACACAGAACAATCACTCCATCCAAAACCTAAAAATTAAAGTACTAAAAGGAAATTTCAGAGACTCTCAGGAAAGAAAAACATTTGAGATGAAAATGATTACACATTCTAACACCATAAAAGAGGGACTTAATGTGGATTCTGGCTTCCTTACACACTACCAGAACTTCATATGAACTTCATCTAAACATCCAATGTGTGTCTAATTGCTGTTATTATCTTTGATGTTTTACTGTGGTTATTGGTTTCCCTAAGTGTATTTGTTCTGTCCCTGGGTTATCTCTCTACCTCTCTGCATTTCTCACCTCCAGACCGATTATTTACGACACCCCACTCAACCCCCCCCACCCTTCTCTTATACCATCACTTGTTTTAAAGTTGTAACCTCTATCATGTTGATCAGTATTGCTTCGGACCTGATGAAGGGAGGATAACTCTCGAAAGCTTGTCTTTTTAATATTATGTTAGTCCAATAAAAAAGGTATCACCGCATACTCTGCAATACTCTATTTTTTGACATCGTGTCTACTGGACTAATACGGCTTCACCCTTTTACATTATATATATATATATATATATATATATATATATACACTCTCTCTAGCAGTTTCACAAATTCGATTGTGCTGTATTAAAAATGACCACTGATGCATTGCTTAAATATTTATTCTTCGTACATAGTCCTGGAATTCTTATATACTATTATAAGTAACAACATATACATTTCAGAGACTTAAAGATACATTTGTGAGCAAAAGTTTGGGTTAATTTTGTCATTTTGAATATCAAAGAAACATTATTTGGCTAGGAGTGCCTAAACTGTTTATAACGAGGTTAGTTTGAAAGGGTCTTTCTGTATGTTAGCCACATTATTAATAAAACACACCTTACAATGAAATATAAAAATATTTTTCATGGGAGTCACTTATGGCCCAGTTGTTGTGAATTTTATTACACCACATAGTCTTTCCCTTTTCATGGCTGTCCATGAATGCACTCATTAGAAAAGCATTATTATGTATTTGTACGTGCAAACAATAAACTTAAAGCCATGTAGTGTAGTGGCTGCTAGTCTGTAAGAATATATTAACAGCAAGTAGATTTGATGAAACGGGTGTTAGATTGTCTGAAAGCAGATGGGAGGGTAGCATGCAGGTGGGAAACCCCTATGGTAGCAGATGGTAAAATGAAGACGTGTCAATATATCAGTGAAAGCAGTGGGGGAAGATACGGTGTCATTAAAAACAAGAACAAGAGTAAGAAGAAGGAATGTGCAGAGGAGAGCAAAGAAAAAAAGGTGAGCGATTGAGAATCGGGATCAGACATCCATCCAACCACCTACAAGAGATGAAGCATCGGTTGTGGCTGAATGTGATAAGATAGAGGGAGGATCAAGTTGTGCCAAATGTAGGCTGTTATTGGTGTAGTTAGACAAATATTTGTAACACTGTGACATGTAAATACATACTGAAAAAAATCATGGCTCCTTAAACTATACATAATTAAATATCCAATTAAATAAAGGTAAAATAAAATTATGTTATAAAAAGAAAATTAATGGTAAATGGATGACTTCCGTTACTGCTTCCATGAAATACTGAATAATCGTACTTTTTGCAGAGCACGTTCTGCTTGAGCAAATCTTTATAAATTGGTTACAATATGATCAAACTCATAAAATAATACAGCATAAGGAATAAAACATGACAGGGTGGGTATTTTTAACTCTTATTTGCATGTACTAGTATATTTTAAAGTAGCGGCCAAAATTTTTACTGCTCAGCAAACAGGATGAATATCAACAGCCCACACACTATAGAACATCGTATTCCATGTGAAGGATGATTTGGTAAAATCTGCAATTTTTTTATTGATACTTTTTTCCTGATAAATGTGTTTACTTTAATTTTTATATTATTTATTTCTTCCATAGGGTCAGTCCATAAAATGTTCTTTAATATAAATGGCTATGTTTAAAGTTAAGTTTGAACATTTATTAATTTCCCAGTTTAACCCCTTCAGGTCCGGGACGTACCTGGTACTTCCTGGTTACCGGTCAACGGTAGACCGGGACGTACCAGGTACGTCGCCGCCGAAAAGCGGTCCCGCGTCGCACTGAACGCCGGGATCGCGAAGGGCTGGCTGCTACTGACCGCTGGGCGACCCCAGCAATCGTGCAGCAGCCAATCGCCGTCACTTTCATGCACGTGATCGTTTGAAAAGCGAATCACGTGCATGCTTTTGAATATTGACAGATACAATGTTTGTAAACATTGTATCTGCCTATATTACCCTGTCTCCCTCCTCCTCACTCGTGGTTGTGAGTTGGAGAGAGACAGAGCACGTTGTTGAAGAGAGTCCCGAGCGATTTGTATTAAAAAAAATAAAAAATAAAATTTATATATTTTTTTCAGTGTTCTGATCAGCAGCATTTAATTCTTTTTTTTCCCTTAAAATTGTGGGTGGGTGGCTGTGGGTGGGTTAGTTAGTGGGGAATTGATTAGTTAGTGAGGAATTTATCAGTTAGTGGGGAATTGAATAGGTAGGGATTAGGGTTAGGGTCTAGGGTTAGGTAGGGCAATAAATAAATAAATAAATAAATAAAAAATAAATATATAAAAAAAAAATATGGATAGGTTTTATACGGTGGAAGAGGCATATAAAATGTTGGCCACAGATACTGACACTGCGTCAGACTCTGCCACTGACACTGCGTCAGATTTTGATGTGGGCCAGTTTACCAGCAGCTCTGATGATGCTGCACCCCCAGTTAGCCGTGTTGCTTCTTCTACTACTCCTGATCCCTCTGATGAGTGGATCCCTGCAGCTGGCACTTTTCCAGATGTTCCCCCCTTCACTGCCAATTCCGGCATTCATCCGGATGTCGCAGAATATACCCCAAGCCAGTTTATGGAGCTGTTCATGGGCAATGAGTTTTGGGAGGGGTTAGTTTACCAGACTAACTTGTACGCTGCCCAGGAATTTAGAAATAAAGCAAACAAGCAAAAGGCATGGACTCCCACTGATGTGTGCGAGTTAAAAACATTCTGGGCACTCATCATGATAATGGGGATAATAAAAAAGCCCACTTTAAAGTCGTACTGGAGCACTGACCCCATTATTTCAACCCCAATTTTCTCCAACACCATGAACAGGGGAAGGTATGCACTCCTCCTCCGCTTTTTACATTTCAATGACAATACCCAGTGCCTTCCCAAAGATGACCCCACATATGACAGGCTTTTTAAAATTCGCCCCCTTATTTCTCACTTCCAAACTAAATTTGCTGCCGTTTATAACCCCAAGCGAGAAATTAGTATTGATGAGTCCCTAATGAAATTTAAAGGCCGGTTAGGGTTCAAGAAATACATTCCCTCTAAACGCTCCTGGTATGGGGTAAAATTTTATAAATTATGTGAGAGCAGTAGTGGCTACACATATTCCTTCCGGGTGTATGAGGGGAAAGATGCCAAGCTTGACCCACCAGGTTGCCCAGACCAGAGGCGTATATAGGGTATGGCAGCCATGGCACGTGCCATGGGCGCCATCTCAAGGGGGGCGCCGGTGAGCGGCTTTTAAATGCCGCTCACCGGCATTTTTTATTTTTTTTGATGCGGAGGAGAGAGAGGGGCATCTAGCAACCGCTCGGCGCCCCTCATTCTCCTCCACGAGCCCTCTACCCCCATCCCGGTGCCGGCATTTCATGCAGAGCGCCGCAATATGCCGGCATATTGCGGCGCTCTGCATGAAATGCCGGCACCAGCGAGCGGCTTTTAAACACTGATGCGGAGGAGATAGAGGGGCGCCGAGCAGTTGCTAGGCGCCCCTCTATCTCCTCCGCATCAGTGTTTAAAAGCTGCTCGCTGGTGCCCGCTGCTTCACTGCTGGGCGCCGAAATATGACGTCATATTACGGCGCTCAGCAGTGAAGCAGCGGGCACCAGCGAGCGGTGCAGGAAGACAGCAACATCGTGCTCCCGTCGCTGGACTTCAAGGTGAGAGGGGGGGTTTAAAAAGTGATAAGGGAGGGGGTTAAAAAGTGGTAAGGGAGGGGGTTAAAAAGTGGTAAGGGAGGGGGTTAAAAAGTGGTAAGGGAGGGGGTTAAAAAGTGGTAAGGGAGGGGGTTAAAAAGTGGTAAGGGAGGGAGGGGGGTTAAAAAGTGGTAAGGGAGGGAGGGGGGTAAAAAAGTGGTAAGGGAGGGAGGGGGGTTAAAAAGTGGTAAGGGAGGGGGGTTAAAAAGTGGTAAGGGAGGGAGGGGGGTTAAAAAGTGGTAAGAGAGGGAGGGGGGTTAAAAAGTGGTAAGGGAGGGAGGGGGGTTAAAAAGTGGTGAGGGAGGGGGTTAAAAAGTGGTGAGGGAGGGGGGTAAAAAGTGGTAAGGGAGGGAGGGAGGGAGGGGGGTAAAAAGTGGTAAGGGAGGGAGGGAGGGGGGAAAAAAGTGGTAAGGGAGGGAGGGAGGTAAAAAATGGTGAGGGAGGGAGGGAGGGGGGTAAAAATTGGTAAGGGAGGGAGGGAGGGGGTTAAAAAGTGGTAAGGGAGGGAGGGGGTTAAAAAGTGGTAAGGGAGGGAGGGAGGGGGGTAAAAAGTAGGGAGGGAGGGGGTTAAAAAGTGGTGAGGGAGGGGGTTAAAAAGTGGTAAGGGAGGGAGGGAGGGGCTTAAAAAGTGGTAAGGGAGGGAGGGGGTTAAAAAGTGGTAAGGAATGAAGGGAGGGGGTGGGTTAAAAAGTGATGAGGGAGGGGGTTAAAAAGTGATGAGGGAGGGGGGTAGATATAAGTAAAGAGTGTGCATTAATGTGTGGATGCATTGAGTGAATGAGAGAGAGCATGAGTTAATGTGTGGATGAGTTGTCTGAATGAGGGCGAGCATGAGTTAATATGTGAATGTATTGTCTGAATGAGGGAGAGCATGAGTTAATGTGTGGATGAATTGTCTGAATGAGGGAGAGCATGAGTTAATGTGTGGATGAGTTCTCTGAATTAAAGTGTGAATTAGTGAGTGACTGTAAAAGTGTTTGTGTGTATCATAGATGTATAATTGTGGAAGGGCAAAGATGGCACTAGCAGGAGGTTTGAGCCTTGGGGACCGTGATGGCACAGGCAGGGTGTATATGGGACAAAGATGGCACTGGCCGGACTGTTTGGGGACAAAGTTGACTTGTGGTGGGCTATTTGGGGACAAAGATGGTAAATCTTATGTGTGTAATCTGGGTGCTGGCCAGGTTCTATGTGGGCAGTGTGGACACCAGGGCTGGCTTTGGGGTGCAACCTGTGATCTATGCCTGTAATTTAGGGGGTTTTAAATATACCTTTAATGCCGTGTTTTTATGTGAATTCCAATTGATCTTTACCTGCAAAGCTGGGTTTTTGTGTTATGCTGTAGATCCATATCTGCTATGCTATGTTTCCATACATTATTTATGTGTACCTGCAAATACAGGGTTAATATGTCTTATTCAGTTGATCTATACCTGCGATGCTGCGTTTCATATATTATTATTGTATACCTGCAAATACAGGACTTGTATGTCTGATTCTGTTTATTTGATATATACCTTCAGTGCTGAGATCACAAGTGAATTTCAATTGATCTGGGTTTGCGTGTTGATCTATACCCGCTATCGGCAGCAGGGACTAATATATATATATATATATATATATATATATAAAACACTTTCAAAAAGATGGTCAGCACTCCAGGTCTTTAAATTGACAATTTCATTTTATTCAAAGTCCAGTCGACGTTTCAGTCATTACTGACTTTCATCAGGACATATGATATGTCCTGATGAAAGTCAGTAATGACTGAAACGTCGACTGGACTTTGAATAAAATGAAATTGTCAATTTAAAGACCTGGAGTGCTGACCATCTTTTTGAAAGTGTTTTATATGGAAACTGCTGGTTACTAGCACCGGGCTTGGAACATTTGGAATGGTGTGCAATGGACTCTGTGAGTAAATATATATATATATATATATATATATATATATATAGGCAGCAGGGGCTAGTAAATGGTTTTTTATTTGGACAGGGGCGCAATTTCAGTGCTTGCCATAGGCGCTATTTTCAGTAGATACGCCTCTGGCCCAGACCATCTGGGCATAAGTGAAAAAATTGTCTGGGACCTTGTTTGCTCCTTACTGAACAAAGGGTACCACTTGTACATGGACAACTATTACACAAGTGTCCCTTTGTTCAAGTTGCTGTTTTGCATGGACACCTTGGCCTGTGGCACCATAAGGCAGAGCAGAATAGGGGTCCCAAAACAGATTAGGGAAACCAAATTAAAATATGGGGCATCCTTAGCTTTACGCCAACAAGAACTTTTGGCTGTAAAATATAGGGAGAAGAAGGATGTGTGCATGTTAAGCACGGTTCATGATGATGCCACTCAGGTCCAAAGAAAGCCTACCTGCATCAAGGCCTACAATAGGGATATGGGGGGAGTGGATTTGGCCGATCAATTATTGCAGCCATACCTCATAATGAGAAAAAACAATACGTGGTATAAAAAGGTAGCCATTTATATAATGCAGATTGCAACTCACAATGCATTCTTACTTTTTAAAAAAATACACCCTGCCAAAAAAACCACATTTTTATCTTTTCAGTTTTTGTTACTCAAGGAAATCTTGGCTCCAGCTGAACAAGGCCCCTCAGTGATAATTGAGGAGGAACATTTCCCTTTCAAATTTTCTCCAAACTCCAAAAAATCCAAAACACAGAAACGGTGCAGGGTGTGTTATGCCAAAGGGCACAGGAAGGACACTGTATTTTACTGTTCTGGTTGCCCTGATAAGCCTGGTCTGTGCATTGGCAACTGTTTTAAGGAATTTCACACAGTTGCCAGGTACAAAAAATAATTTAATTGTTTCTTAATCTTTCTTACAGTTGCCAGTTACAAAAAATAATTTCATTTTTTCTTAATCTTAATTTTTCTTAATCGTTCTTAATCTACTGTTCTTAATCTACTGTTCATAAATATATACTATTTTGGGGTACTTTACAGTGAGGGGCTTTCAAAATGTCCCAAATGGGATATGGGCCCAGTAAACCAATTTCTGAAAACTTGCGCATGTTCCAGTTATGGCCTCATGGCTTCCTCAAAAAATGCATGAACCATGCATGTGAGGCCTTGTTGGAATTGGGGGATGTTGGTGAACAAAATGTGGCATTTTCTTCCACTGTTGCACTTATGGTGTGCAAGAAATTCAGTGCAACATTGAAATGTATGCGTTAAAAACGCAATAAAATAATTTCCCTGTGAAGTTTGGCAGACATCAGTGAAGAAATGGCTAGCTGAAAACTGTCAAAACTACCCTAGTTGAACACCTTGACTTGTCTACTGTTCATAAATATATACTTTTATGGGGTACTTTACAGTGGGGGGGGCTTCCAAAATGTCCCAAATGGGATATGGGCCCAGTAAACCAATTCCTGAAAACTTGCGCATGTTCCAGTTATGGCCTCATGGCTTCCTCAAAAAATGCATGAACCATGCATGTGAGGCCTTGTTAGAATCATGGGATGTTGATGAACAAAATGTGGTGTTTTCTTCCACTGTTGCACTTATGGTGTGCACGAAATTCAGTGCAACATTGAAATGTATGCGTTAAAAACGCAATAAAATAATTTCCCTGTGAAGTTTGGCAGACATCAGTGAAGAAATGGCTAGCTGAAAACTGTCAAAACTACCCTAGTTGAACACCTTGACTTGTCTACTGTTCATAAATATATACTTTTATGGGGTAATTTACAGTGGGGGGCTTCCAAAATGTCCCAAATGGGATATGGGCCCAGGAAACCAATTTCTGAAAATTCCAAATGTGAAAACGAAAATGCGCATGTTCCAGTTTTGCCCTCATAGCTTCCTCAAAAAATGCATGAACCATGCATGTGAGGCCTTGTTGGAACCGGGGGATGTTGGTGAATACAATTTGGTGTTTTTTTCTGCAGTTGCACATATTCTATACAAAATATAATATAAAATCTAAAGCAACATAGCAACATAAGCAAAAAAACCACCAAAATTTGGCAGCAATTGGCGATAAAATCCCTGTTTGAAAAGTGTCAAAATGACCCTAGTTGTACACCTTGACTTATCTACTGTTCATAAACATATAATTTTGGGGGGATAATCAGTATCTGTGACAACTATTACAGTTATTAGACTACCATGCCAAATTTGAAAAAAATTACATTTCAAAAACGTGATGCATGCCTTGCAATATTTGCCCTATACTGGTCAAAATAGATAAAAATCCTGGCCATGTTGGGTGGTTTCCAAATCAGGACAAGTTAATGAATATATTTGGGATAATTTTTTCCCATTGGTTCAATGTGTGTACAATTTGTATATATACAAAACTGTAAAACAAATTGCGTTTTTTTTATTTTTTCCCCACTTTTTCCAGTTTATTTCAAACAAAACAATGTACTACCCAGCTTAATATGGTTTCAAATGAAAGCCCTACTTGTGCTGAAAAAAACAATATATGATTTGTGTGGGTGCACCAATTGATAAGAGAGAAATTACAGTTGAAGAAAGACATGGCAAAAACACAAAAACGGCTCCGGTCTTTTAGCGACACCCTAGTTTAAAAATCCCGGTCCTGAAGGGGTTAAACTAGTTACAAAATGGAAATGTAAATATTTATTTTGTGGGTTGTATAGAAAACATATCAATATATTCTAGGACTTGCTATAATGCATACAGATTTATTCTCATTTTGCGTTAATAATGGTGGTATAAGATCTAAACCAGTGGTGTCCAACCTGTGGCCCTCCAGCTGCTGCAGGACTACATCTCCCATACTGCTCTTTCAGCTAAGGACCTGTCAGAGGAGTATGGTAGATGTAGTCCTGCAGCAGCTGGAGTGCCGCAGGTTGGGCATCGCTGATCTAAACAGTCAGAGCTCATGCAATGCATCTCTTCCACCCAAAACGATATCACACTATTACTTTTCTAACTAAATAAATGATGTCACGAGGCCCGGACTGGCCATCGGGCACACTGGGCATTTTCCCGGTGGGCTGGGCGGCCCAGGGCCGGATTGACGCAGGGGCCGATGGAGCTGCAGCTCCAGGCTCCTACTTTAAAATAGGCTCAGTCAGCACCTGCCCCTTAAACCCGCAGCAACTGCGACCGTGTCCGCCACTCTAGGGGGCCGGGCAGCCCCCACCAGGGCCGGCCTCAGGGGTGCGCGGCCGCACAGGGCTTAAATTAAAACATCGGGGGGTTTTTTTGTTTACTTTATTTAACATCCTTTATGTTAAATAAAGTTTGTTTAACTTTATTTAACATGGAGGATGTTAAATCAAGTTTTAAAAAAAAACAACAAAAAAACCCTGATGTTTTAATTTAAGCCCTGTGTGGGCACGCACCCCTAAGGCCGGCCCTGGTGGGGGCTGCCCGGCCCCCTAGAGTGGCGGACACGGTCGCAGTTGCTGCTTACTCCGGCAACAAGGTAAGTAGGGTAAGGGAGGGGGGTGCAGTGAGAGGGGGAGAGGGGTTAGATAGAAAGGGGTAGAGGGGATAGATAGTGAGAGGGGGTACATATTGAGAAATGGGGAAGGGGGTACATAGTGATAAGGGGGAACATAGTTAGAAGGGGCAGATAAGATGGGGAGAGGGGGTACTCTGAATGCGTACGAAAATGAATGAATAAATGTGTGGATGAATTGTGTGAATGCGTATGAGAATTAATGAATTCATGTGTGGATGAATTGCTTGAATGATTTGTGAGACTGCATTAATGAATATGTGTTAATGAGTTGTGTGAATGAGTGAGTAAGTGTTTGTTTCTATCATGAATGTTTAAGTGGTTTGGGGAAATGCAAAGATGGTACATATACATAATAAACATAAATAAATAAATAAAAATGGGCTGCTCAGTCTTAAATACCCGGGCCTATTTTTTGTCCCAGTCCGGGCCTGGATGTCACAATTTCCATTACAGAGAGTAAGGGTTAGCATGACCCTCCAATCATGCACTGTGATTGGACCTTCGCCTTAAGGCCCACATGGCACGGTGACATGCATTATTATGTATTGAGAAGGTGTCTTGTATCCGAATTAAAGGGAAGATCTTTAAGTCTTAGTTCCCTGGGTGGATCACGGTTTCACTTGTAAACAGCGCTGAAAGATAATAAAATACAAAATGAAGCAGACCCCCACAATTTCTATTGTCACTCATATCCTCTGTCTATGGGATGAATGTCAATTCAAAACACAGGTATAAAAGGAATTATTTCCTTTTATTATAAAAGGGAGTATTTTCAAATATTATTTTTATTTGCTTTCAACATATATTTCTTGAAGTGATTGTATTAGTTACTTACCTAAGCATTTTTGTCTTGGTTACCTATAGCACAAAAGGAATGGTTTGAGCAACTTTAAAAGGTAACAGCATTTAATCCAACATTGTTTAATGTAATGTAAGACTTTTAAATGTTATACCATATTTTATATAATAAAAACATTCAGATGCCTACTTTAAATCTTTTGTTATTATACAGTTAAACTAAGACTTTCAGAATAACAGAATTGTTACTTGCTAATATGTCACAGTGGGCCCATTTGTTTGCTTATTCAGTTTCTTCCCACATGTTCACAATCTGACTGAACTGTTCTTAAGAAAATATAGATATTAATGCAAATTGTGCTTTCCAACCTGTTTTAAAGCAAAAAAATCCAATTAGTTACAGAATGGCCATGTGAATATGTCCTTGTAACACCATATTCTTTAGACTTACCTGCTTAGGGCAGTCACCTGTTCCATGGCACCAATAGGAGTTCCAGAATCCAGGCTTCCATTTTGGGAGCGATTTCAGAAATAGTGGGATCTAGAAATTGGATCATACTGACCCTAGATCAAATTTGACCATAGTATGACTCTTACAAGAGATATATTAAGATGTTAACAGCCATAACTACTTCACCAAGAATTTTCATGTAGTCCCCAGGGCGATGAAGGAAAAACTTGCTAATGTTCCATGCTAATGAAACGGGGTAAGTCCAGCCAAAAGACGACTAATAAAGCACTATCCAGTCATTTTTAAAAACATTTACAGAATGAGCATACATAAAACCAATAAAAGGAGCAAAGAAAGAAACGTATCATTGTGTAACCTCCTAATAGAAGAGGGCCCTCTTCTGCAGAAGGTTCTCAGTAAGTGCTTATTATATTGTCAATTTTAATGTTATTGTTAATTTTCACTCTCTGTCTATTGTAATCTGCTGGAACTCTTTACTCTATTCACCAAAGTGACTATATGTCATTTTTCATTTAAAGCATACAACAATGTTTCTGGTAGTGTCCTAAATTCTTCCCTAAAGGGAAGCTCTGTCCTCCTCTCCCTGTCTCCAGGTTTGTCAACATCCTCACTGATACAACCCTGTATGGTTGATATCATGAGGCTATGCATGAATGCTGGGGGGTTTACAATGTTGCTCTCACACTTGGATCATTGGATGCCCAAATCTTGGGTTTGTGTCCACTGCAGGACCAGAGGCGGAATGGTCCCCTCACCAACTGGAGCCACAGAGCAACAGCTCCTTAAGACACACAGTTAATTCCTTCCCTGATTTTACCTTTTCTCTGGCCTTACGGCTTCATGTTCTGAATCAGATGAAAAACTGCACAGTTCCTTATTGATTGTTGTAGGGAGCAAAATGGTTACAATGTTTCATGATATAAATTCAGCAAAGTGCTCATAACATTATTTTATTGTCTACATCAATTATATACATTTGCTCACTGGGTTCTGTAAAATATAACTGCTCCTGCAAATCAAGGACTCATCTTGAAAACCCAAGACAGTCTTTAGAATAATTTCTGCATAGCAAGAGGCATGAATAATAATCAACCAATCTAGGTATACTTGAAATAAAAATAATTGAAACAAAAATGGTAAATAAACAAACATGAAGCGTGGAAAAGAAGAGTGAAGCGTGGCAAAGATTCCAAAAGCCTGGTGTTCTAAGAAGGGAATATTCTTGCATATGCTACAAATACTGTGCAACATTTCTACAACACACCAGCATCAGCAGACGAGTAACTGTCTTGCCTTTCTATTGCTAATTGTGGGTGAAATGGAATGTGTGAATGCATTCTTATGTGTCATTCGATATGCTTGTCAAATGTCCTCCTTGGAGTTAGCAGTGTTGTTTTCAAACTTAAAAACAAATAAAACTTATGTAAGAAAGGCAAATACTGAAACAGGTCGTAAATAACACAGTGCTGCAGAAAAAGCCTCTAAAACATTTAAGACTAAACAGGAAGTTTACTATTCATCTAACAGAAAAAATAGAAAAAAACAAGTTAAAGTTAAAAAAGTTAAAAAGTTTTTATATCTCAAAATCTGAGCTAAAAAATGCCATCTTCTAGCTTTATTTAACATACCAAATTTTAATTTATAAAGCACACTCATCTTGGGTATATCCATGGCCCCCATGGCCCATTATTACTAAATATATCCATAAGTACAGATATTGCGTTTGACATACATTTTTATTTATATTGTTGAAAGAGGTAAGTTTAGTGCTTTGATATTTTATAGACTTGCTAGTGCTAGTGGTTGGGTATTCACCTTCAAAAGCCCTTGGTACCCCCTTAAGCCACTGATTTTCTAGTAATTTTCTGCCTACAAAGCACTGGAATGAGGAGGTACTTGGACCACAAATATAGACATCTGGGTAACACACAGACAATGTGGCCAAGGTATTTAGAGGGATCTTGCAGTAAAAGGCAAACCACAGTCTGTATAAATGTTGCATTTTGTGAAATAGCCTCTCAGACTCCAGCTGAAAAATGTATTAACAGAACATCTAGCTAAATAAGCTTTAGCTCTAACTTAAAATCAATGTCCATGTGACTGCCTTACTCCATAGCTAACTATATCCTACTGAACCGCAGTGTAACATATATTAACCCCTGAATGTACACGGAAAAACAGTCACTTAATGACCAATGACGTGCCTGGAACGTCATAGCATTAAACAAGCTTAGAAAGCAATCTATGATTGCTTTCTCCACCTAAACAGTGTTGCTGTAATGTCTCGATGTCAAGGCATTCAGCAACACTGCTATCAGCATGAGGGGCCCTGTGTGACCCCTCCCCAGGGCATAAACATCCATCATACGCTGCATGGTGGCTTAAGCCTGTTTTAAAAGAGTTTTTAAACTTAAACTCTAAAATAGTTTAACCTCTAAGCTTCAATGGTGTCACTAAAAAGCCTTGATACCAAGTCATTCAGTGACACCAAACACCCACCCTAGGACGCACTGCAACTGCTCCAGAGACACTGTCATGTGGTCATTAAAATGAACAGAAACACTATGTTTCATATATTTGTTACAAACTTTATTTCATGCTCTCTTATGTGTATATGTAAATGTCTAGATGTGTGGCCTATGTACTGGATGCCACAAGGGCAAGTTAAGAGTTATTAAATATTTTTATTGCAAATAACTGTGAAATAAAAATTAGCAATTTGTAGGCAGCGCTGGACTCTAACCATCACGGTTTTAAATTGAAAACAGGAAAGTCCTGGGAACAGGTTACAGAAAAAAGAAAAGAATATTTGATTGTAAAACAAAAGTAAATTTTATAATTGCTTTTTTAAATTGGATTAGCGAAATTAAATAATTTAAAGTAGAATTGCATCCTTACAAAAGAGAACATCTTGAAAATGATGAATATATTTAGTTACAATTATACAATTATACAATTATATAATAGGGTACAAATTCATTAACAAGTAACCAAAGAAATTTGTTACTTAAATGAGACTATTAAAGTACAATTTCAGCACCAAAATAACATTGACCAAGCTGGAAACATATATGACCACTATCAAACTATGCAGAAAATTTTAAGAGCCAGCATATTTCTTTTTAAGAGACAGGGATGAAAGCATTCATAGAAATTAGTAAAACAGCACAAAACGTTAGGTGCTACCTGCAAAATTAAAGGTGCACGATTACCTGGTAACTGGTAATCCAGCACTAATCATGTTTCAATATAATACAATACAAAGTGAAAATACATACACAATATATATATATACAGTAAATTAAAAATTCCATATCATAGTACAAATAGTTTGATATGCCCAGTTTGGCCCGTACAGATGTGTTCTGGAAAGTCATATTTTCAGTCCTTTAAATGGGTAATCCAAAACCCTTAAAACTCTAAAAAGAAAAAGAAGAAGCAAACCTAACACCTTCTCTTGACTCTTCTTGTCCTTCTGTCTTCCTCTTTTTTTTCTTTTGTATTCCTTCTTCATCTGCTTCTCAGTGAACCTGGCCTCCCAGTCAACTTCTACAAAAGGGCAGAGCCTCCAGGCTCTGTTCTTTTGTGGAAGTTCACAGTTTGGCCAGAATAATGGAGACAAATTTGTCTTCATTAATGTGGTCTCCCAGTTAACTTCTGTAAAAAGGCAGAACCTTCAAGCAAACCGTTCCCCTTGTTCCTCCAATCGGGGGATTCAGAATTGTGTTTCCAAATGGAAGGAATGGTATGAACCTGAAAAGTGCAGGAAACAAAATGTGTTGTCTGAAACAAATCTATAATCTATTTATAAGATTGTTAATGCTACAAAGCATAACATAGACATCTGAACAAATGCCACTGTATTTTTCTATAAAAAATATATTTATCTTTTTTTTTTTTGCCCCAGTCAATTATGAGATTTTTGTTCTAACATGCGTTTTACATCTATTAAATTGTAGCTATCAACACTGGTATATTACAGGCAAGTAAGCAAGTACAGTATAGTGTATATCGTAAATAACATTTGGCGCATCTTCCATGGCATCTAAATTGGAACTACAACAGCATCTTTTTGTGGCAAATGGCCAGTTATTAACATTAGTTAAATGCTTTACACAGCAAATATTTATATACTTCCATGCTCTAGTCTAAAAATAAAATATTAACTGAACGACTAGAAACCGATAAAAAAAACATATGTAAAGGGCATATAAGAAATACTCGTATCCACATTTTTACTGTTACAGTTGTTTTTAATAACAACAACATGCAATCCTGTTAAAATATGATTTGTCCAGTTATCTAAATGGTGATATATTGTAATCCAGAGAAAATGACTCTCAACAAGTAGTTAAGTGCAAATGGTTTATATACTATGTTTACCTACATTGCTGTATTGTCTCTACATATGCTTGATGAATGTCTCACAGTACAATAATATGTCCCTAGCTAGTCATATATAATGAAGTCATTTTTTGGCCCCTATTACTGCCATAAGCATACATTACAATAGAAATATACTGCATTACCTTTTGTATAAATCACTACAGTGGTTAGAATGTTAAATTACAATGGAAGATTCATCTATATTATTTGTTCTTCACACTCAGTCCTTACTAGGGTTTAATGAAACCAAGGTATCTAATAAGAAATGAGGTTGCCATGGAAATATGAACTTTTATACTTGCACTTTTCGACTGATATTTTTGAATGTCATAAATGTGATTAAATTAAGCAAAGTTAAGCTGTGCTACTGATTTTGTGCAAGTCAAGAAAAAAAAAGAAATTAAACTGATTTAAATATAACAATCTATTTCTTCTTTAAATGAATATTACATTATTTAAAGGAACATCTATTCAAATATTCAGCAGCAAAATGTTAATTAAGTAAGTTATAAAAGTAATGGTGCTTTCACAGGTTTTTTGGTTTTTCTTCTTTTTAGATATAATTTAAATATGCGCATGTCATGTCACCTTGCAATACATGTGAATAATTGTCCCTTTTCCTCATTGAACAAACCGACTACTTGTTACCCAAAATAGTTTTAATAGAAATGTTCATGCCTGTGGAGGAGTATTAGCATTTTTCCTTAAATTTCTAATTCATCTTACTTTTTCCTCCTAATATTCACTACTTATACTTAATGTTGGTCTCTTCACTAAAAATAATATTTGCAGGAGAACTGAACATTTTAACACAGAGATATCGCTATACATTATCAAGAACCTATCCAGGCTAGCATCTTAAATAAAAAGTGGAAGCAGAAGAGGTTAGCAGAGAAGGTAGAGAGACATTCAGAGAGTATGAGAGAGTTTGAGTAAAAAAAGGCTGCAAACTCCTTATGAAAATGTGTAGCTTTTTGCTTTTGTTACGTGGGGGGTCTGGTCAAAATATTGTTAAGTTCATACAAACCCAAGTGCACAACTCTAATGAGAAGATCTGTGCTGGAACAGTATCATGCACAACTTAATCAGTGAGGAGCATTTATGAAAACTCCTACATTACCTGTGCATCATAATGTGCGTGAAAATCCCAGTAGATCAGCAGTTTCCGAAATACTCAGACCAGCCCGTCTGGCACCAACAACCATGCCACGTTCAAACTCACTTAAATCCCCTTTCTTCCCCATTCTGTTGCTCAGTTTAAACTTCAGCAAGTTGTCTTGACCACGTCTACATGCCTAAATGCATTGAGATGCTGCCATGTGATTGGTTGATTAGCTATTTGTGTTAAAAAGCACCTTTGGGCAGGTGTGCCTAATAAAGTGGCCAGTGAGTGTATATTATTGCTAGACAATAAAGTAATACATAGAATTGAGAGAGATGGAAAAATATTAAGTAGAATAAGTGAAGGATGTGGGCTAAGACATGCCCAAAATCACTTGTCACTGGCTGCCTGAAAGGAAGCTGCCGGAGAGGTAAGGGAATAAGTGAGTGGGTGAAATGAAGGAAGGGAGTATATGTGTAAATGTGTGTGTTAGTTATTCCACTAATATTGCTCCGGGGCCCCCCAGTTTACCAAGCAACATGTCTCACAGTGACACCTTTGCCTAAACAGTTTTTGAGGCCCACTTTTGCCCCAAGCAGCTTATCAGTGCCATCCTAACCCCCAAACACTGTGTCTGTGCTATCTTTGCCCCCAGGTTTTCAGTGGCCCTAAACAGTATATCTGTGGCACTTTGCCCCAAACAGCTGGTCTGTGCCTTCTTTGCCCCTTGCCTAACATACACTCTGGCACACATATGTAAACACATTTACATACTTACTCATATTCAGTAACACACGTACACAATTATTCTAACAAACACACATTCCTTCTCACACCACTTATGCTAACACACACTCCATCTCACCCCACTTACACATCCATGCTCACACACAAACCCTTACACATTCATGCTCACACACACACACACTTACACATCCATGCTCACACAATTACACAGCTATGCTCACACACACAATTACACATCCATGCTCACACACTTACACATCTATGCGCACACGCACAATTACACATCCATGCTCACATACACTTAGGTATGCACATTCATGCATATATATATATATATATATATATATATATATATATACATACACACAAGTAAACAAACATACATACATATCCCCACCCGCCTCTCAGCGCTCCTGCAGCTTTCGGCCCTCTGCTGGCACACTGTGCGTGGAGCCTTGCCGGTTCAATATAGTTCAGAAGGGCACTTTCTAAACTAATTTGAACCGCTACAAGGAGACAGGAACAAGTGTAGTTATGCCACTGGGTAAGGGAGGGAGATAGTGGGTGAAAGAGAGTATAAAGGATGAAAGGAGGGACTATGTATTTGTGTTAGAGTGAGAGTATATTTGTGTGTGTTTTAGTATATATGTGTATGTGTAAATGTTAGGATGAATGTGTATTTGTGTGTGAGTTAGCATGAATGTGTAAGTGTGTTACCATGAATGTTTATGTTAGTATGAACGTGTAAGTGCGTATATGTTAGTATGAATATGTATGTGCGTGTGGCAGGAAGCATGTGTGAGCATGAGTGTGTCAGTGTGTATCAGTGTTAGAGTTAGTGTGTGTGTTTACATGAATGTGTTAGTGGGTAATTTTCTGTAACTGTGGTATGTTAGTTACGGGAAAGGTGCAAGAGGCTGATTCCACTTCTCTTTACTTGCCCACTGGACCAGAAGGTGCCAGCCCTACACTGGCTAATAGGTATATCAAATCAAGCAGGACAATCTAAGTCTAATTACTTTTAAAACTTTTCGATTTTTTTGTAAGAAAAAACTAACGGAACAGTAAAGGGTTTTCAAAGTATAATTCTAAAATGGTTGTTGATTATTTTAATACTTTATTCAACACTAGTTTACTATTTCAAACTTCTGTTTATAGTTTCAGTATCTAAATACAACATACTACCAATGTTACAACATTGAGTAATATTTTGTTTTTACAAATATACAGGTTTACTAAAACAATTAAAAAGTTATTCAGTGTAAAAATTTAAGTTGTCACTACACCTTTACAAAAACACATATTATTCATTGAATCTTGTTGGATCTGTAGTGCCTAATTTAGAGATCCAATCAATATCTCTTTGCAGCTTGTATAGCTTGTATATCTTGTATATTTCAACATGTCACTTTTAATACTAAACACCTCAGCTCCAATGTACCATTTGTAATTTTCACAAAAAGAAAACGTGTGATAGAAAAAAAATTACATGTGACACAGACTTCTTAACATAATTTAAATGCAATCTAACATTTTCCAACTATTGTTGGTGAATATATTAAATTAGCTTATGTGGCATTCATTAAAACTACATGCACTCTTTTCCCCTCAATTTTTTACCCTTTCTTTCTCCTGTAACTCCTTTATTTTAGTTCTTACATGCTCTCTTTCTTTCTCTTTCTCTCTTATTCATCACTTTCTTTATCCTCTCTTTTTTTATTCTCCCTCACCTCTACACCTAATGCTATCAGCTGCTCATCTCCCCCGAATATATACAGCAACACATCACTCTCTTTTAATGCACAAAGTTATTCAGCATCCCCATGTACAACTCTATCCTACAACTCTTTTCCTCGCCACAACAGTAAGTGGAAAATCCTTATTTCCATGCACACAACACTATGGATCAGCCCCTCACATGTAAGATATTTAGTAGCCCCTACCCCTCCTCTATCTGACAATATCAGGCAGCCCACACTGCCTCCATCCAACAGTATCCAGAAGACCCTCTGATAATAGGAGGGAGCATGAGAAAGAAGTTCAATTTAAATGAGAAAGAAATTTAATTTTCTAACTTCAACAACCCAAAAATGCCTGCACTGAATTGCATGCAATAAAATGCTTTGGAGGCTAGGCTAAATGGAATACAATATGCATTTAACATGAAAATAAGGCTGGAGTGCTCATTTAAGTATAGATAGTTTTACTCTGGTATTTATTATTCATGGAATTTATACCTTAAAATAGGTATGCATTCTTTACTATGATAGACAAATTGGATTTTTTTACCTTGCTTAAAATATTTATAGTGCTGACCTTGTGTACTGAGTGCTTGAATTAATCTTTCACCCTGGACGAAAATGCTTTCGTCCATTTTTTGTTATATACGCTTTCGAAGGGATGAAGGTAAAAAAGACAGCTGAAAAGTGTCTAGGGATGATAATGTTGAAATAATTCTTACTTACTGTCAAATATGAAAGATTGTCAGGAGCATAAATCAATGGAAATCTATTATAATTGTTCTGTTTGCCTTGAATAATGCATTTCTGGTGCAAGTTTAATCACTGCCATTATTGAAGCCAATGAAACATTGACAACCATATTTGTTGTAAAAGTTTTTTAATGTTAAATGTTTTCTTCCTGGTATTGTGAATTATATATGTTCCTGTGATCTTTGTAAGGTTTAGTATCACTTACAACACAGCTCTCCAGGTCTGATGCCTTGATGTCATCCTCCACTCAAACCTCTCCTTCATCCCTCACATTTAGTCCCTCACCACCCATTTAGTCCCTCACATTTATTCCATCCCCCCATTCTTCACCCAAGAAGCCACAAAAACCCTGGTTCATTTCAATATCATTTCCCACCTTGACTATTGTCTTCAGGTGGACATTTCTTTGTCTCGAATCTCTGTGAAAAGAAAAAACAAACCCCAACGTCATGTGGAAAAAATATAAGAATATGAATAATAATTCCCAATGTCTGCAGCAACCCAAATAACACTCTTCCTCAAAGTGTAGCAATACCGATATACAAACAGTTGGGGCGCAAGAACATAAAAGGGAAAAAAAACAATAATAGTGTAATACTGCTGAAAGCTGTGTGTGACTGAATTAAGTGTAAGTTCCACTCACAAACAAGATAGAAGTGTCAAGCCCATGAAATGTTTCTGTGTAAAATCTAGAAGATAGAATAAAACAGACCGCAATGGTGGGGGTATCTCTGGTCAAATGATGTAGAGAATAAGATTCCACTTACAATATTGGAAGGCACAATAGCTGTGCAATTAAGCCTGACTATCCCAGAGTCCGCACACAGTCCAAAGTAGTCCGAGTAAAAGCTGTAAAAAAATTATCTAAACTCAGTCTTTCTCAACGCGTTTCGCCTTCAGCTTCTTCAGGAGAAAATAATGATGGATTATTCTTTTATTTTCTCCTGAAGAAGCCGAAGGCGAAACACACACACACTGACACACACTCACACAACACACTTAGACATGCTAACACTCCCTCTAACTAACAGAGGATCCCCTTTAGAGTCTTTAATGACCCCTTGGATCTCAATTGGCACAGGGGAATCTAGGTGGTGTCACTGGTAACATCACCAGTAGAGTTCCCCAAAGCAATCAGATGGTTCCCCAGAAGTGTTCCTTTTTACTATAGTGCGTTTTCGTGTTCGTTCCGAAGACACCCCGAAGAGAATACAGTGGCAGTAAAACGTAGGTGAAGACGAAGACACACACCACAAAGATCTTCGTGATCGTCTTCGTCTACCAGTCTCCCCGGTCCCTTCCCCTTCTAACTTACCTTGGCATCGCGGCAGTTCACGGAAGTGGAAATCCGCAGGTTCGCCGTCACGGGTTACAGGGCAGTGCGAATGAGCCTATTGGTTGCCTACAGGGACCTCCTCTGGCATCAACCAATTGGTTGATGCCAGAGGAAGACCCTGTAGGTGACCAATAGGCTCACTCGCACGGCCTTTGTAACCCCTGACAGCGAACCTATGGATTTCCGCTCCCATTAACCCCTTTGATGCTGCGTTAGATAACGGGAGCGGAAATCCATAGGTTAAAGGGCCGTGCAAGCGACCAATAGGCTCACTCGCACGGCCCCTTAACCCCTTAAGGTGCAACAAGTGCACCAGGAGCCTAAAAGTCTGTAGGAGCGACCAACAGAGTCGCTCGTACAGACTTTAAAAAGTTAACCCCTAATGAAGCAACTTGTCCGGCAGATCCCACTGGTCTTTTAAATGGTACCTGCGGGACAAGTTACGGCACCAAGAGTTTAACAGTCTGTATGAGCGACCCTATTGGTCGCCAGCAGGGGGCTCGTCTGCCATCAACCAATGGCAGACGAGCCCCCTGCTGACGACCAATAGAGTTGCTCAAACGGACATTTAAACTCCTGGCGCCAGAGCTGCAGTACGCGTTAACCCTGTATTAACCCCTTAACCGGAAAAAACGAAGAAAAACCGAACACGAAGAATGTCCACGAATATTCATAGAAACATAGAACATAGAAAGTGACGGCAGATAAGAACCAGTAGGCCCATCCAAATCTATAATCATGGAGAATCACTCTAGATTACTGTCACAAAACACATTATAACACAGCAAATACAATGAGTCAGAATACTATTCTCCAAGGTGTCAAGATAATCTAAGGGAGGTATCAAGCGTCAGTTTTGATGGGATTGGTGGTGACAATGCAATAAAACCTTCACATGGGGGAATACATCTCAGATCACAGTGATTTGCAACTATCAACATAATATGGAAACAATAAGACAAATGGCTATGGTATAGATGATCTGGAAGTTATATCTTCAGCTAAATACCTAACTAATATTGTTCAAACTGTACTGAAGAAAATGCAGGAGACCTAGCAATGCAAAACAATTTAAATGCTCAAACAAAAACCCACAATAAAAAAAAAAAAATATAAAGTCCCCACCAATGGTGTAGAAAAAAATATATAAAGAGGGAATACAAGCTTTAAAAAAATACAGGTCTTCTGCAATGCACCTCTTTTCAGAATTTTAAATCCGGGAATAACATGAAAAATACATAAAGAAAAAAAAAGTGTGGTATGTAAAGAAACCCCCACTACACAATATCGCACTCAGGAACAGATGATATTTTTTGCGCCTTGAGTGCAAAAATATTTCAACAATTCCACCATTATTTCCACACGGAGTTGAGCGCTGGGATCACTATTTTTAAATTTCACTAATTTAAAATGTTATTTTTAAAATGAAATATTTAGGAGAAAGAAATAATTTGCATATTTACTAACTACATACCCTTCAATGTTTTAAAAGTGGCCTTATTACCAAAGTAGCCAATTGATTCATCCTTTTGAATTGATTATTCTATTGGTTGCTATGGTAATAAATAGACTTGTGCATTCAGATTTGAACAAATTTTATTTTTAATGAATTTTTCCAATTATGTGCATTTGTAAAAATTTCTGATAACGTGGTAGGCCCTCAACGAAATAAACAAAAACAAATGGCAGAAGCACTGAAATTTCGTTAACTTTTGTTCACTCATTTGCTTGCTATAGCTGATAGGTGTCTGTCACACATTTACTAGAACAGTTGCCACTTAATTAGAAAATCGTACTTTCTTCTGGGGTCAGGCAGGCTTAAACAAGCTATGATTTGCATTTTTGACAATGTTCCCCAAAAATGTGGTTAAGGTTCAAAGCGTTCAAAAAAGTCCAATAAATCTAACAGGTGCTCCTTATTAAGTATTAGGAAAGGCAACATCCCCCAGAAAATCATGGCCCAAAGAAAAAAGCTATAGTTAACCATTGCAGTGGTAGAGATATCTATACTAAAACTAAACTTACTTATAATATCTTTAAAAATATAAACCAAAAACACCAGCTTATATTAGGGAGGAGAAAAAATTAGGAAAATAAAAATCTTAGATGCCCTCTCTCTCTCATTTCTCTTGTCATTTTTTTTCTCTAATGCTCACTCTCACATACTTACTAGCTCCCCCTTCCCTCTCTTACTCCCCTTCCCATCTCTCCTGTCATTTGGTTTCTCTGCAGCTGCACACTCTCTCACATTTTTTCCTTCAATGAAATAAAACTTTTAGCCCATCTAGTCTATCTATTTGTCCTGATTTTGGTATTGTCTTAGATTCAGGATAGCTTGATGTCTATCCCTTGATTAAGTTCCCACACTTTATTACATATACTACTTCTGCTGAGTCTAATTCACTAATCTACCATTCTCACAGTGCCGTTAAACGTACGTTATATATAAACCGTTGGTTTTATATTGTGACCTCTTTTTCTAATACACTCAACTGTCTGCTGGTGAGAGGCACATAATGTTACCTGTCCTTCTTTTGAAAGGAGCCATGCATTTCTCAAAAGGTATTTCAGGGAGAAGAAAGTGCTATTTTGTGCTATTTTTCTAAAATGAGCAGAAGCTTTCGTCCATCTCTACAAAGTAGGCAATTTACTCTTTTGTTTTCTGCAATAATATTTTTGTAAATACAATCACTTATCTACTTATTAACCAGGCTGATTCGCAATGGTAAAAATGACCAAGCACAAAAAAAGAGTACAAAACTGCTGCTACAAATTGTGACAGTGTATATGGAATGGTATTAGAGGGCAAGTACAAAGAGCATTGATATATCCCCTATTATATCCCATATAAATTGATTTAAATTGCAGGTTGCAGAGGGTTCTTTAGAAATGTTTTTGATGTGCTCACAGGTAGGTTACTGTACTAGAAGCTGGACCAAACCAGATCTCACCTCAAATAATAGAGCAGAATCACGCTATACATTTTACTCATATAATATTGAAATTCTTGATGAATACATTATTAATTCTAATTGTATAATGCTTAATTTACATATTACTATATTACAGCAATCCTTCTATTAAAAATGCCTAAATCATTTGGTTAAATATACTAAATCGTTTTTGTCTAGTCAATACATAAAGAAGGTTCCAGAAAAAAACATAACTTCTTATTTTAGGGGCAATACAGTTCATTAACATTAACAATATTGATTTCATACATTACATTTGTTGTATTATATTTTACAGATTTACCACATTTAGGGCTGAAAAGTTTCATGGTGTGAAGGAATAGCAAGATTATGGTAGAAAAGAATGGTGTGAAAACAAGTTTTCAGCAATTGATAGTGTATTATTTCCTAAGGGACTTAGCAACAACAATATAAATAAATAAAAAATACTCCGAAGCAGTGTCTCTTTTGCAGGTAAAGGGGAAAGTTACATTTTCTTTTGGTAATAAACACATTGGGGACAGTCACACAACCTGTGATGCTGTCCATAGCGCAACAGCCAAATTCAAATGTATACACATTTGAATCAGACTTGCAAAACTACCAAGTGAGATTTGGCATTTTTGTTGAAAAATGCAGTAGTTTTCAGATATTGTTTTTTTAAACCAAGCTATGATGGCAATCTGACTGGTTAACAGGCTGGAGCACTTGTGGCTAACCTGCTAATTCTGTCAGATTTTTTGTATTATAACGTCTTGCAATTACAAATTTCAGTCACCTTTTCAGAACTTTGCGTTTGCAATGTTGAATAGTTGACCCAACATAACAGAACACGTCGGCTCTAGTTTACTGTGAAATTCATATTTGGAGCCCATGTTGCTTGGACTCCTACATTAGAGACCTGCATTTTACTGCTTCTCTTCTTCCTTGCTGCCTCGGCTATATTTCCTTATACCGAATAAGCGATATAGTACTCCCATTGTATTATAACGTCTTGCAATTACAAATTTCAGTCACCTTTTCAGAACTTTGCGTTTGCAATGTTGAATAGTTGACCCAACATAACAGAACACGTCGGCTCTAGTTTACTGTTAAATTATTTATTTGGAGCCCATGTTGCTTGGACTCCTACATTAGAGACCTGCATTTTACTGCTTCTCTTCTTCCTTGCTGCCTCGGCTATATTTCCTTATACCGAATAAGCTATATATTACTCCCATTGAAATTAATTGTATGTGCAGCATATATCACACCAGATGCCATAGCAAGACATTTCGAGCAATATTATCAGGCCCTTTATAACCTTCCACCATATCCAGATTGTTTTACTCCAGATACTCTCATACAGAGGATTGAGGTATATTTACCCAAACATCTGCATTCTTGCCTCTCCCCTGATGCCACTATGTCCTGGATACATCAATTTGGAGGAACTTCGAGAAGCTATTAAATCCACCCTTACTTGTAAATGTCTAGGGCAGGATAGTTTTATACCGATGCAGAGTTTACAGCAGTTTTCACTCCATGTATATGATCAGCAGAGTTCTAATTTTTTATGGGGTTTTTATGAAGATACTTGTGTTGTTCCTTGAAAAAATTTTCAGCACCTGATTCATGCTGACCAGGCAAGGGACAATACTATTAACATTATACGTTTTATACACCACTCTATGCTAAGACCGCCTTTTTTGGTGTCAACTGATGCAGAGAAAGCAGTTGACAGGGTGGCCTGGCTCTATTTGTTAAACGTTTTGGAGAGGTTGGTTTGGGCCCAGGCCTCATGGGTTGGATTCAGCCTCTTTATGACAGCCTCTCAAAAGAAATAAGAGTTAATGGTCAACTTTCACGCTGGGTTACCCTGTTGAATGGTAGTAGACTGGGGTGCCCATTTTCTCTTTGATTTTTATACTAGCCTTAGAACCACTAGTGAATGCAGTCAGAAATAATCCATTAATCACTAGTATTAAATGGGCCACCTTGCACCATAAAATGACATTATATGACACATTTAATAGCAGAATTGAGGTAGTTTACACCGATGTAAATGAATCATCTAATTTGAAATATTAATGCTTTAAAGTGAACCCATGCTTTTCTCCAAATGACACCAATATATAGATACAACCAACTAAGATATTACCAAGATATATTGTAAATATTCTCCCCCTAAACATACATTTATCAAATACGTTTACACATGTGGGAACAAATGTTTAATTTTAGAAAGTTATGTATTTAATAAGCAAAAGTCCAAAAGTGGAATACATTTTCTATATATTATGTTTCTGACAACCAGCAGAGAGCACAGACTTAGTATTTCTAACTAATGCCTCTTTAAAGTTCACATATAGGATAGTCACATCTCCTTTTCCCATGAAGAATGATCTCTATTATATTTGGAGATTATATACACCGATCAGCCTTAACATTATGACCATCTGGCTTATATTGTGCAGGCCCCCTTTTGCCACTAAAACAGCCCTGACCCGTCGAGGCAATAACTCCACTAGACCTCTAAAGGTGTGCTGTGGCATCTGGCACCAAGATGTTGGCAGATCCTTTAAGTCCCCCAAGTTGAGAGGAGCGGCCTCCATAGATGCATCTGGTGCCATGTGTTCTCCAGGCAAGCAGCGCACTTGCATCTGGCCATGTGTTAAAAAAAACTAGTCACAACTTTCACTGTTGCAAGTTAAATGCAAAACAATGACAGTTCAATGTGAACTTGTATGTCCTTGCCTGTCACTTGTAAAAATCAAATGCTACATTAAAGAAAATATTATTAAAAAAAACAACAACTAGGGTCCCAAAAGTCCTACCTCCTCTCCCCCATCACGTGGATGAAATAATAATAAGAATAATAATAATATAATATTATATTCAGCCAATACAGTGAATAAAAAAATCTTATTGTATGTGAGTGTGAAGCACCCATAAATGAAAAAAAAAGACATTAGAAACCTTCTTTGGTGTTGTGGGTATAACAGGAACTTGTACCTTGAAAGTGCTACCAATTAGGAGAGAATGCAAGAAATTAATTGGCTACTTTATATAGCGTTTTGTATTGTATTGCATTTATTTCAGAATCCAATTTTGAGATACCTTTTCATACACATCTGAGTTGTGAACAGAATCTGTAAATTAAAGTAATTATCTGGTGAGACTCAGTTTCCCATCTTCTAGATATGAAGACTGAAATTGATAAGAGCAACACAGCATGCAAAATGTTGCACTTAGAAGTTCAAAGATATTAAGATATTAAACAAATTTAAATACATTTGAGATATATGGGCTACTGCCAAACATCCATATTTCCTGATGTGTCAACTTTTTAATCCACTCAGAAATGATAAATTGGATCAATTAGATTCACAAATGAGAGATCTCCAGCAGATCTCTTTATGTGTATTCAAATATATTTCACTCCAGGATTAGACATGTGTCATCAATAATTCATGCACACAAATCAATAAAATCATTAAGACAAGTATTTCTAATTAGAATTTCCATATTCAATTTTTGTTAAAGAGTTTTCACATGTGGTATCATCCTGGCATACAGATAGGTTTAGTATCATCTTATATGCCTGAATTTAAAAAATAGACACATATCTTCGTTTGTTTAACCTGATAAGAATACAGGTAATATATTCATAAAAAATTTTTTTCTTAAAATAGATGATCAGACAGCAAACCAATATGGAATTTATCTGAACAGATGGTTTTTAGGGTTTCAAAGTCAGTAGGTAGCCTGAAATGAATAAATATCAAATAATGATAGCTCAGAGATCATCTCAGGGAAATTGCTATTTTGAATGTAAGCAAATTAGGGACTTGTCTCCTCTGGTATGTTGAGCGTTACCGAATCAGATGGTCAGCAAGAGACCAGCATCACTAGGACATCAGGCGATGTACGAAGCAAAAATTGATGATTGGATCATCCTATGGACAAATCCAGCACTGCTAGCTCCACAGTGTCCAGAACACCCACAGCTCCTGTGGCTCTTCCAGCCATCCATTTGCCACCACCTCCACACTACAATGGTGACCCTGTGGCTTGTCGAGGGTTTCAGAATCAATGTGAAATCCATTTTGAGTTGACATTGGCATCATTTCCATCTGAACATGTCAAGGTGGAATATGTATAACCCAAAAGAATCAACCCGAGCAAAAGTGAAGACAGACATGCGTTCTGTTTTGGGGACACAGTGTCCTACCCTGCACCAGCGTCTCCTCTAGTACGCTGTGTGTGAGACACATGCTGTATCTTTGTAGGCGAATAATAGCAAAACAACTTTTATTCTCTGAGAATCTAATGGTGCACTGCTTTTATTTGTAGAACACTGGAGGAGCAATTGAAAATAGCCTAAAAATGCATGTGGTTAATTTGATTCATTATTATGAACATTTATTTTGTTCAAGAAATATGTGTTATTTTTATTTGGTATTTCTTATACACAGGGTATTGTCATTTGGTTATTCCTTTAGACCTGTTTATTTCCAATGTCTGCTCAGCTTCATACCTACCCCCTTTTTTGTACAAACCTTTGTTGTTATTCCATTTTCAGTTTTGTTAACTCCATTCATATCTCTCCCCTATCATGTTTTTGTCAGTGCAAAGGTTTTGTTCTTGCTAATATCAACACGTATAAGAACTGATGATATCACTAGCACAAGCTGATCATAAATCATGATCAATGTCCATAAATATTCAACAGAAGAATGAAAGGAAATCATTATGCTACCATCTTACCATGCAATTGTTTAAAGTACACTAACATCTGTAAAATCCTACCAAATAACTTAACTACAACATTCCAAGACACACAAAATGAATAATGTACCTTTATGATGTTGATATATTTTCTGATCTATAGAGTATAAAACAAAACATTATGATGAATTAAAATTATTTTTAACAAGGTAATACACATGTCAACTTTTTTAACAACCTTTAATTTACTTCATTCAGTTTGCACAAAATAAATTATTTTTTGGAGATAAGTTTTGACCCCATCACTGACAGGTGTGTGTCTTGCTGTTTTCATTTCAATCACTTTCTCAAAGTAATCAGTATTTATGTCCTTAGAGACTGATCAATATAGAGGAGCTGACTTTATTGATTCAGCAGTGATCTTTGATCCAGTGATTCACCAGCTCACATTGCTATTCTGTTGGCCTTTAGTGTTCTGAGAACAGCAGTGGTGCAATGTTTGTTTAATTGTGGCAGTGTATGTCAGATGTAAATAATGATCAAAATAGAGTCATGTTAAGGTCAATACTTAATCTTTCAGAACGCATTCAGCTATTTCACATGTTTTGAGTAAAAAGGAACATGCATTTTAGGCACTGCTTATGAGTTTAAGTGGCCATCTATTTATAATCCTCTTGTTTTTTGTAGTGATTTAATAATCACAGAAGAATGCTCATTTTGGCAATCAAGACGCCCACTCCCACAAAAGACTAGTCAGTGCTCTGTGAACCAGAACCTGGACAAAAGCTCTCAAATCTATTCAGAGAATCCACAAAGAGTAACTGGCACTTGGATTTCACAGAAAATATTACATGAACTCCAAAGAAGTAATATAAATCTTTATTCCATATCAACATTTGTCATAATCATAAGCTTATGATAAAGCACCTTATGCAAAATGCGTGTGTGTCTGGCTTGTGGATTGTGGAGTGTCCTTGTAAAAACTGATGAAATAGTTGGTACCTAAAATAAATAATAGCAATTTATGCGTAGTTCTTAGTTAAACAGAAAACTATGACGTGATCATAGGGTTTGCTTACAATGCTGTGATCCCTAAGAAGCCTGCCATGACCACTGATAGTGTAGCAGGTAAGTGTGGCGATGTGTGTATCAGATGGAAGAGTTGTCCCTTCTTTTGCTCTCTGATAGTCGAAGCACATCTTGAATAAGTGTACCTTGTTATTTTGCCGTATAGTAGTGGTCGGAATCTGCATGCGCATTATCAGGCATATGGTGAATAGACTTGATTATTATTTTTTGTTAATATAGTGCCAACAATTTATTGCTTTAATACATATATATGACAAACCAAAATTGACAGACTAAGACAAACCAATATATTAGGTAAAGAGGGCCATTCTCACAAGCTTACACTCAAGCATACAGTAGTCAAGTTTTGTACAAATATTAATTTTAATTAATATTGTCTAATTTGTGTGAATCTACACAAAAGTGAGTGACCCCCAAGTAAACAAATGATAAAGAACGGAAAAGTTCAGAATTTTTGTTTTATTTTGTTTGCTTCCTTTGTCTGATATAGCTAGAGAGCTACTATTTGTTTATTAGCTGTCTCTTTACATCTCACAGTTTTTTGGGAGCATTGCCAGCATTTAATTAGCATCTGTTACATTTCAAAGCTTAACATATAATCAGCTTGTTGGCAAAGTTCCCACAAAATCTGTATCAGGTTTCAAGTGGTTCTGTCATTTAAGCTTTTATGAATTCCCCCCCCCCCCCAACATGTGCTAATTAAGTGTGGGCAGCCCTCCCAGAGAATAATCAGGGCCAGGTGCCCAGATGTTATACATTTGGCACCCACAAAAAAAGTTGTGTAGATAACCATTAGACTTGTGCATACGAATTTCAGTTTTAACAAAATTTGCCAATTCAGTCAACTCATATAAATGGCAAAAAATGATACAAATAAAAAAGAGCTCTGAATTTTTGTTTGAATTTCATTGTTTTTTCACTCTCATTAACTCTTACTCAAACGGTTTCACATTCTCACTCACCCTCGCTCTTACATTCTTCCTACTTTCTATTATCCCAAAGCTCTGCTTCCTTATGTATCAACCCATGCCACTTTGTATATGAATCTTATGATGATCAGCTAACGTTGGCCTTACCACCCATTATGACTATATCCCCTTCCTACTTCCAACCACTTCTACTCTCTCTCTCTCTATCCATCTATCCTGAGATACCATTCATTCAGGAGACTTTCTCTTCTAAACGCAGTATCTCCATCTGCTGGATCACCACCATACTCTGTTCCTGATGCCTTAACGGATCCCACCACCAGTCCATCTGCTACTTGTGTCTTCATCAGGTGGAGAGGAGCTGGGTGTAGGAGGACCCTGTTTTTATTCATACCATTCTGAGTCTCCCACCACATCATCTAGGATGGCCAGTTCCCCACTTAACTGGCTGAAGCACAGGTACCTGCATAACCAGCAGAGGAGGCATAGGCAAGTTTACATTCCTGCATCGGACATACCAGGTTACATATTTATGCTCTATCAGTTACAACCTCAATTTGCATGAACATGTTCACAAAAAGGTTTTTGGTGAGACATTTGGTCAGCAAGCAAAATAGGCTCTTATAACACATCTTGGACATATTGGAAAAAAAGATTTAGCTTTGAGACAAAACCATATTGTTTATTTCATTTTGCACTTTTTAATTCATTTGCACTGGGCACCTGTATTTGTGTTTCACTTCTATACATTGCCCCTCTTTCATTCTTAAGGCATTGAATATCAGTCTCACTGTTAAAAAAATTTCTGACTTCCAATCTACTGCACAACAGCAATGTGAACAGATAGTTGTTAAGGCATGATGGTAGCTGGAGTGTCATAACAGACTATTTTCGGTTTTATAAAATCCCAAAGAAAGTATGCAGGTTTACCATGAAATATAATCTAAGAAAATTATGACAATGGTGTAATTATTAGCACTTTCTTTGGATGGTCTGTCAATTATTGTAAATGATCAGATGCAGTACAGTTGTCAGGATTCTATCCTGACTGCAGGATAGTTAAAGTTTTACCCTTAGTTTGCTATAATGAATGTGCTGTGTATTTCTGTTCAGCTGTGTATTTCTGTTCAGTTGTGTAATTCTGTTCAGCTGTGTTTTGTTATACTATTACCCTGCCTCCCTCACCTGAAGCCAAGACAACTCACACCTGATCTAATGAACAGGCTTTATATCCCTGCCTCCCAGTAACAGAGGGGTGAGTTCATTAAGTTCTTTAGAGCCACAGTTCATGCCAGACTCTGGATCTGTCTATTGGACCTGCCTGCCTGCCTGCCTGCCTGCCTGCCTGCCTGCCTGCCTGCCTGCCTGCCTGCCTGCCTGCCTGCCTGCCTGCCTGCCTGCCTGCCTGCCTGCCTGCCTGCCTGCCTGCCTGCCTGCCTGCCTGCCTGCCTGCTACCTACCTGTCCCAGACCCTTTTGAATACTTACCTGGATTTTTCTACCCTCATACTCCCCAGCAGTCTGTATGCATGATATGCCTCCTACTCTGCTGCTTATGGTGAGATGTCTGCTTTGCTTTGTGTAATATACCTATAACCAAACATTCCGCTTGTGTCATTTGTGAAGTGTGTTTCTGTCACTGCATTCTTACACTCCTGCGCTCTGGACTCCAACATCCAGTTAATAGCTGCAATATGATGAGCCTGACAACAGTACTCGATAGAGTAGACATTTATTTAGAACAAGTCTTGCATAACTGATGATTAGTCTAACAAGAACAGTTCTAGAAACTACATAAATACTGTTGCCTTTCTACTACTACTCCCCTGTTCACATTAATTATATTAATATGTTAAATAAGTCAATTTCTTAATTTGTTTTAATTTACATTTTTACAAGTTTTAGAAGTGATAAGATATCTACCAACCTATAATGGTTATTCTAAGGCAAAGTACAGACACCAATGATTTTTGCAACATTGCAAAATACAATACTTTGTTAGTGTAAATTTTTACATTTCTGCTCCTTTAATTAAACTTTGAAGTTCATACAGCTTTCTTGTGCATACAAAACATCAGGCTACTTTGCCATTTGTATGGACAGTTTATGGTCTTGAATCCAGAACCATGGTATCAGGGTACCCTCGGTGCCTGTCCATGGTGAACAGTTTCCTGACTTATATGAAGAAGTCACCTCTGTGAAAGTAAGCAAGCATTATTTCCATGTGAATCCCTGCTAATTCATCAGAAAGAAAGATATTGATGACGTAAACACAGCTTCCCTTACTGACCTCTGAAAAAAATTGTAGACTTATCAAAATAAAACTATTAAAGAAGATATACAATTTGCACAAAAAGTGACAGCCATGGTATCAATGCATTGGCTGCAGTTATGAAGTGAGTCACAATGGTGGTCTCAGAAAGGCCCAGTTTGTTTAGATCATGAGCCATTTTCCAGGGAATTATATTTTAGTGTAGGTTGTTTCATATCTATCTTGTTCAAAATGTTTTGGCAATGTCTCTCTCCCTTCCTATGGCCCTGAGATATAGATATATAGATGTGGATATATATATTAATGCAATATAATGATACCTTTATTTCCATCATTAAAATAGTTTCATAATATTTTACAGTAACTTCAAAGGGTATATATGTGGGCGCTTTAAAAACCATAAAGATATAAACTGGTGAAGTTTCCTTTGTATCATTTTGACCTTAGTGACATGTTCTTGCTTAGTTTTATTTCCCTTTGGCAATAATTGGCCATGAAAGACCAAAAATGCTCTCTCAACCTTTTTATTTTTAAAGAAAGGACTTCCTTTTAAAAACATTTATATTGTCAATATTCTTTCAAAGAATTTTCCTTTTGTCATGTCAAATGTTCTGTTTGTTGCTAGAACCGAAACTTCGGAATTAAATATTCCATTATAGCATACAACCTAGAGCGTAATTACAGTTTCATAAATTATACACATTTGTAGTTATAAGCTTTTTCCCTTGCCATTCCAGGTGGCACATGAGAAGAAGGCTCCGCCTACCAGGTAGGGCAGGAAACACTATAAAAAAGGAGACCTCCCCCTTCCTCCCCAGTGTTGTTTCCTGCCCTACTCAGGTAGCGGTTAGGCTTTAGCTTACCTTTTTTTCTTCTTTTTTGTTTTCTTGGATCCCCGGGGGGGCGTCCTTTCTCTCCGATCCCCGATAGTGATCCCGGTGGATCCAGGGTGATGCGGCAGCCTCGGAGGATGTAACTCCGCGTCCTCGCGGTTACTCGAGGCTCAGTCCTCGTTATATGCTGCCCACAGCCCAGGGGGCTCACTGGGAGGTGCATCCCCGGGCTCCGGTTCTCTCCGTCCCGGGGAGGAGGAATCCTCAGCGTGAGACACGGCAGGAGAGCGCTCCGGAGGCGCTGCGAGCGGGACTCTATAGCCGGCTGTGCCGGTTTCACGGCACCCGGTTTTTATTATTTCTCCTATCTGCTTTTCTTCCGGCACTGCGTCCGGGGTCACGAGAGGTCAATTGACGGGGAATTTCCGGATGTGACGTTTTCCGGGCCTGGGCGCCTAAATGCCGCTATAAAACCGCCAGAATGGGTAAGATCTTTCCTTGCTCTCGTTCCTGTACTGTATTATTGCTTTTTCTACTCCTTTTTTGTGCCTGCCTGTGCCTGAGGATTGTATATTGCCTTTTTCAAGTAGGTTTTCCCTCCTGGGTTGAAACCATTGCCTATTTCTATTACTTTCTGTGGTCTCATCCTTGTGTTTTTCTCCTCAGTCATGTCAGACAAAAATCCAGACATTCCTCCTGAGGCCTCCCCACATAGGAAGTCTGTGGGAAAAACGAAACACAAAGCCTGCTCTTCCTGTAAAAAGACCCTACACGACCCCACGGCCAAAATGTGCAGCTCCTGCTCTCGGCCTAAAGAAGTTTCCGCAACAGAATTTACCTCCTGGTTGAAGGGAGAACTTCAGTCTACCTTTGACTGTTTTCGGGCCATGGCAAGTTCCCCTCAGGCGCCGGTGCCTCAGCATCAACTTTACCAGCAGGGTCCACCAAATGTTCTTCCAGATGCCATGGAAGATTATTCGGCTCCTTTTTCGGAATATGACTACCAGTCGAATGACCCCCAGTCTTCGGATGAGGAGGGGGAAATTAAAGAGGAAACCTTTTTCTTCCCAATCGAAGAAACAGGGAAGCTCATCTCTGCAGTAAGATCTACTTTGAATCTACAGGATGACATACCAGTCTCAAAACCGGATCCTTTTCAGGGTCACTCTAGGAAACCGCAGACCTTTCCAGTTCACGATTCACTTTCAGCAATAATTACGGAGCAGTGGAGATATCCTGACCGGAGATTCTTCACGTCTTCAAGAATCAAAAAGCTGTTCCCTTTTGATGGTAAGAATTCCGATGCCTGGGAAGTTCCGAAAGTGGACACCGCAGTAGCCAAGGCTACGAAGAAAACAGCCATTCCGATGGAGGACGCGTCCCATTTCAAAGACCCCATGGACCGGCGGGCTGAGAATGCCGCCAAGAGGGCTTTTGAAGCAGCAGCGGCGAACTTTCGTCCAGCCATTGCCATAGCGTCAACTTCTAGAGCCATTAAGATCTGGCTTCAACAAGCGGTGGAAGACCTGGCAGCTATTCCAGGGACTGAGCAGGTTGCAAGAAACCTGTCCGACACCTGCTTAGCAATTGACTTCATCTCCGATGCCTCCATTGAAGCTGTCCGTGCATCTGCTAAAGCTACGGCACTTTCAGCGGTTTCTAGACGAGCGCTTTGGCTTAAGTCATGGTCTGCAGATAATGCCTCAAAACACAAGCTGTGCAGCATTCCGTTCCAGGGGAATCACCTCTTCGGCAGCGACCTCGACACGATTCTAGAATCCACCACGGGCGACAAGCACTGGTTACCTCAGAGGAAAGGACCACCTCGTTTCAGGTCTAATTATTATAGAGCTCCAAGAGACAGGGAGTTCTACAGGCCCTCTACCTCCAATCAAGACTACCAGTCCTTTTGTGGTAAACCCTACGCAAGAGGTAGATTCCAGAGAGGAAGAGGCAGAGGCAGGGACGGTAAATCAGGAAGGTTCTGACGCCAGCAGGTTAACCGGTTTCTTTCATGCCTGGGAAGAGATCACCTCAGACCCCTGGGTCCTTCGCATCATCAATCAAGGCTATGCACTGGAGTTTACTCACCTACCTGCCCAGAAATTCCTGCTGTCCATGCCTCCTGCAGATCCTTGGGAAAGAGCGGGATTTTTTTCCACACTCAACAACTTAATTCACGAAAGGGCTCTAGTCCCGGTGCCTCATCTAGAAATAGGAGAGGGAACCTATTCCCACGTCTTTGTCGTGCCAAAACCGTCCGGGAAATTCAGATTAATAATCAACCTACAGTTGGTAAATGCCTGTATAAGATACAACAGGTTTCGGATGGAATCCCTGAAGTCCGCCACAGAGATTATTTCATCGGGGGACCTCATGGTCACTATAGACCTGCGGGATGCCTATCTACATGTCCTCATCAGGGAAGACCACCAAAGATTCCTCCGTCTGGCCGTTACACTGCCTCAAGGTGTTCGTCATCTTCAGTTTCGGGCCCTTCCTTTTGGAATTGCTTCAGCACCACGGATCTTCACGAAACTCATGTCAGTGGTCGTGGCCTTCCTGAGGCAAAGAGGCATCAAAGTGGTCCCATACCTGGACGATTGGCTCCTAATTGCAGCCTCGGCATCATTGCTCCAATCCCATCTAGAGTTTTCCCTCAGGACTCTCCACAACCTGGGATGGTTGGTGAACTCTCTAAAGTCAAAGTTACTTCCAAACAGACGTCAGACCTTTCTGGGAATGATCCTCGATTCAGAAGTACAGAAGACGTTTCTCCCGCAGGACAAAATCCTAAGATTACGGGAATTCACACATGCGGTCCTACAGAGCAAGTCAGTGTCCCTCAGATCCGTCATGTCTTTGCTCGGTCTAATGACCTCCTCCATATCGGCGGTTCCCTGGGCACTGGCTCACGCAAGACCTCTTCAACAGTTTTTACTGGATCACTGGGATCGCTCCAGGACGTCCCTATACAAGAAGGTCCGGCTTTCTCCCTTCGTTCGGGAGTCACTCCGTTGGTGGCTGTCAGCCAAGAAGCTTTCACAGGGACTCCCTTGGCAAACAAGAGATTGGGTGGTTATCTCCACCGACGCCAGTTTGACAGGCTGGGGTGCTGTCATGGGAAGCCATATTACCCAGGGAACCTGGTCTCCTCAAGAATCAAGCCTGCACATCAATCTTCTAGAACTGCTGGCGGTCTGGAGGGCTCTAAGGTTCTGGTCTCCAATCCTGCGGCACAAGTCCATCAGGATCCTTTCGGACAACGTCACCGTGGTGGCCTACCTTTCCAAACAGGGTGGCACCAGAAGCAGACGCCTGCAGACCCTGACTGCTCAGATCTGCCGATGGGCGGAGTTCAGTCACTGTACTCTCTCCGCGGTCCATATCAAGGGTTCACTGAATCAGGAGGCGGATTACCTCAGCAGGAACTCAGTACCTCCGGGAGAATGGTCCTTAAACAAAAAGGTCTTCGCCTTCATCACAAAGAAATGGGGTACTCCCCAGATAGACCTGATGGCCATGCATCTGAACACTCAGGTAAAGGAGTTTTTCTCTCTTTCACCAGTCGGCCGTCCCCGAGGCCTGGAAGCACTCTCGCAGACCTGGGATTTCGATCTCGCATACGTTTTTCCTCCGCTTCCCCTTATCTCCAGAGTGCTCCGGAAAATTCGGGAAAACCCTCAAAAAGTCATCCTGGTTGTTCCTTTCTGGCCTCGAAGAATTTGGTTCTCGGACCTTACCGCCTTGTCCATAGACAAACACATGCTTCTTCCTCAGGTGAAGGATCTTCTCGTTCAAGGTCCTGTTCTCCACCCAGATCCCTTCCGATTCAACCTCTCCGCATGGCTTCTGAAAGGGAGATCCTGACCTCTAAAGGATTAGCTGCACCAGTAGTGAACACCATTCTCTCCAGCCGCAAAAATTCTACGACCGCCAAGTACCAGAAGGTTTGGGAAACATTCATCGCCTGGTGCAATGTGCACGAAGTATCCTCTCCATCTATCCGTGAGGTGCTGCGCTTTTTTCAAGATGGCTTTGATAAAGGATTCCAGCCTGCTACTATCAAGGTCCAGATCTCGGCACTGAGCAACTTCTTGGACTTCCATCTGGCTTCCCATCCTTGGATCTCCAGATTTTCTAAGGGAATGTGTAGACTTCGCCCTAGGCTCCGTCCGTCGGTCCCGCCTTGGGACCTTAACCTTGTGTTGCACCAACTCACCACGTCTCCCTTCGAGCCTCTAGAGGATACCTCTCTCAAGCTGCTCACCTACAAGGTTGTCCTCCTAGTAGCCCTCACTTCTGCTAGGAGGGTGAGCGAGCTCCAGGCTCTCTCCAGGGTAGAACCTTTTCTCAGGATTCTGCCGGACTGCATTATCCTTCGTTTGCCTCCGGAGTTTCTCCCTAAAGTAGTCTCTCCCTTCCATTCGGATCAGGAGATCGTTCTGCCTACTCTCTGTCCGGATCCCAAGAATCCCAAAGAACTGGAACTCCACTCGCTAGACCTGCGGAGATGTATCCTGTCTTATCTCTCACGTACGTCTGCCTGGAGGAAATCCGATTCTCTCTTTCTGTCCTTTGCGGGAACCCGCAAGGGCAGATCAGTATCCAGGGCTTCCGTGAGCCGCTGGCTTAAAGACGCTATCACCTTGTGTTACGTCTCTGCGGGAAGAGTACCTCCCTCCGGCCTGAAGGCTCACTCGACCAGATCCGTCTCGACTTCCTGGGCTGAACTCTCCGGGGTGTCTCCGTCTCTCATTTGTAAGGCAGCGACCTGGAGGTCGATTCATACGTTCGTAAGGCACTACAGGCTGAATCTTCATCTCTCAGATGAGTCTCAATTTGGTCGTTGTGTCCTACAGACTGGAATCCTTCCCTCCCTATCTTGCTAATTCTTCTCATGTGCCACCTGGAATGGCAAGGGAAAGAGAATTCTTACCTGGGAATTCCTTTTCCTTGTCCATTTCCAAGGTGGCACACTTTTTCTCCCACCCATTAAATTTACTTTGTTTGGTTTTTATTTGTCTGAGTCTTTCTTTTTAACCACACTGGGGAGGAAGGGGGAGGTCTCCTTTTTTATAGTGTTTCCTGCCCTACCTGGTAGGCGGAGCCTTCTTCTCATGTGCCACCTTGGAAATGGACAAGGAAAAGGAATTCCCAGGTAAGAATTCTTTCTTTTTGGTATATTTTTAGTTATAGGTAGATATGTCCCATGAGTCATCTTCAATACTTTCAAAAGTGTTACCAATTTACATACATTTTGTTAAAGATTTTTTTTAAAAAATCTTTATTTGTTCTACTCGTTTTCAATCATTGTGCAAGAGACATTGTTATTAAACGTATTGCAGTGTGCCTGCCTTCTCTGGGCACTTCTCTAGGAAACTGAAAGCAAAGCTTAGGTCTTAGAAAAAGATGCAGACTAGATTTTGCAACAGCAGCACTACACCAACAGATAGACATATCCAGACACAGGACAATTTATTAATTGATCCCTCGGAGCAAGGAAGATAATGGAGTTACAGCTGCAATGGGCAAGTACTGGCAAGAAGACACAACCAGCCACGTGGCAAAATGTAGTAGTATGGGAGATGAGCTGACAGCACTATTGCCAGGCTGACCCTGAATCTCAGTCTAGCACTGTCTGTAATGTCTAACAATGTGGCGATTAATCTCTTGTGTGTTTCTGGCTGCTACTGACAAGTTAAAACAATGTTGATAAGCTAAAACGGTGTCACAATTTACATTCTTCTCTACAGAGCCCTAGCATCACCAGAGGGTCCAATTCCAGGCCTTCCTCATGTAGCACATGTAACAGTGCAACACGTGTTCCTCAGAGGTTACTGTATCTGAAAGGGAACACCTTACCTCAAGTTGACCCCGTTTCTGCCAGACTTCATTAGTTCAGGAGCAAGTTGTCAGTTTCTCATTGCCCTTTGATGTTGTATCCTGGTGTATTAGTTCTGAGCGCACTCTGAAAGTAATATTTTGGTGTCTGGTCTAGCCTGTTCTTTCACTTTGATTTTGCCTGCTGATTTGGTTTAGTGCTGTCCTGTTGATATTGTTGCTGATTTAGCTGTCCTGCTTTGACCTTCACGACTCTTTGGCTCAGGTGCTGCCCAGTTTTCACTACTAATGACTCGGCTGATCTATCTAGCAGTCCAAACCGACTTTTGTAGATCGTCTTCTTCGTTGTTCAATCTCTACATCGGGGTTACTTTCCTATATGAGCTTTACAACAAGCTTATGCGACTATGCTTGTCTGATTCCTTCTAAATGCAGATTAGTCAGAGTAAAAACTAAAAACCCACAGTCTGTTGGAACCATCAATCAAAGACATACCCAATGAAACTCTCCATGCCAGGATTGTATCGGCTACTGAAACAGCACAAAAACAAGTAATGGAGCCAAAACCGACATACGAATAAACTAATGAATATTCAGTTTCTGTTGGGGGTTACTTCTTGTTTTTAAAGATTCGTAGGAATGCACAAATTAAGCAAAATTTGGTAAAAATAAAGTTTTTAAGTATAACATACTATATATATTTATAATATATATCCTATAACACAACAAATGTGAAAATTTTTCATCATATTAGTTTTTTCAAAAGGTTAACTATAGTAAGAAAACAAAAACAATTGTACCTTTAGGCCAAGCCACAAAAAGGATAAACAAGGATGGGCAGTGGATCTATCTGGAAATAGGGTGCATGGTGCTAGACACCACACACCCTACTCAGAGTGTCCTGCTGCCAGCTGTGACACTAGTGCCCTCTGGGAAAATTTAACTAAGCTCCTACATGCAAATCAGTAATACACCAAACACTTTTGGTTGCTGATTTTGTGTAAAAAATCTATTTAAAATCATACACGTGGAGAGGCTTGGTGATTCTAAGTTCAAAGTATCCAAATGCTTTTCATATACTTTATAGTGCAATCAACCTGATTTAATTTAGTAATCGGTAACCGAATAAATAAAGATCAAAAACAATTTGTTTTTGTAACCTGCGTAGATTAGTCTATTACAAGAAAATTAAGAGCCTTCATTGCCATTCCATTCCATGAATAATATTGTTAGTCACTAACGTCTGCCTGAAAGTGTTAACCCGAGAGACTGTAAATTCAAATATAATAAAAAAGTGCCCCCTTTTCAGGCTTATCTTATTTTCATTTTGAATTAGACCTGGTCATGATCTTGAATGATTTTTGTGAATTATGTTGAAACATGGCTTTATCATCGTGATCAAGTGTATTTGAACTAACTGAATTTAAAGGTCATTTTTGTACTGAGAGGGATATCTGGTATTTTGTATTATCCAGCCATTGGTCTGCCCCCTGAGACACTGTTCTTGCTGGGATTAATGAAAATTTAAATTGAGGATTAGTAGAACTGGAAAGCACTCAGTAGGAAATCCTTTCAATTAAACCAAAAATCTTTTTTTTTTTCTATGAGGACTTCCCTGATTTTAATTGCATCTTTTACCTATCTTGTATTACTTATTTACCAGTGGCATAATGTTAATTTATTGTTAATTTGCAAGCTTTAATCAATATTCATTTTTCTTCTGTTCAATATTATAAGAAAAACTGGCATACATAGGTCAGTACTATATTAAAAAGACTTGTCTTTGTAGCTAGTTACTGCTGTTAAAACAAAAGTCACTGTTGTTTCTTTCTTATGTCCTAACAAGTACACAAACAATTCAATGTAAGCTGGTTGATTTCCCAATAGAGCTATTATGTTGTTCAAGTAAAGCTACACATAACTTTAACCAAAGATTAAGAAGGGAAGTTTTATTTGGTTACTATAGCAACTATATTTCTCATTTTTATCTTACAGCAGATATATGTCAAAGTTGCTTCTTTTATAGTTTAACCGCCTGAGTTCAAATCCAGTGTACTGTACACTGCATTAGTAATATGCAGCATACATGTCAATTGCATCAGAGCAGAACTTCACTTAATGACAAAAATCACAGGATGCACCTCTGCAGAAATATATTTCACATTAAGAACACAGCTAAAATAATTAATATATGTATTTAAAAGTTACAGAACAATCAATGTTTGCTTTTCTTGCTCTAGGTATTTTAGTTAAACCCTAGGTTGGAGAGCTGTTTTTTCATGTGCATGAAGGCAAGGTTAATAGGAAGAGATCTGGCTGATCTGTCCCTAGCCCAATCATTTTTATACATTTGTTTGCTTCACCACCCAATTGTATTGTGGGTCCACCTATGACTTACCTTGAAATCATTATTGCTTTCATCTAAAACATATCATCTAAAACATCCAAACTTTGCATTCAGTAATAGACCTTTGTAGCAAATGGGAGATACATTAAATTAACTCATGATAATATGTCACCTAATTGTTAGACTTGCTAAGGAACAGATGATTGTTATTATGTCCTGATATGTTAAACCATAGAATTCAAAGAGGGTTACTTTCTTTTTCATGTGAATAAATATATAAGAAAGCATATAAAAAGAGGAAGAAATTATGTTTTTAAGATATACCTATATATTGCGTATTGAGTACTATTGTTTTTTCAGCAACGGGCACAGTCCCTCCCCTTCGCAACGGTAAAAAAAACTTTGGCAACAAAAAGTACACCCCTAAGTGGAAATGTCCAAATTGGGCTCAAAGTGTCAATATTTTGTGTGACCATCATTATTTTCCAGCACTGCCTTAACCCTCTTGGGCATGGAGTTCACCAGAGCTGCACAGGTTGCCATCGGAGTCCTCTTCCACTCCTCCATGATGACATCACAGAGCTGGTGGATGTTAGAGACCTTGCGCTCCCTACCTTCTGTTTGAGAATGCCCCACAGATGCTCAATAGGGTTTAGGTCTGGAGACATGCATGTCCAGTCCATCACCTTTTCAGTTTCTTTAGCAAGGCATTGGTCGTCTTGGAGGTGTGTTTGAGGTCGTTATCATGTTGGAATACTGCCCTGCGGCTCAGTCTCCGAAGGGAGGGGATCATGCTCTGCTTCAGTATGTCACAGTACATGTTGGCATTCATGGCTCCCTCGATGCCGGCAGCACTCATGCAGGCCCAGACCATGGGCCCACCATCCTCCCACCATCATGCTTGACTGTAAGCAAGACAAACTTGTCTTTGTACTCCTCACCTGGTTGCCACCACACACGCTTGACACCATCGGAACCAAATAAGTTTATCTTGGTCTCATCGGACCACAGGACATGGTTCCAGTAATTCATGTCCTTAGTCTGCTTGTCTTCAGCAAACTGTTTGCGGGCTCTCTTGTGCATAATCTTTAGGAGAGGCTTCCTTCTGGGACGACAGCCATGCAGACCAATTTGATGCAGTGTGCGGCATATGGTCTGAGCACTGACAGGCTGACCCCCCCACCCCTTCAACCTCTCCAGCAATGCTGGCAGCACTGTTTCACAAAGACAACCTATGATGGATATGATGCTGAGCACGTGCGCTCAACTTCTTTGGTTGGCCATGGCGACGCCTGTTCTGAGTGGAACCTGTCCTGTGAAACCACTATATGGTCTTGCCCACCGTGCTGCAGCTCAGTTTCAGGGTCTTGGCAATCTTCTTTTAGCCTAGGCCATCTTTATGTAGAGCAACAATCCTTTTTTTCAGATCCTCAGAGAGTTCTTTGCCATGAGGTGCCATGTTGAACTTCCAGTGACCAGTATGAGAGAGTGTGAGAGCGATTACACCAAATTTGACACACCTGCTCCCCATTCACACCTGAGACCTTGTAACACTAACGAGTCACATGACGCCGGGGAGCACCTATGCCATTTGTGTCCCCAAACAGCTTGTCAGTATCGCCTTTGTGACCAAGTAGTTTGTCAGTGCCATCTTGTTAGTGTCGTTTGTGTGCCCAAACAGCTTGTTAATGACATTTTTGTCCACCTAAAAAGCATTTTACTGAATACGTGCGTGACATCAACCACAAGCGACAGAGCCTTAGTTAGCTCCTTTTCTACTGAGGCAAGAACATAAAATTGTGCTCCCCCATATTTTAACAAAGGGTTTTTCGAGGGAAATCGATAAATAACAAGGAAATCAAGGATAGTAAAGCTGAAGACAATTAAAACCCAGTGATTTATTCACATTTTGTGACTATGGGACAATAAAATAACCATTGACACTCTAGAGGTTATGTACTATAATCCTCATTCTGCATGTGCAGGTGTTATAGCATAGCCCTCATCAGCGTGCAGACATAGATATGATACAGCGAAGCTCATACTGAGCATAGGCACATATTAAGCCTGACATATGTGGTATAGCATTAATCCCATTACTCTATGTTGAGCCAGACCCTGATAGTTGTACTGCATAACTCCCATCATTATATAGCAAGACATATACTATTGATGGTACAGCATAACCTCATCATTACATAGTAAGCTAGACACTGAAAGTGGTACAGCATAACTCCCATTGTTGTATACTGAGTCTGATGGTGGTACATTATAACTCCCATTACTGTATACTGAGCCTGACAGTGATACACCACATCTCCCATCATTATAAAAACAAAGTAAAAATTCAGAGTAGGGTGAGCCGTGACCCTACAAGCAACGTGTTGGCTTAATTTATTAAAAGGCAATTTTAAGCAAAATATAAAGGCAGCTGAACAAGCATAGATAAAGTTAATAATCACTCATCCCATAAAAGCTGTACAAGTCTCAGTCTATATTGCACAATATGTTAAAAGTTGTAGTATGTTTGTAAAAGCTAAAAAGGATCAACACCATGAACAAAAACAAATTATACAAATGAAATACTGGGAGAAAAATCATGTAGAATTTCTTATCCATAGAGTAATGCCAAAATAAAATACAAAAGTAAAAACGGATATAAGATTTCAAGGGTTTTTGGTTTTAAGTTCTATTTAAAGAAAAAATTGATATTTTCATTATATTCTATCTGCCTGCAAAATAAGCACATTGTGTAAATCAAATATAGATGCGCTAATTCATATAGAATTGTTGGCTATAACTATATTTTTGCATTGGAATTTGTTTGTCACACCAAAGAACTTAATAATTCAGATACCTAAATGGTAAATTGATTTTCTAATGATTGCTAATTATTTACTTTCAACAAACCATGTTGTTCTCATTATCAACATAGTAATGCTAAAACCTTTGGGATATAATAATCTAAGTACTGGAATTATTTCTAGTTAAGACTGTAATAACTCTCAGGTATGATGCTTTTCCTAATGGGTTTATTGAAATACATGGTATATTTTGCACATGCTACCACCATTTAAAACCACAAAGTGCAGAAAAACATTCCATTTAACCACTTAAATGCCAGTTTATAGGATGCATTAATTTTGAATTAGGAACACTTCTAGCAAATTGTACTACCTAGATCAATGGCTACTGTCAAAATTCTATTTAGTTGCACTCTGTGGAAAGCAGATTTTGTTTGACTAATGTTGTTGTCATTTTCATTACCGATCATTATTGTGCAAACCACAGAATTAGTTCTGTTTATGTTACTCTTGTGGTAAAATTCATGCATAAATTATAATTTAAAGCATATCATTAGTCAGTTTTATAATGCGATTTATTTTGTTTGTTTTAGGGAAACTGAGAATCTGGCAAAAACAATCCAGATTTTCACATTTATACAAATCATTTACAAATTCATACAATAGCAACTTTCCCAAAAAATAAAACAATATTGTATTGTGAGCTCTATACAATTATTTTTTTTACTTTTTCAATATGGATTTTAAAAAAAATGTATACAGCATATGTAAATCTAATAATAATGGGTATTGTTTAATACCAGTATAATTTAAACCATAAGATATTTGAGTAATGGAAGCAAATTCTGTCCCTAATTTTGGAGTCCATTTTGTATGAACCCAAGTTCATGTAACTGTATCTAATTTCTAATTTTTAGAAATTAGAAAATGTAAAGTATCGCTTATTTCCTTACTCATCTGCATACTTCGGCAGACAGAAGCAAGTTAGGTCTGGCCATCAGGTAAATGATGTATGGGCCTAGCGGACTGTATCTTCCATGTACCTTTATTGATACTTGTGTGACAGATCTCATTCTTTAGTATGAGGAGCCCACATAAGAGAATACCGTATTGGCTCGAATATAAGCCGCACCCTAATAGTTTGGAGCTAGTTAAAAGAAAAAAAAATTTTTTTTATTTATTTTTTAATTAAAAAAAAATATGTTTTTACATTTAATGTATGGTAGGAGGCTCCCACCCTCCTTACCTAAACTTTAGTTTTGATGTAGATGCGACAGACGTGACCTCCACTTCCTGCCCCAGTCTGCCTCATCTATATCAACGTTGAGAATCAAGAATCAGGGCGGAACTAAAGTTTTTGCACGCGTTGCAGGGGGGCCGTATTTAATATCGAAAACGCTCTGCAGTCTTAAGATCATAACACCCTGGAGAAGGTAAAAATGCTAAACCCCGATTATAGGCCACATCCCCACTTTAAAGATTTAAATTATGGAAAACAGTGCGGACTATAATCGGGCCAATACGGTAAATGGTCGCTGGAGGGTATTTTTAATTGTATGCAAAAAAGAAAGTCTTCTGTCTTGGAGATTACATAGTTTGAAGGGAAGGTATGGCCTTAAATATTCTCCCCCCACCTACCCAGGGAGTATGTGCAGTGGTTGGCATGGTGGAGGGTACTGGTGGTCTAGCAGCCTGTGGTAAAGTAAAAGGGACATACAAAGCTTTTGTGCCTGGGTTTCCTCTAATTCGATTAGGCTGTTTTATGCTCAGATGCAAGATGGAATATAATTGAGTGAGGTTGGCAGCCAAGTAATAATAAAATAGGGAAGACACCCCTAAACCAAAGGCACTGTATTAACCAGTTCATGCTATGATTTTTGCCCCTTTGTATTTAGAGGTTGCTTTGTGCAATGTTAACTTTCTAGTACGATACCTTGCAATAATACAGACTAGTTAGGTGTTAATGTGAAAACAAAACAATGAAATTAGTATGGATTATTAATATATCCTCTGCATACCCCTGTGAGTAATTTGGGTATGCTCCAAACACTGTCCTCTAAGTCATGGAAAAGATGAACACGTAACCTTTGCTAATTCTCAAAAACAAGCAACACTGCAATGAATAGTGACTTGTAAAGCTGTATGCTGGTAAGGCTTCTAGCATTTGCTGTTATAAACGGTTTGTCCTTTCTCCAACAGACTGAATTTCCTGTTTAAGTTCAAGCAGTAATTTAAAGTTAACCCTAATGAAACCCTAGAATGGGCAGCCAAAACTAGGAATCCACAAAACAAATTCCAAATGTATGTATTTCATTGAATTTGAGTTATTACTGCAATGTGTTATTTGATTTCACAGCCACATTAAATAACATAGACCTCTTGTGATAATCACATAATATGGTCCTGGTTCTGTAGAGCAGATAGGTATGAGCAGATGGCAAGGGGAGCATGTAGCGTGAGCAAATGGCAAGGAGGGAGCCTGTAGCACGAGCAGGTGGCAAGGGGGGCCTGTAGCACGAGCAGGTGGCAAGGGGGGCCTGTAGCACGAGCAGGTGGCAAGGGGGGCCCTGTAGCACAAGCAGGCGGCAAGGGGGGCCCTGTAGCACAAGCAGGTGGCAAGGTAAGGGCCTGTAACCCAAGCAGGGAGCAAAAGGGTGGCCCTGTAACACAAGCAGGCAGCTAAGGAGGTCTTGTAGCACAAGCAGGTTGCAAGGTGAGGGCCTGTAACCCAAGCAGGCAGCAAAGGAGGTCCTGTAGCACAAGCAGGTGGCAAGGTGAGTGCCTGTAACCCAAGCAGGCGGCAATAGGGTGGCCCTGTAGTACAAGCAGGCGGCAAAGGAGGTCCTGTAGCACAAGCAGGCGGCAAGGTGAGGGCCTGTAACCCAAGCAGGCGGCAATAGGGTGGCCCTGTAGCACAAGCAGGTGGCAATAGGGTGGCCCTGTAGCACAAGCAGGTGGCAAGGGGGGCCCTGTAGCACAGCAACCCAAAAGCCATCTGGTGGTGTAATGGTTCAGACCCTCAAGGCTCCTGACATAAAATTAAATTTGAAGTTACCCATTACGTTTGGTGTATCTGTAATCATCAGAGATTGAAATTGCTTAGCTCTAAAGAGCCATATTGACGGTTATTTGTAAAGAGCCACTCTAGTAGAACGTTTTAATACTGGTCTTATCACTGTAGCAACCCGTAAAACTATCTAGCCAACAAGAAAATTCTATTTTTGATATGATGAGAAAAGGACTTAAATAGTGTGGCAAATTTACCCAGTATAAATATTCTGTGAAACATAAATTAACACATTTTATATATAGGAAATATATTTTTTATATTTAAATAAGTTACATGTGTCCGGGTGGCAATTCCCATTTGACTATGTTAGTTCTTAACAGTTAAATATAAGACCGGCAGGAAAGGACAAGCTCACTTTATTTTCATAATCTCTATACTTCTTTCACAGCAACATTAGTTTTATTTGCCAGCAACTTTTTAAATGAACATTGAATAATTTGACACAACACTTCAAGAGCGAATACTATGGGTTGTTCATAAACATGTTCATTTCAGTTTTAAAAAGGCAATCTAAACAAAAAGCATATCAAAAACAGATGGTAACTTGAATTTCAAACACTCTTGTTATTATCAAGCAATCTGTTAACATAAAATATAATTTTAAAAAGCCTTGATAAATGACAGATCTTAAGAATCTTTGATCTCAGCAGAAAACCCTGTAGTGAAACAGAGATCATATGTTATTGGAAAGAGAGGAGAAAATGTAGGAGGAAAGGGAAAGGCACAAGGTGATGGTCAGACGTGCTCTATATTGTTGGTAAGTGGTGGAGAGGTCCTTAAGGGAACTTTTATTTCACAATGTCTGTCTGTGCATCCTTATGTCGACCTAACAAATGTGAGTACTATATATATATAGCAATGGTTATATGATTCTTTCAGTTTGTCAAACTTAAACCTAAGCTTTAAACGTCAAATTTCTCCAGTGCGCAACAGGGAGGATGCCAGTATAGGGTGAATACCCAGGTTAGGTATATGGTATAAATTAGATCAGGCTACATGAAGGACATTTTGCTGAACCATATCCAAACCTCTACAAACCTTATCACAGAGATTGGCATTATTGTATGGCTCGTATTACTGGTAAAAAAAAGATTATTAGGCAACAAAGCACCAACAATTGTTAAATTTGATGTCAGTACTGTTTCCACATGTGTATCATCATTCCAATTGAGACATTCCCTGATAACTAAATCTGTCAGCATATGTTAAAACCAGATATTCCTGAACTGTCCTAACCAAAAGCATAGCTTTTGCAAGGTTTGAATTAGAAAGAAAAAATCCCATGTATGATATGTAAGCTTGCTCAAAATACAATAATCAACTTTAGAACAGTCAAGTTCCCAGGTCCCTCTTTCAATGGGACCTCCCATTAGATCAAGTAAAGTTGTGCTATTAATAAAATTGGTATACACACACGTTTCTCCAGAAAGGGAAATGTACAACTTCTAAATCTAAGACGGAATGTATATCTCAGACTCACTAGGCAAAAATCCAATAAAAGCCTCCTACCTTGTGCAAAGCAATGCAAGGCATAGCCATCACAGGCTTTAAAACATTTATTGTGGAATAGTAAAGTTGTTCACAAAATTCATGGGGCTAAGGTTCAGTGGGGGTGCTCCCTCTTCTTCTCTACCCTGCAGACACCAAACTGCTGGATTACTCAGAAGATCCTCAGCATTGGCATCTATATGCATAAAGACATTAGAGAGTCTATCTAAAGAACATACATTAAGGGAATTATTTCTCAGAAATAATATGTGCGTATTATTAAAAAACATAAATGTGATACACAGTAGAATATTTATTGGACTATGCATTTGATAACAACTCTTCTTAAATAAAACCTGATCAAAACACCCATCACAGAAATAGAAAAAAAAATATTTATTCTAATGCTGTTTCTGCATTTTTTCTCTGATAAATCCAAAAAAAGAAATTTAACAATAAACCCTCACCATATGTTGTTTATAACTGATGAATACAAATACCATATTTTCATACTGAGTGAAGAAACAGGGGAATTATAATGATAATCCCACATTTAACACATACACTCAAAACAACTTTAACTGTAATTTGAATATACAGTCTTCAACTGCATGGATAGATACTTAATATGTGTGCACTTATACATCTTTTTATAACTGCATGACATTCTTTGGACAGTACTAGTTCATTGAACCGTTGCTTGCGTCGAAGAATTAACAGAGGTTGCTTTTTCATCTTTTGTCTTTTCCATGTGCTTTCCATGTCAACACATCAGGATAGACTGCTTTCTACAATAAAGATATGGTTCTGTAATGGGTCACAAGAGGTGATTTTGCTGGTCCTTATTTGATATCCTGTATATGGGCAAGTGGAATTTTACTTTAGCTCAAGAAATACCTTTAATGATAGTTGTTTGTGAGCAAAAGCATACATCTAAAGCTGGTGGCTGCAGTCAGAGGATTCCCACCAATAAGTAATATTTTAGTTCACAAACCTTCCTTATACCATCTGAAATCAGAGCAAATTTTCTGCGCTAACAGCAAAAACGTTTCCAACATAATCAGTTGAAATTAAAAAAGAGGCACCAGAAATAATACAACGCGAAACCACATCATTCTGGATTTTGTTTTAAATTTTATTGTTCAATTTGAAGACAGCAACCAATTGAGACTTTATGTCTTATGTAATTAGGTGACCTTAAATTCAGTGATGTCTCATCTGGTGCAAGAACCAGCCAAAGATACATAGGAAACTGGTTGTATCAGAAACGTAAATAAAATGAAAAGCTCTTCACTGGCATACTACTTGTATGAGTGTGCTTCTTATACAACTATATATTTTCAGTATCATATCCTGTTGCTCTGTCATTTGAATAATGTTACAATGATGCCTATGCGTTTCTAACTGCCTTATGAAGCCATTGTACCAACTTTACACTTAGTAAATAAATTCTCAAAATGCTTTGCTTGAAGAGGAAGGTAAAAACATAGGAAACGTACTTGCTGATGTGATTGTAACAGTAGGAGAGAAAAACGTGCAAGTTCAGAGGCAGTTGCAGAGGAGGAATATCATGGCTATGCACTATTAAAAAGGCATTAAGTTCAGCTGTTACTGAAATGTCCAGATAAATTGCATTGTTTTTTTCAATATCAAAATTAGTCTTCAATTAGATAACCAAAGAAATGTAATAAGAAATGCATATTCTTATTAATCAACCAGCTATACCTGTGAAATCTAAGGATAGAGGGAAGATAACGTGAAGATAAAGATTTCACATAATGCGCTATTGTGCACTATTTAAAACCCAACCTTGTAAAGTAGATGGCATATTTGGTTCATGAATTTATACACTGAAAGGACTTATTCCATAAAATTCAAATTACAAAATAGATAATTGCCTCTTTGTATGGACATTTTTATAATATTAATATTTGGTAATACCAGTACTGATTGATATATCTTGAACCGGTAGCATGACATAAAGAAACATGGCAGGCAGTTGTTAAATGATACTTCATATCAAAATAAAAAATTATATATGGCTCCCACTTTATGTCAAAATTAAGCTTAGTTTTTAAACTAACACAAGAGAGTGCCCAAGGAGAATAAAATATCCAATCGATACTAATTTTAGTTGCAAATATAAACACATGTATTGAACTGCCAATTACATGCAGCTTGTAGAAGTCGAACAGCAGCCAAAGTCTTTACTCAAATGCCATGGTGACTGTGTGGGTACTAAATTTATATTTCACTTTAGACTAAAGCTATTCTGGAAATGTGATATGCGTGAGTGGGCTTTTTTGGTAGTAATCGAAATATAATAACTAATATAACTATGATAAATGGAAACTTAGCATAATATAAAGATGTCCACATTTTGCTTCTTTTTTCACTGCTGATTTTAATTATGTATAATTCATGACTGCATACATTGTTAAAGCATAATAATATCACCACATATTAAATGAGAATTTTTAAGATCATATAAAAGGTAGCATTTTACGGTAATTAAGGCATATATTTATATACCAGATACCTCATTTAATATAAACTACTTAAACTTTGCACACAAATATAAAAAATGTGAATTAATGTTTTTATTGGTGTAGTGGCAACAGGTATTAAAATAAAGTACTACAGATATGCAATAAATCATGAAGGTATTCTAATGGTGGTACATTAAGTGCAAATAATGATTTCTAGTACAGTATTGAACCAAATTCTCTTTCAGTGTCATATTGTCTTTTACAAACTAGTATACAAACTTAATAATAAATAATAAAAGAAACACATCACAGTATATCTAATACTAATACACATTCCCCTTTGTAAGTAGCCCTACACTAACCACCTCACAAGAAGTTTTCACTAAACATTAGATCAGTTGAGAGCTATTGCTCAAAACTGTTCAAAAGCGAACTCACAAGGAGAGATGTTCCTGACATACCTAAAAAAGCGTTAAAAATTAAGATCTAATAGCAAATGAAGTTGGGGTGTGTGCTGGATGTGAGACTACTTTCTTCTGCACTGCTTTCTTACCTTAAATGTGACCACCCTTTGCGCTATCTTCAACCCTCCAAGTTCTAGATGTAACAACAGCTCAGCCATGCTGAAGTGTGTAGCAAATTCTAGCACACTATAGAGTTCCAAACTGCCTCTGGAAGCAACATTAACAACAACACCAGCTTCATGAAATGGGTTTCTATGGACACAAGCCAAAGATCACTATGAGTAATACAAAGTATCAGCCAGAGTGACCACATACTTTCCTTCATTTAGTGTACTCTATACACTATTTGGTCATAAAGTGTACCAATCAATAGATAACAATGCCACAGAAAATAGCATTGTGCCCTATCCATCCAACAAAAGAAGGTCAGATCAGTGTGTCATTGGGTAAAATATGTTGCAACCAGCATGTATTTTTTCTTTTCTTATTTTAAACACAACACTTTTTATTAGGCTATGCCTAATATATTAACATAATTAGACTTCGGTTAAAGCTTTGTTAAATTTAACATCATGTGTACAGGAAGAATGTCTACAATCTCTTAATCTTATAATCTTCTTTGAATTTATACCAGGAAGAGATATCAAAAACATGATAATTAGTTTTCTGTGGTGTGTAATATAAAAATATAAATACAGAATACTGTTTTATAAAACATTACATTTAAATAATTACTGTATTTAAAACTAGCATGTTAAAAGGCAAGATAATAAATATCTTTAATAATTAGAAAATATATTTTCCTGGGAGCATTACCTTCATAGTATTATACAACAATTTTTTATCAGAATATAACTCACTCTGTTATAAAACATACCAAACCTTTCAAAAATAAAAGTTCTCCAAGGATCTATGTGTATTCAGAATATAATACAAAGCAAATTATTCTTTTTCCCAAATATAGGCTTACATTCCGAAATGCACAGTATGCATTTTTTTCTCTCTCTGTTGAAGTATCTAACTAGTGTGAAACTGTATTTCTTAAGTCTATATTATAAGAAAATACAGATATTGTGAATCCCTAGTTTTTTTGTGATTCACTGAATTTTGAACGTAAAGTATTTTTGTGAAAGAAATTATTTATAGCTTGCTAGCGGATGTATAATTCACAGAGATTTAAATAGACACAATCCCGGTCTTCCGTTGAAAAAGGAACACAAAGTTTTTGAAATCTTTTTTATTCTTTTACAATTTACAGAACATTTTAAAAAAGCCAGTTTTCTTGCCATCTTTCACAAATAACACAGTTTATTTCAGACATTCAAAGGCAAAATTCTCATTGTGGATGTGTAAGCCCAATGCAGCAATAGGAAACTGTATTAATCACTGTTGCCTATCATAAAACCACCATATTTACTTACACAAAGTACTGTGTCAAGCTTTTGACGTAATGATTTGTGTATAAAACTTTACCAACTTGAAATATAATTGTGTTTACAGCGTACAATGCTGGCTCCTGCTGCCAGGAGAGTCCAGACTTTACACAGCCTCACATCTTGTGAACTGGCAGGGAGATGAACCTACAACTGCAACACCATTTTTGTGAACATATTAGTATGTCCATAGGGAGAATGAATGGTTAATGTAGACATTGTGTTACAGCAGATTTTGTGCTTTTGAGAAAAACTAAACTCAAGAAAAGAAAATAAGATGTTTGTCAGTTTTATAATTTGGAAACCATTTTGCCCCTCTCTTATCTCTTCTGTCTCAAAACTACTAAGGGTATAAAGTAAGTAAACTGGAAGTTACAGCTGAAATTCTGATTTTTATGGGATGTTTTATGCTTTTCAAATAAAGAGTTGAGACTTTGAATCATACATTATTTTTTATCTGAACAGTTTTTAATGCTTCTTTAACTGTGCCTAAACAGATGTGGTTTTGTATACTGTTTAGTCAAATCAGGATTATTACAGATAGCAAAAATATTAACCCTGTTCTTATCAATTTACAGAATACCATTTTGTATATTGAACAATATAGTCATTTTATAAAATAAATACACCTGATTCATATACAGGGAAATATTTTCCCAGAACCGCTTCTAATTTTCACAATATATGTCTCAGGGTCGCCAGTATGATCTTTGCCTCAGGATTTTAGTGTGGGGGAAATTGGAATTTTGCTCCGGACTCTCATCGGATTATCATCGTGGCCTACTGAGGTGTCTGCAAAAGGGACACGACACCCAGGCACCAAACACCATGCAGAAGAGAATATGTCAGCAACTTGTCTTCAGTTCGAATACTTAAACTGCACTTGGTATCATTTTGAAAATGATTGATACACTTCTGACAGGAAGCCCAGATAACTAAATAGTCTTCATTTGTGAAAACACTTTTTGATGTTTTAAATTTCACTTTTTACCAAATGGCAGACACAAAATTCCATAATGGGAATATCACACTTGTATGAATAATATCTGGATACACATTTTAAACACCTCCGTTTTTCAATATTTTGGAGTTTACTACATTATTAAGCATTGTTGACATAATTACTAAAACAAGGAAAACCTTGGTCAATAACCCCCCCAAAACATAGTAAGTTTCATCCAGTAGAATTTAATTTCTCAGCAATCATAGTTAAGCATACATAGTTATAGCCAGACCAATTTATACATTAGATTCAATTAGATCAGATTCAGCTAACAAAATACACGATTGCCCTGTTTTAGTGATTTAAACATATGGAGTAATATAATTGGAAAATGATTGATAACAATGTATATAATTTAAAAATACTTAATACGTTTATGCCTTTTCTGTAGCTATGACAAAAAAATCTTCTGATCTGACCACATGCAAAATTGCCTCATTTACAAATATGGAAGTTTGCTCTCAATGTGTAGATACATTAAAGTACTGTAACTATTGAAAACCGAGTTTTTCCAGTTTCCAACTTTCCTATCCTTTTACCGTTTAACAGCTGTCTTCCTTACTGTAAATTATTTCCCCAAAGCCTTTTCCACTTATTTTGTTGATTTGAGTTTCATTGTATCAAATGGTTCTTAGCATCTAGGTAGACAACATTATTAAACTAACTTTTTACCCACTCTTCCACACAAGTCCTGAAGGTTAGTTTGGCAACAACTTCGTCATCATTTATCTGACATATAGCTAGAATTTTTTTTTTTAAACTTCAGTTTACTATTATTGATGTTGCACTATGTTTTATTGACTTGACTACCAATGGTGACTACTGTACTTTAAGATTATTAAATTATTAAAGAAGTTGCAGTTTTTCTGTAAACTTTTAAAGACATACAGTAGTGGCTTTTAACTTCCTACTATAAGTTATAAAAAAAATCCATAGGACATCTGTGCATTGCTAGTTCTGCTGTCACATTAATGCAGGAAAACACTGTGGTCACAAGTGTACGGGAATAATATTTATATATATATATACACATGAATATATGTTGGTACATTATATAGAGAGAGAGCTGCATAATACAACCATTATTTTATTTTATTGTGTAGGGGTGTGTGAATACATGTGAACAATATTTCTCATAATGAGTATCTGAGGTACAAATTATATGAGCATAGATTGAGCGTTTACATTTATAGATGAAACACAACTAGTCTCTCCATAAGGTCAAGTATATACATTTCTTTTGTATGATATGCCTATACATGAGTTTGGCCTTGGGGCTCCGAGATCAAAACATATTACTGGGCCTTTGGGGTAGTGTTAATGCTGACCTGCGAGAAGTGCTGCTTTAATACACACACTCCACACACAGGTCTTGCACACTCCCTCAGCCTTTTACATATGCTGTGTGATAGCACTGCCCCCATGCACGACTGACCATGCCTCCCCAAATCAGCTCTTCACCCCTATGCCAGGTAGAGGGAGACCTCTGGGGAATCAACACTTAACAGTTCTTAAGTTTGGACATACAGATTCCGATAGATGGATGGATGGACAGATGGATGGACAGACAGACAGACAGACAGACAGACAGACAGACCGACCATGTTACTTGGAAACGTCCTATGTTGCAATCTCAGTAAACAAGAAAAACCTATTGCCATACATGCAGTTGATTGGCACAGAAACACTTCAGAAAACGCACAGCCTTGGAATCAAACATTAAAATTAGCTGTTTAGCCGAGTATTTGAGTATTCATTTCAAATATAAACATTTCTGTTCCAGCTTTTGTGTGTGATTATAAAAAATTACAGCCTTGTTACATCCTTTAGCAAAGTAATTATCCTTTACCAGTCTGAAGTAGCAGCAGTTTAGACACATACAAAAAACAGAATTGACTAATAGAACTAATTTGTGTTAGAAATCTTGAAACACTCCCTACAATTGTAATATGTATGCACAAAAAACGTTCCCCTGCATTATTAAGAGTGCAATTTCAAGGTTAATTATGTGGCAAGTAGATTTATACAGTGAATGCGTATTAAATGTCAGTAAGAGCACTTTGAACAGTCAGTTGATATTAAATTAACATATAATAATAGTGATTTAGTGATTTTAAATTAAATACTTCTTTCAGTTACTAGACTGGTTTGCTGTTTAAAATTCACTTTGAGAGAACATATGAATACCTCAAGTGACAACTCATTTATATATTTATTTTTTCATTTCTTCCTTTAATTCTCTTTAGAGTAGGAGAGCAATAAAAAAATGTAAGAACAGGATGATAGTATTGATAGGAAGTGTATGCTAAGTTACAGTTGAAGTTTACTATTTTGGAAATAACTGGGCATGTGACAGCTGCTATTGTATATGTTGCACTCAAACCAGTTTGTTTTTTAAATTAAATTGTTAATGCAAAGTGTGCCTGATATAACTTTTAACAACCAATATAATCTCCCACCATATTTATTTACATTTATCACATTAAAAGTGATTTTGCAAAAATGTATTTAAAAAAACAAAACTTTTTTAGTTTTTAGTTATTACAAAACTGATATCAGGTTAAGATTACAACAATGTGTTAATCTAATATCAACTAAAGTGTGCTTACTGTAAACTATTGTTCAAGTTTGGGATCACTTAGCTGTTCTCCTGATAAACAAGGAAATGTCTAGCTGCGCTTACATAATTGCAAAAGGGTTTTCTAACCGTCAATTAGTCTTTTCAACTTAAACTTGGATTAGCGAACACAACATGCCATTGGAACCAAGGTGTGATGGGTGCTGAGAAATGGCCCCTGCATGCCTGAAAAAATAAACCATTATTAGCCAAACATTAGAACCACTAAATTAGAAAAGTCACAAATGAATCTTTGGAAGAGTTTACAAATCTCAGGAATCTTTGCAGGGGTTTCAATTCCTGGCGTTGAAGACATGAAGAATGGATTTCAGTTTAGAATGATCCATCGCAAAAACCTGAAGCACTGTTAAAATAACCCACAAATGTCATTGGAGGATTCAAAAGCACATTTCTGTAGATTAGAATAAAGCTGAGAAAAGATGTGTCTATTGTCCACAGAAGGGGTATAAGCTCTGCCTGTTGAAAATTGGGGAGCCAGACAAATAGGTGGTATTCTCTGGCATTCTGTTTAAATCTGTACATTGCGAAGGCAGAGACCAATGGGCCACACAAATGCTATCAATGAATTCAGTTCAGTTATTGTGCCAACCCATTTTCTTTGTTTTTCAACTCCAATAGTACAAGGCACTTGGTACTTTAAGACAAACATAAGCACAGATACCATACAAGGTTTAGTGCTCAGGTGTATTGTTGACAAAACCTTTCAATTTGGATTGCAGATTAGTTTTGGTGCTTCTTTCTTGTTCTTAGAACATCTTGGCACTGTATGCCATAAGGGTGTTTTGGATCTTCTGAGAGTCATGTATGCAATTGCATCTGCTACATAACCACCTGATGATTACATCGGTGTAGAGATGGATACGGTGGCAGGATACAAGCCAGGCAGTGGTAGACACTGGCCTGGCTTTCTGAACACAACACAAATTGAGCCAGACTTGCAATAGTCTAGAAGGAATCATTTGAACACTCAAAAATAAATGGAGTATATACATTTGTAGCTGGTTTGGTTGTAACTTGTGTAGCTTGTTGTTCCACTCCTTTAAATATATAAATCTTAGTTGATATACTATCATTGATTACATATAAACTGATGCAAATACATATCACTTTTCTAATTAAATTAATACATTTTCTAATTAAACATGTATGTGTGTATGTAATGTATGTATGTATATAAATAATATACATATGTTATCAAATGCAAAGTACTAATACATCTCTAAAACATGTACCACAAAACATGATAAATTTGGTTTTCAAACTTATACACAGTTAAATATATTTGTAAATAAAAAATGTAAGCAATATGTTTAAAAATATGAACAATAATAATCTTTATTTCATGTTGAAGATGTCAGTAAAACAAAACTATCTTAGTTACAACACTCTCTCAACATTTATTCACCAAATTATACATCAATAAAGTCAATGACAATATAAGTGTATATTGAGAGAGACAAAGATGGGTAGAAAGCACGGATTTCTAGGTGAATTACACACAGACACCTCTCTTCAAGATAGTATAGGTTTATTTCAGCAATCCACAGCTCTGGATAATCCAGCAATATTATGAACAGGCAGGTTTCCAAATACAGCAGTTAAATTTTCAATGAAGAAAAAACAAAACTACAAACAAAAACCTAGCTTTGTCTGAGCACTGACTAGACATGCAATATATCACTGTCTACAATAATGTACATTCCCAAACCAACAATTGGGGATAGTTTTTAACCAGCCTGCTAAACACTACTCTTCTCAGTAGTTTGAATTCCATATTGTCCTTCAGCTCTTAGGCTTATTAGTTAAAGTCCCAGCAGCTGCTAATTAGGAGCAGGTGAAGGGATACAGGATTGTGGGTCCTAAATACCTTCTGTTTCAAACCAATCATAGACCCTGTCACGTATATATCATATTACTTTTTTACAGAATTGGGGATCTTATCCCAAATGGATGAATTTCAAGATACTTAAATACCATTTCTTACAAATTCAAATATGAGTTTACAAGTTTAAAAATACACATACATAGTATATATACGAACACAAAGACACAAAGATTCTTTGTGTTGTGCATCTTCGTCTTCCTGTATGATCCTCTGCCATATTCGTTTATTCATTACTCGGTGTGATGAACGAATACGCAACATTCGTGTTTGTTTTCGTATTCTCCACAATATGAATGCACAAGTGTAGTATGAATGTAAAACAACAAAGCCAAACATACAAATGATACAGAGGGCCCTATTCAAAAGTTTACAATCAGACAAACAGAGCAGCTTGGATTCTTAACCACTGCGTACATAGTCTATTGGTATGCAGCTTTATACTATGGTTGCTGCAGTTCTTCCTATAGCTTTCAGTTTGCCATCTGTTTCTGCTTCCTCATCATAGTAATGCATTTAATGATAGTGATCATAAAGGACAGGATATTGAGTAAGGCATTTGGCTATTCCATTGCATTAATGCCTTTTAGTTTTCTTCTGTATTTAAACATTATTGTAATAATACAAAAACATTTAGCAAAACACCTTAAATACCCACAAGTGGATGTATAAAATTGTTCTTAAGTGAAAATATTCTCCATGAAGTCAAATGAAAAGGAAACCACTGATGTGGGTGGGCGGTCCCGCTGACGTCAGGGGAGTTCCTGCTGACGTGGGTGGGCAGTCCCGCTGATGGCGTTGGGCGGTCCCACTTACATCGGTGGGCGGTCCCACTGGCGTCGGGGCCGTTCCCGCTGACGGCGAAGGGAAACACCCCCATAAAAAGGAGGATTCGGGTCTTGAACCGGAGGAGCAGCGCTCACCTGGCAATCTCAGGTATGCTCATTGGGCAGCTGGTGGATCTGCTTGTGTATAAGAACTAAGTAGGATGTCTTTGTGGACATACTCCGGCAATTTTTTATGTTATTATATTATAACTTTATATTGGAATACATTTCAAATAAAAGAGTTTCTAAGTGTCCCGCCAAAATCATTAGCAGACCTATTTTATCAGTCACTTTTCATAAGAGTAGTTTCAGAAGAAATAAAAGATGGCAGCTGTAATGTCATTTCACAAAAAAGGTAAGAGGGAAGACTGCAGGGAGAGATTGTCAAACTAATTTATTTTTTTCCTGGCATATAGTGGCAGTACAGAGGGGTGTTGTCCTTCCTAGGGACAAGGACCTGAAAGAAATAAAGGGTTAATCCCCCCCCTTTCCAACTCCTCCTCCTTTTTACCACATAAGAGACCGCCTGTCCCCATAACACCAGATCTTCCTTGTCCCTTGTCAGGGACAGACTTTTTTTTTCTTATGGTGGGACACACCGGTTGTCCAGGGGGACCCCTCCTCTGATTGCTTCCCGGGTGGTGAGCAGAGCGAGGTAGTTACAGGACTGCTTCAGATGCTTTCTTTTGTATGCCAGCAAGGTTGAGCATGCACACAGCACAGGGGGCGATGCGTTCCACCGAAGAACTGATTGCGCTACTGAGCATGTGCGGATCAGTTTCTTCCCCAGGGTGCGAAACCTAAATGGTATACAACTGTGGACTCCAGTCTGACAGCAGTGGAGCTTGTCAGTACTGGACATCCGTGGCACCACGGATTGAGGAGTTATAAGGTAGGATTTTTCTGATCTTAGCCTTTCAAATCTTTTGCCCTGTAATTTTCTACTAAAATTCTTTTTTTTTGGTTTAGATGTCTGGTCCGGTTTCCCCAGATGAACCTGATAGAGATAAATCTATTACCCCTGCTCCAAAAAAGGCGGTTCTTAAATCCAAACTCTTATCCTGCGCTGAATACGCCACCCCCTTGCCGGACGGCTGCAAAAAGTAACCATAACGGCCCCTAGGGTCTTTAGGGTTACTTTAGGGGCAGTTTAGGGGCAGTTTAGGGGCAGTTATGGTCTTCAACCATAAGGGGAATCTAAATCCTGGGGGCAGTGAAGATTAATCCTGTATTTATTTTTAAAAGTATGGTGTCAGTGAGATTCTCTGAATCATTCTCTGAAGGATTTGAATCTCTGAAGGATTTAAATCTCTAAAGGATTCGAATCTCTGAAGGATTCAAATCTCTGATCTCCATTGATGGTGGTACAGTGTAACTCCCCTCACTATACTCTAAGGCAGACATTGACGTATTAGGCCTCTGTCCCTAAAACAGCCTGCCTGTGCCACTGCTACCCCAAAAGCAGCCTGCTTGTGCCGCCTCTGCCTCTGAAACAGCTTGCCTGTGCCACTTCTGCCCATGAAGCAACCTGCCTGTACCACCTCTGCTCCTTTAGCAACCTACCTGTACCACATCTGCCCATTTAGCAGTCTGCTTGTGTCGCCTGTGCGATTTCTACCCCCCTAAACAGCCTGTCGCATTTCTGTCCCTAAACACTAACTCACTCACTCATTCATTTACCCATTCACTCTCCCGCACCCCTTACCTCTGGATCAAAGATTGTATAAGTAAGTAATGCAATGAATTGAGAAGTTTGGGTTGGAATATCACCTTGCCCAATCACCTTACTTTGCTTATTCTTTAAATTTCAATTATTTTGGCTATATTTCTATAAGTCTTAACTTATTTCCCAAGTTGGGAGAACCATTTAATAAACTGTAGAGGAAGTAATTATTTCCAGCTTCATATCTGTGTAATAAAAATATAGGGCCAATACAAACTTCAAATAATTGGAACACATATATATGTATGTGCGTCAAAAATAGGCAGAGTCACTTAGATGCAAACAAAGGTAAAACATTTAATACGAACAAAAATACGAAAAAAAAGAAGAATATAAAAAGTAGATAACAAAAATAATACAAAACAAGTCTTACAAAACCTTGGAGAGGAATTTAGTTCATGACATCTGTCCTATGCATTCCTGAGGATGGAGGGAGGGAGTGTTCGGGACATGAAGAGTTCGTGGATGGCAAGTACATCTTCTCTCAACCTCTCTTCCCATGCCTCTCTCCTGTCTTACAAATGCCTAGCTTATATGTGGTTTAGATAATGATGTCAGTCTATTGGTCTTCACCTAATTGGGTGTTCAAACATCTTACTAAGGTCTTTACACGTCTAAACCCTATTTTAGGTGGTCACTGTACGCATATTGTAATGCCCTTTTACAGTCACAACTATACCATGCATTAACAAGTTACTATCCTATCTATAGAATGCCTGTTCAGCAAATCCTTCGTTCCATATTTAAGGTTAAGGAAACCCTGAAGCCTATCATTGAAACCTATTAATATATCTTAATGATCATTTATTTATGAACAATAATTACATATTTTTGACTATTGTCTATACCAATAACTACATATGGTCCTTTTATATTATTGGGGTTAGAAGAGATGTTAAATGTGTTAGAATCTTTTACAATCTGACATCTTATTATTGACTTAAATAATATTTATAACAATTTTGCATCAATAACATCAACATCAAAACCTTTCCTCATGAAAATCATTAATATACAGAAAATCCACAAAAGTTTATGTTAAATTTGATGTATGGTTAGTGAGGATTGAGCTTTGTAAAATACCATAGAAAGATAATGGCTCTACATCCCACTCATGCCCTTTGACGTTATTAACTAGAGTTAATCTAAAAGGTAGGTCTGTTTTATTTTTGTATTTTATTTAATTATGCAGATAATCTCATCCAATACTGCTCTTTAGTAATGACAGGCATTATAGAAACTTAGATCACCAACCATATGTTTGACTTTATGATGCTTTGGGTTATATTTTTGATCCAGGCTGCCATTACAAATACATATCCATTTCTTCTTAAAGGGACAAATCATGACATCAGCGTGTCAAACAATCAAATGTTTACTTATAAACTAGGGCCTTGCCAAGATTAGATTTTTTGACTCAAATTGCTATTACTGATTTTAATTCAACTCAAAATGTTTTCAAAGATTCTAAAATTTCTGCTCACTCCATGGATCAGTCCCTCCACAAATACAAAAATTAGTTCAGCCCTCTACATCAGATCTTTCTTAGTCCAAGTATGCTGAGACTGAGTGCCTGGATTCTATATTATTTCCCTGTGCTCAGATGCAGGCAGTGAATGAGGACCACAAGGGAGCAGCAGGTGAGCTGTCACTGGTTGATTGATGACTGTTGATGACTGTTTCCTTAAAAACCATAAGGAAAACGTGACAGGTGTGTGTGACTGTCACGTTTTCACCCTTCGCTGGCTGGACTTGTTCTTACTTGGTGTGGCTCATTCCCGTTGTCAACCACTAGTGGCCGCCCTTGCCACTCAGGACCTCTCTGGCTGATTATCATGTCCAGGTGCACCTTGCTATCTAATTAGCTCAGCCTTTATAAGCCTGCCCAGCCCTGCAGTCAGGGCCTTTGCATTGTAGTGTTATGACCGCTCTGCTTTGGCCTTGTACCTGAGCACCCTGCCTGTACCGTGAGCACCCTGCCTGTACCGTGAGCACCCTGCCTGTACCGTGAGCACCCTGCCTGTACCTGCCGTCAGCCCTGCCAGTGGGCCTCCGTACCCGTCAGCCCTGCCAGTGGGCCTCCGTACCCGTCAGCCCTGCCAGTGGGCCTCCGTACCCGTCAGCCCTGCCAGTGGGCCTCCGTACCCGTCAGCCCATCCAGTGGGCCTCCGTATCCGTCAGCCCTGCCAGTGGGCATCCTGCCTAGAGACTTTCTGCCTTTACTTGCTGGTCATATCACCTATATCAATACAGTACCTTTCCACGTATACTGTTTGTGCTGTGTTTTATTGCGCCTGTCCATACCACCCCACTTACCGTCATGCATCGTGGGGTACAAACGGAACCCTTGGTATCCCCTGCTACTGGGCTCCTACCCGACCTGCTTACCTGGGTCGTGACAGTGACTTTGTGTGTATGTGTGACTGGGTCTATGTGTATGTGACGGTCAGGGACCAGGAACCAGGCGGATACAAAACGTAAAATGCAAAACACCTTTATTGTAACAACCGAGTTAACAAAGCCAAATCACAATCCAGGAGCGTATACCAAAGCACAAGCCCGGGTTTAGGAACAAGCCGGGGTCAGGAATACGGAGATCAGCGATATCAGGAACAAGCCAGGGGATCGCACTTGCAGCCAGGAACAACACAAGGGCAAGGAGGAAGTAAACTTAGCTGCTTAAATAGCCCGGAGACTGGAGGTTTCACCAGCGAGACATGGAACACACTGTGGATGCGCATATTGGAAGGAAGATCTAGGGCATAGGCCACAGGGTTCACCCGTCAGAGGATAAGGAAAGACCCACATAACAGGGAGCCAGTTTCTGGGAGGGCACCTGCAGGTGGAGATTTCTGGAGGACAACCAAACCCTCTCCCCGACCTGATAGATAGGTGCGGGTAGGGGTTTATGATTGGCTTGGAGCTCCTGACACTGTTGTGAGCGTTGTGGTGCCTCCTGGGCCTGCACCCATGTTGAACAGATCTGACAGAGATGATCCTCCAGTGCCGGAATCCAATGGGAAGTGAGATTATCAGGAATCATAGAGGGGTGATACCCGTAATTCACCATGAAAGGGGAGAACCGCGTAGAGGCCGAGACAGCACTATTATGAGCAAATTCCGCCGAGGGTAGCAGATCTGACCAGTTGCTTTGATGGTCCGAGATGTACCACCGCAGGAATTGCTCCAGAGCCTGATCGGCCTTTAACGCAGCCCCATTCAATGGTGGGCGGTAGGCCGAGGAGAAGGAGCGTTGGATACCTAGCTGCGCACAGAACACCTTCCAAAATCTTGAGACAAACTGGCTACCCCGGTCAGAAAGTATGACTTTGGGAACCCCGTGTAGTCGATAGATCTCATTGACAAAAAACGTAGCCAACTCCTTAGCCGACCAGAGAAGTTGGTTCCTCCCAGGATGACCTGCTGACTTAGTACTACAAACTCATGCTACGTTCCTACACATCGGCCTTCCATCTCTCTAAACAAACATATTTAATTTCACTAATCACCTCTTCCCCATAATCCTAAACATTTATTCTCTACTTTTAACACCCTTCTCAGGCCCACAGCACCTCCCTTGCCCTCCAACTTCTTTGCCACCTACTTCAAACTCCTCCCCAATAGTGTCAATCATATGGTACCTCAACCTCCCTCTCACCTCAATCCATCCTCCCCTGCTTCAGCCCAGTTACACCCTTTGAGGTTTCCAAGGTCCTGTTGTCCTCACACCTTACCACATGTCCCCTCGACCCTGCACCTTCACATCTCCTACCACCCCTCTCTAGTGTCCTTACCCTAACCCACATCTTTAATCTCCCCTTTTCCTCTGGTGTATTCCCATCCTCATTCAAACATGCCATCATCTCCCCTTGATCCCACATCCCCATCAAACCACCGTCCAGTTTCACTTCTCCCGCTAGCTTCCAAACTGCTGGAACGATTAACCTACAATCAACTAACAAACTTTCTCTCTTCAAACTCTCTACTTGAACCTCTACAATCCGGTGTCCATCCACAGCATTCAACAGAGACTGCACTCACTAAAATTACTAATGACCTCCTCACAGCTAAAATGAAAGGCCAATTAGTATTCGAGAACTGTCTAGAGAGGGCATTGGCCTGGACATTTTTGGTCCCTGGCAGGTACGAGACCACATAATTAAAACAGGATAAAAATAATGACCAACGGGCCTGCCTCAGAGTTAAGCGTTTAGCCTCAAAAAGGTAAGTGAGGTTTTTATGATCCATGAGGATCAGGATTGGTATGGAAGTTCCCTCGAGCAAATTGAGAGCTAGTATTATCGCCAGCAACTCATGGTTGCCAATTTCATAGTTGCATTCCGCAGGACATAGCTTCTTGGAGAAGTACCCACATGGGTACAACTGGCTCTCAGGAGTAGAACGTTGAGACAGGAGGACGCCTACCCCTGTCTCAGACGCATCGACCTCAAGTATGAACGGAAGTTCAGGTTTCGGGTTACCAAAATAGGAGCTGCGGCAAAAGCGGCCTTCAATGACTCAAAGGCTTTGATGGCCCCTGGGGACCAGGGAGAGGCATTGCCGTCTTTTTTGGTCATGTCCATAAGAGGTTTAACAATAGAGGAAAAAATACGAATGAATTTCCTGTACTAGTTAGCGAACCCAAGGAACCGTTGAAGGGAGCGGAGACCTACCGGCTGTGGCCACTCGAGAACAGCCGAGAGTTTTTCAGGATCCATAGCGTAACCGACCTCTGAAATTATATACCTCAAGAAGGTGACCTGTTTGCGGTGGAACTCGCACTTCTCCAATTTGCAAATGAGATTATTCTCTCGTAACCTCTGCAGGACTCGGGCTACATCAGCGTGGTGGCTTGGATCAAAATATCATCTAGGTATACCACCACGCATTGTTGGAGCATGTTCAGGAGGACATCATTTATGAATTCCTGGAAAACTGCGGGGGCATTGCAGAGAACGAAGGGCATAACTAGATATTCATAATGCCTGTTCCTGGTGTTAAATGCGGTTTTCCATTTGTGACCCTCATTTATACTTACTAAATTATATGGCCATCGCAGGTCAAGCTTTGTAAACACCTTGACCTATCTATACAGGGTTTCAGTTTGCCGTTCCGGCCCCTAGCATGAGAGGAGGACTTACGGATAAGGACTTAAGGACTTGAGGGGATATGGCACCAGGTTGCTGCTCAATGGCACAATCGTATGGGTGGTGAGGTGGAAGCTCACCAGCCCGGCCCTTATCGAATACATCCTGATACTCCTCAGGCAACAAAGAGACCAGAGAAGTAGTTAGCACATTCACCACTCTCCCTAGGCATTTCTTGGAACAATTAGGCGACCATGCCATGACCTCGGCCGTTACCCAATCAAACACGAGATTGTGTTTGCGCAACTAAGGATATCCTAGGACCACAGGATAATGAGGAGAGTGGATCACCTGGAGTTGTATAATTTCATGATAGAGAGCCCCCACAAACATAGACAAAGGGGCGGTTTCATGGGAGACCTGCGGGGGCTGTAAGGGTCTGCCATCAATCGACTCAACGATAAGTGGATCGGTCCGAAGCTGCAATGGGATAGAGTGCTTCTGGGCAAAGGTGCTGTCAATAAAAAGACCTGCCGCCCCGAGTCAATGAGTGCCCCTGAAATTACGGAAATCATGCCCCAAGTGAGGCCCACCGAGACTAGAGGTTTATCCTTCTGGATAACTGGGGATGTCGCGACGCCACCTAAGGACTGTCTCCTCTGGTGCCTTAGGTGCGGGCATTTCCCGGATATGTAGGGCAAGTTCGCAGCAGGTGCCCTGCCTTAAAGCAGTAAAGACAGAGACCCTCCCTCCTCTGAAAGACGGCTAAACCCAAGCTGCATGGGTTCCACATCGCCTGAAGAGTTGAGACCAGGAGGCATGGGAGGAGAGGGAGGCACGGGTGGAGATGAAAAGCTTGGGGATAACCAGATAGGAGGCCTCCACAGGTGCTCCCGGGAAGGATGGTCTCTCATGGATTCATGAGTCAATAAGGATGCCGATTCCACAAAATCACTGGGAAGATCCTGGGCCACAATCTCATCCTTAAGTATATCCGAGAGCCCATTAGAGAAAGCAGCCACGAGAGCCTCATTATTCCAACCAACCTCAGCGGCCAGGGTACGAAACTCAATGGCGTAGTCCGAAACCATCCTTGCCGAAGTAGAGCGGGCCGGTACATCAAATACCCTTTTTAGAGACGCAACAAACTCAGGGTAATTGTGTACTACAGGTTTCTGTGTCTCCCAAAAGGGAGTAGCCCATGCCAAGGCCCTGTCTGAGAGTAAGGAAATCACGAAGCCCACCTTACTCCTGTCAGACAGAAAGGCCTGAGGTACTATCTCCAGATAGATACCGACCTGGTTCAGGAAACCTCTGCACTGATAAGGGTCACGCCCCTACCAGCATTAAAATCACCAGTGGCAGACAGAGCAGAAGCAGCAGGTATAGAGGCAACCTGTGCAGTGGGTAGCTGAGATGGCGGAGCCAGATGCACAGTACGGAGCAACAAGATCTGGAGAGCTAACGCGAACTGGTCCATGCGCTGGTCTACCTGGTCCAGCCTGGTAAAAACATTTGGTGGATTGCCTGCACCCTATGGGTTCATGGCCCTTGTGTAATGTTAGGGACCAGGAATCAGGCGGATACAAAACGTAAAATGCGAAACACTTTATTGTAACAACCGAGTAAACAAAGCCAAATCGTAATCCAGGAGTGTATACCAAAAGACAAGTCGGGGTCAGGAACCAAGACAGGTACTCAGACAAGCTGGGGTCAGGAATACGGAGATCAGCAATGTCAGGAACAAGCCAGAAGTCAGGAGCCAGGAGGGACATCAGAGAAAGCCAGGTCATGCACAGGAACTCAGGAACACAGAGATTGTACTTGCAGCCAGGAACAACACAAGGTGAAAGTGAGCTTAGCTGCTTAAATAGCCTGAAGTGGCTGGCTGTGAGCCAATAGAGTACCATCGTTGATTATCATATTGATTTTGAGCCAAAAATGCTTACACTGTTTAAAAGTTATCTTTTTTTAATTACTACAAATACTGAAAAATAGCTATAAGCAGGGGAAAGCACAGGGAAGTGGTTTAACCAATAAAAGGCGTGGTCATGATAAGGTGTGAATAAGGGAGGGGCATCACCACAGGGGCCCATGCCTTTTGTTGCCCCGGGCACTAGATAGCCTCATTCCGCTCCTGCTTCTCTTAGATATCTCAGGATATCTTTATGCCTATCCCATCCTATACAAGTACTTAACAAGTAATTTTATCTACATTCTCTAATAGTAGTGGTGTTCCTTTCGGGGTACATTTTCAGGAACAAATAATAGCCAGGGGCTGAATGCAGGAGTGTCCCTAGATATTACAGTATTTATACATGTTGTCTTCCTTTAGGATGTTTCATAGTTATAGTCATATGACCCATACTGAACTAATATTTAGCAGGAAATGATTCTATTCTACTGTTTGTTATTAATATTTACTCTTCAGGATGAGTGCGCTGTTGTCTGGAGATTTTCTCACATACCGTTTGTGTGCTGTGTATCTATTTAAAATCTCAGGAGGCTACCCACATATGAGATTCTGTGATTACAATTGTGTCTTTTCTATTTCTTTTCATTAAACTGTGTTAATGTAACCACATAATTTTCTTTTTTATAAAGAGGTATTACTAGGTATCATCTGTGTTATCACTGAAGAGATAAATTGCCACTGAGCTTCATTTAAAATCTACGCATCAATGCATACTTAATACATATTATTAGAGTATGTGATACAACTTAAATAGCTATATCGATAATGAAACAAAAAATGTGTTTCTTCATCAACTTTATAATAGATAATATATTAGAATCATGGAAAAGCAGGATCCTTTTCTTCTAACAAACACACATTTTAATGTCACTGTTTCATTGCCCCCTATTTTGATAATGCTACATAATCTGGGGGCACTCTAAAAGTAAAATTAATGTAATGTAATTTAGATGATTATTATTATTTATTGATTTATATAGCACCATCATACTCAAAATATCTTTGACATGTCATAAAGTATGACTGCCTCACAAACAAAGAGGTCAACTGAATATAGCATGCAAACTCTGCATTGTGTATATAGATCAAATGAGAACCATTTCTCCCCATCAACTACCCTCCTTCTCCCATTATATACCCTCTTTTTCCCACATCTCTTACATTTCTCCACTTCCTCTCCCTCTCTCCTCCAAACATACCGTAGTAAGAGCGAGAGGTCTGTCATCTCGGTATCCCAGAGTCCAGGATCAATCGCCGGCATATAATGATAGGGAGCACAGAAGCCGAAGTCTGAAGTAATAGCCCTTGCACTCCCTTGCTGTTGGGCCAGTTAGAGGAGGATCCATTATTTCCCCAAGTGGTCCTGCTCATCGGGCAACTAATTGTTGCACCTACGGTGTATTATTTAAAAAAAATTTCTTGACCAATTCCTTGCACGACTCTTTATAGGCTCACAAATCCACACTATTACCTGGTCTGACCACAGTATAGTGGAGCGTGTGCTCTCTTAAAATGTGCAAATGGGTAAAAAATTATTCAGATTCTCTCACTACCTTATCTGCCGCTCTCTTCCACTTCTTGGTCTTGCAGCTCCACTCTAGCATTCTTTAAATCTTCTCTCGTCTGTTTTCGTATTCTTTTTTTGTCTTCATTTTTGCGGACATGGCCTCCAAGTGAACTTCCGCAAAAACGGCACCACAAGTACTGCCATTTTTCTAGGTGTTAAGGAAAGGTTATCTTCAGGCGAAATGGCAGAGTACGGGCAAACCCTCTCCCTCGATCATCTAACGGGGCAAGAGGAAGTCAACGGAAGCTCCGTCATTTTTGCAGAAGTTCAAGGGTGGAGCCTCCAGGCATATCATCAACGGGATTAATAGATCAGAATCCCAGCAAATTGCAGGGAATAGAACAGAAACAAACTCTCTCTCTCTTTCTACTCTTTTTTCTCTTGTAGCCTCTCTGTATCATAACAAACACCCCGGTTACTACCATTTCAAGCCAAGTTCTGTAGTATTAAAAATATGTTATATAGGATACTATGTAAAGGATTGATGTGGCCCACTTGAACATAAAAAAAGATATATGTGGAGTATGACTGCAATCAGGAGATGTGCCTGAACATAAATTCGGCCATTGTTCAGCTGTGGCATCTACAACATAGAAGAAAGTTTACACAATTGCAAAAAAAATGTTTTTTTCCTATTATAATATAGTTGGTTTTTTTACAAGAATGCCCTACTTTTCCTGAACAAAACTATGTATAATTTGTGTGGGAAAATATGGAAAAGGAGAATCATTGTTTAACAAACATATGGTAACATTTAAAAAAAAAACTCTCGTCCTTCGGGTATGAACCAGCTACAGTCCTGATATCATGCAGTTAATCAGCATGGCTATACATTTACTTATCATGCATGAAACAGACTCCCATTTGCTAAACATCACAGGTTATTTTATTGGTTCTGCAATAAAAATCAATGAATTAAATTGGCTAGAACAAATAAGGTGAAACAAGGCCTGCACTGTAGGCACTAACACTTAGGCTCTGTTAACATGATATTAATCACTTCTCTGTTTTGTTTGAAATTAGCTGTTAAAGTGTTTAGTTCAAAATGACTGAGTTGACCACTTAGAACCTGTCATACTCTATCGCTTTTGATTAAATCAATACTAAGTGAAATTTGGAACTAAGTTATAATCAGGCTTTCAAATCAAATGAAAGATATTATTTCATATACTTAAATAAACACATTTATTTGTTACACTGCTAAAAAGAATGCTCAATCAGGATGTAACAAAACCAACTATTACCTTTCAGTTACTTGAGGCATTCTGAGTGAGCAATTGGGACATGCTCTAAATATAAAGGACAGAATTCAATTATGATAAATAAATCCATCACAAGTAATTGAATAACACTCCATAGACTACAATGGAGAAAATAGATGTATTGATACAGTTTAATTAACCAAGATAAAATAAATCACTATTCTTTTTTTTTTACTCTCTATGGGAGGATTCCTATTTTGGCCAGGATCAGACTGATGTAGATGGAGATTTTTCCTCTATATTAACACTTGAGAGGTTTAAATTGAAATTCTCCCAAGCGGGGACACACCATAGGACAGGCTTAGTCTGTTCTTAGAGAGTTTTTCATACTCTCTTTATTATTAAAATGGTAGCATAAATATTGTATTTGTAATAAGGGTGAGAGGTAAAGAGAGAGAGAGAGAAAAGAGAGAGGGGGGAGATAGAGAAAATTAACTAAGGAGTCAAGTGGCAACTCAAGTTAAGTTCTAACTTGAATCACCAAACTGAGGTCACATGCAATCTCATGGTATTTCTCACAAACAGCTCACATGTACACTAATACAATCCTTATTTACTCGTTTTACTAACAATCCTTATTTACATGAAAAATCAAATAAAAACGATATTAAAAAAGAAAACAAAAGGAAAAAAGAGGATCCTCAAGCCCCCCTATTGACCTTTGGGATACTAGGGTATTCCCACTCGTTCCTCCAACCTTTCCTTTTATACAGGAAGACAATTATCCAAAACACTGCAATCCAGAGCTTTATGGCACTTCATGTGAAGACCATCCTTTATTGTTTATCAAGGAACCTGTCACAATTAGTGGTCTATGTGATCTGCTCTGTTTGGTGGGAGAAGATTTACCCCACAAGCACTTCATATGAACCTTACAAGTAATATGTATGGGTTGTATAAAAATAAATTGGCAGCAATAAGCATTACATTTAAATCCATAAAGAAAATGTGCTTAATATAAAGATAGCGATGCACGTATTTGCAGTCATGAGGGGTTTAAGTAATAATGGTCATTAATAGACCATTAGCAAATTGGCAGCATTTACAGTATGTAACTAATTATCTATGTGGATACCTAAACTGTCAAGGTTAGTATGAATTATACCCCTCCTCTGTAATTTTACATCTCTTACACTCTTGGAATTTGTATTTTGCTCCCTTGAATATCTTCAGGGAATATGGCATATAACCTTATAAAATTATTATGATCCCAGTGCTTGAGACTATAGTACTTTAAGTATACTTAAAGTTTCCACTTTGCTGCACAAGCACGTTTAGCCAAAATTGAATGTATCTAGATACGTAGACTTTGACATGTAGCAACACATAAACTAAGGTGAATGAGCTCTAAATTGAGAAAGAATATGGTGCTGAACATTTTGACGCAGAAAAGTAAAGAAGAAAAAAGTTACTATAGTAAGAATAGTTCCAACATTTTGTATAATTAACAGTAAGTTGGCAAAACATTTCAAGAGTTTATTTATGATATTCCAGCAAATTCCAGACAAAAGAACAGGATGTATACAATGTATTTGTTGAATTGGAAACTAAATAAAAAGAAATAAAGAAAAAGTGGTCAGAAACTTTTGTCTCACAAGTAAGCATACATTAAGCAAATAATTTTAGCACATATCATTTGACTGGTGTTATTGGTAATATTAGTATTCAATAAAATATATTACTGTCTATGATATGTCCATGTAATAGTATTTAAAGAAAAAAAAATTACTTTTGAAATATTATTTATCATTAGATTTAAAAAGGTTTTAAAACAGGGACCTCTGGTCATCCTTACTTATGGTTGATCCTGTGATTTTGGCATTTCCGTATTAAACAGAGGCATGTAAATAATATGTCCATATTTATTTGCAGTACATATGGCAATTTCCTTAACCATAGTCCACAATGCTGCATTATTACTATGTGAGTGCTAACTTACTTTGTTGAATTTTATATTAACCCAATTATATTATAAACTCTCCTTTCTAAAAAGGTTATATGCAGAAATGATCCAGTTGTGGTATGCGTATAATGCTGCTTAGAAACCTGTATATGCCTCATTAGGGTATATGCCTCCTATTCGTATATAAAGAACTGAAAGCGAAGAAAAACATTACAAAGTTCCTCAGCTCAGGATACCGTGCCTTGCATGCTTACTCTACCATCACTTAGGTTTAATGTAAAATTGTACTAAATTACATTATAATATTTGCAAAACCGAATCATACACTTCAAGATTCTACATAATACACCTCCTTGAATTAAGATGTTGATGGCTGTAATCTACAAATTTGTTATGGGCTGAAAAGCCAAACAAAGTAACCAGCAACCTGATCCAGGTAACAGCTGCTATTAATTATACTTTGATTGATGCCTAGCAGTTTACATTCTATGAGAAGAGCAGATGGCAATGATTATACCTACTTGAATTATTAACACCTCTTGAAACATAAATGACTCTTCTTTAAGTGTTACACTCTAATCCTATCATTTAAATTATGTTGTTGATGTTAAAACTTTTTTAATAAAACACTTTGTTTAAAACCTAATACTAAATATTGATCTTAATGATTCTACAAATAACTCAACTGTAAAGTTACATATGTGAATGTATATTACAATTTAAATAGATTCATAATAATTTCAGATTTCACTCCCAATTAAAGTGATATTGCTATTAATTTAAAAAAATATCTTTTAAAACAAAAAGCAACCAGCTAGTATTAAGGAGGGAACAGTAATGCCAGGTGTTGTATACTGCACACATGTGTACATAGAATTGTTCCTGCATTTTGACAAATGTTTTTAGTATATTTTATATATGTAACTCTGCTTATGTTAAACAGATATTAAACCAGCTATATACTGTGTTCATTATTTAAAAAAATGGAGGTGTAACAGAGTTTTGCATTTATAAAGGGAAATTCTGAACCATATTACTTGTATTATGACTGTGGCTACATATACCGTTCAGCTATAACATTATGACTGACAGGTGAAGTGAATAACACAAATCTTGTTATCAAGGCACCTGTAAGTGGATGGGATATATTAGGCAGCAAGTGAACATTTCATCCTCAAAGTTGATGTGTTGCAAGCAGGAAAAACTGGCAAGTGTAAGGATATGAGCGACTTTAACAAGGGCCAAATTGTGATGGCTAGACAACTGGGTCAGGGCACCTCCATGGATGCCCCACCTCGCAACTTACTGGATCTGCTGCTAACATCTTGGTGCTAGATACCACAGCACACCTTCTGAAGTCTAGTGGAGTCCATGCCTCGACAGACCAGGGCTGTTTTAGAGGCAAAAGGGGGACCTACACAATATTAGGCAGGTGGCTCATAATGTTATGGCTGATCATGTGCGTGTATATATAGACTTGAGCGGGAGCTGCTCAAGCTAGTGTAATCTGCACATGTACATATTTTGCTTTAAATACTCATATGAAGGAAATGTATGTATATGTTAAGAAAAGTAGACCCAGAATTAACTTATGAGGTACCTCCAACTGCAGTGAAATCAGAAGATGCTCCATTTAAAACAGGTGTGTTGTCCATGCTTCCACTAATTTTACATGTAAATAAAAATGCTTAATTTTCTTTATTTTAAATAGTAAAATACCTACAAGCCAGTCATTAAAATTATATTGGGAAAAGAAAAAATGTCGGTGCGCTAAGCTAGTCTCAGGCTCAAATAATACAAATGTATAATATGAGGCCTACCAAACAGTGTGAGCATGCTGCAAATACAGTGTGTTGGCTGTACAATGTATACAAAAAACTAAATACTGTCTGCGCTTCTCACCCTAATAAAGTTGGCAACAAATATATAAACATAATATAAATGAGAGGTTTTGGTTATATGAATTGGCCAAAGCATAATTAAGCTCACCCGCCACGTCAAGGCACACTCTCAATAGGGTGAGAACCTACTCTCACCTCCTGCATAGTGGGCACACAAAGCAGTTTATACTGCTACCAAAACCTTATTAATGTGTTGGGGGAGGTGCAATTAAACCTCTTCCCAATTAACCCCTGGACAGCAAGCTGCAACCAGACTGATGAGGAGCCAACAACCTCAAATATGTGCAAACAGGGAAAAGAAAAAATGTCGGTGCGCTAAGCTAGTCTCAGGCTCAAATAATACAAATGTTATAAAATTATATTGCAAAGTCAAATAGACAATGTCCACAGCATTGCCCTTATCTAAATTCATGTTCACTTGTTCATAGAAGCCCAATAGATTTTTCTAGCTCAATCGATTTTTCATAAACCCCTGGTGATTTCAGCTATTACTTTTATTACTTAATATACATTCCAGCATGACATCACTTATTATCTCTTGAAGTATTTTTTCCACAATTGATGCTAAACTTACCAGTATGTAGCTTCCAGGATAAGTTTGTGAGCGCTTTTAAACAAATGGATTACACTGGCTTTTCTTCAGTCCGGTGGCACTAAGCCTGAAGGATTCTATAAGTAATTAAAAACAGAAGTCAAGCAATCCCTTCCGAATCCTTAAGAACCATTGGGTGGATGCTATCAGGTCCTAGTACCTTATTAATCTTAACTTTGTTTTCATGTTTCCACCAATTATTGAGAAGATTTGCAAACCATTGTTACTTTAAACAAATAACTGAATGCTACTACAAACACACAAGAAACAAGGGAGGAATGAAATCCCAAATAATATGAAATTAACTTAATAGAAAAGTAGAATAGTAAACAAATTTACTTTTGATATGAATCAATTAAAATGCAGTAGGAGTGCAACAAGACAGATACTTTATCCAGTTAAATCCACTAATTTCATACTATTAAATCCTTAAATACACAGTATATTTTCAGGATCCCACTATAATGGTTATAACTAGACTTGGGCACCAGGGGGCTCTTCATGTTCGTCTTCGGAGAAAAAAAAACCTTCGTATTCCGCGAATATTCGCCTGTTCCTGTCTTCTTTTCGGGCGAATATTCGTGGCCATTCTTCGTGCTCGTTTCATCTTCGTTTTCTCCCGGCTGCGTAGCAGGGGTTAATACGGGGTTAAGAACACATCGGAGCAGCAGATGCGTTCGCGCCGTGAAGGTACGTGTGTGCGACTCTATTGGTCGACCGGAAGGGGGCTGGTCTGGCATCAACAAATTAATTGCAGAACTGCAGAATGCACCTCATTCGTTGATGGCAGGCGAGCCCCCTGCCGAAACAACCAATAGAGTTGCACACACGTACCGAGGTGTACTGTACACAAAATGACCTAGACAAATGCTCCAAGGAACTTGGCCTCCTTTTTATCATACACAGTGACACATCCATAGATGTTTCATAAAAGAATAGGGATTATTTTACATTTTTAAATTGATTTTGGACCACTTGTAATACATGCCTAACATTTGCTACCTATTTAAATTATAATGGCATACTTTGCAACAACCCAACTTTTACTGGACAGGACTGGAAAAAAGCAGGACTGTCCACAAAAATGTTGGGTGTGTTGGCAGGTATGTGAATGGAAAAATGTTGGACAAGAACTAAAAAATAGCTTAGGGTTAATGTACGGTTATTTTTAAGATTATTAGCAGTGCACTGTTTTGGTTAAAGATGTATTATGTCTAAATAATAATTTAATTTTAATGGGTTTATTGAATTTTATTTTAAAGTTATATTTATTATTATTTACTTTATTATATTTATTTAATGTTGTAGTGCTACCCTACCCATACCTATGTGCACTAGCATACCTAGTTTAGCTAAATTTAATGGGACAGGAAAAAAGCAGGACTGTCCCTGAAAAAGTTGGGTCTGTTGGCAGCTATGTGGATGGAAAAATGTTATAGGGTGAAGTGTGAGTTATAGCGTTAATGCTAGTGAGTGTAGAAGTGTAGGCCAGGGCAAATAACAGGAGCAAAGGTCCTTGTGATTTGTGAATTGTACATGTGTGTGTTATATGTGTTATGTGTTATGTCACTGTGTTATATGTGTTATTTGTGTTATGTGTTATGTCACTGTGTTATATGTGTTATGTGTGTTATGTGTTATGTCACTGTGTTATATGTGTTATGTGTGTTATGTGTTATGTCACTGTGTTATATGTGTTATTGTGTGTGTTATGTTTGGTAGGTTGTGTATCAGATGGAAAAAAATGAAATGGAAATGGAAAAGGAAATGGAAAAGGCGAATGAGTGGGCAATTGGCGACCCACTCACCTGTTTCACCCCAGGGCAAAGCATCCAAACAACTGTCAGTCCTAGATGTTTGGCAGCGGACTTCCAGAGCTCAGACACTAGGCCCTAGCGTAAGCTGGCTACTCTGGTGGAGGTAGCAGGCGTTGCCACACCGCAGACGCAGCCAGGGGGGAGAAACTTCCCTTACCATTAGGGACATTTTGGGCATGACTCTAGCCAGGAAGCGAACTGGCACAGAAGAGATGCTGGCACCACCACAACCACCACCACCAGCAGCAGCATTGAAAAATGGGAAAGGCGAATGAGTGGGCAATTGGCGACCCACTCACCTGTTTCACCCCAGGGCAAAGCACCCAAACACTGTCAGTCTTAGACGTTTGGCAGCAGACTTCCAGAGCTCAGACACTGGGCCCTAGCGTAAGCTGGCCACTCCGGCGGAGGTAGCAGGCGTTGCCACACCGCAGACAGAGGCAGCCAGGGGGGAGAAACTGCCCTTACCGTTAGGGACATTTTGGGCATGACTCTAGCCAGGAAGCGAATTGGCACAGAAGAGATGCTGGCACCACCACCACAACCACCACCAGCAGCAGCATTGAAAAATGGGAAAGGCGAATGAGTGGGCAATTGGCGACCCACTCACCTGTTTCACCCCAGGGCAAAGCACCCAAACACTGTCAGTCTTAGACGTTTGGCAGCAGACTTCCAGAGCTCAGACACTAGACCCTAGCGTAAGCTGGCCACTCCGGCGGAGGTAGCAGGCGTTGCCACACCGCAGACAGAGGCAGCCAGGGGGGAGAAACTGCCCTTACCGTTAGGGACATTTTGGGCATGACTCTAGCCAGGAAGCGAACTGGCACAGAAGAGATGCTGGCACCACCACCACAACCACCACCACCACCAGCAGCAGCATTGAAAAATGGGAAAGGCGAATGAGTGGGCAATTGGCGACCCACTCACCTGTTTCACCCCAGGGCAAAGCACCCAAACACTGTCAGTCTTAGACGTTTGGCAGCAGACTTCCAGAGCTCAGACACAAGGCCCTAGCGTAAGCTGGCTACACCGGCGGAGGTAGCAGGCGTTGCCACACCGCAAACAGACGCAGCCAGGGGGGAGAAACTACCCTCTCCATTAGGGACATTTAAGGCATGACACTAGCCAGGAAGCGAACTGGCAGAGAAGAGACGCTGGCACCACCACCACCAGCAGCAGCAGCATTGGGAAAGGCGAATGAGTGGGCAATTGGCGACCCGCTCACCTGTTTCACCCCAGAGCAAAGCATCCAAACAACTGTCAGTCCTAGACGTTTGGCAGAAGACTTCCAGAGCTCAGACACTAGGCCCTAGCGTAAGCTGGCTACACCGGCGGAGGTAGCAGGCGTTGCCACACCACAAACAGACGCAGCCAGATGGGAGAAACTGCCCTTACCATTAGGGACATTTGAGGCATGACACTAGCCAGGAAGGGAACTGGCAGAGAAGAGACGCTGGCACCAGCAGCAGCAGCATTGGGAAAGGCAAATGAGTGGGCAATTGGCGACCCGCTCACCTGTTTCACCCCAGAGCAAAGCATCTAAACACTGTCAGTCCTAGACGTTTGGCAGCGGACTTCCAGAGCTCAGACACAAGGCCCTAGCGTAAATTGGCTACACCGGCGGAGGTAGCAGGCGTTGCCCCAACACGTGCAACCAGGGGGAGAAACTACCTTAAACATTAGAGAGAAAAAAAATTAACTTTCCAAGCTAAGAGCTGGGTAACCCAACTTGGGCAGATTGAATTTAAGAAAGGCAATCTGCTCCATCAGATGAGGTGCCATGCGTGAGCGCTGTGGACTCAGTATGTTTCCAGTTATAGAAAACACGCGCTCACTTTGAACAGTGGTTGGCGGACATGATAGAAGCTGCTGCGCAACCCATGAGAGTGCAGGCCACACACACACTCTTCTTTTCATCCCAGTAGCTAAGAGGATCAACATTAGGTGCAGAAGGAACTTCACAGAGGTAAAGTTTGACCATTTCAGCAGCACTACTCTCCTTTCTGCTGCTAGCTCTGTCAGATGGTCCAACTATACTCCCAAGTGCCTCTTCCCAAAACGCATCTGCTCCACTCAGCTGTGTTGTTGTGATGCTTGTGGCACTGCTGCTGATGCTGCTGCTAGGAGTAGCAGACCACATAATCTCTTCCTCCTCCTGCACCTCTTCCTGCTCGGACAGCATTCCCATTTTACGCTGCCAGTCACTCTCTTCCATGCGTTTGCGAAGGTGTACTTTTAGCAGATCCTTCAGCTTCCTGACTATGGCTGCTACGTCAGGATGTAGAGTGCCACCTTGAACAGTCTCACGGTTTTCAAGGAACACATCCATCTTGCTGCCTAGATGGAAGAACACTGGGATTACCTGGGCCAGACTGGCAGTGTTTGAGCCTAAATTTTCTGTGGCATCCCTGAATGGTTTAAGGACTGCCACTAGCTGGGCGATCACTGTCCAATCCTCCCTATTCAATGGAGATGTAATCCCAATATTGTGCTCTGAGGCAAGATTATGGATTGCCCTCTGCTGCTCCAAAATCCTCTCCAGCATGTCTAACGTGGAGTTCCACCGTGTACTGACATCCTGACGTAGGCAGTGTACCGGAAGACCTGACCTCTCTTGCTCTTCCCTCAAAAGTTGGCTAGCCTTAACACTATGGTGAAAGTGCCCAGCGATCTTTCTGCAGCGGGACAGAACTACTGCTGCCACATTAGTTCCTTCTGACATTGCTGCCTTCACTACAAGATGGATGATGTGGGCTGCACAAGGCACACCAACAATATGACCATCTCGCAGCGCTTTCACCATATTGGCACCTCTGTCAGTTACCACAGAACCAACTTCAACATTGGTGCCTGCCTCTGCTCCCACCCAAAGGCTAAACATTTTCCTCATCACATGCAGAATATTTTGGGAAGTGTGCTTTTCATCCATCACTTCTGCATGGAGACGGAATGATCGGTAGCCTGCTGCAGCAGCTTCCTTGGGACACCGGGCTGCCACCAGTATGCTGTCAAAGAAAGAAAGCCATGCTGCCCACTAGGTGCACTCCACAAATCTGTTGTGAAATGAACAGACTGACCAGCAGCCTTGGAAAGCTCCTCTTTCACTGCTGCAACACAGGACCGATACAATGAGGGGACAATGTTCCTGCTGAAAGTGGAATGTGACGGAACTGTATATTGTGGAGCCACAGCCCCCATCAATTGTTTGAAAGGCTCCCCTTCGATCATAGAGAAGGATGCCCCTCCAACAGCAATGAACTGACCAATAAGTCGCGTTACTTTATTGGCCTGCTGTTTGGGCATTGACCTTTTGGATTGGAATGCCACAAATTGTTCCAGGGTGGGCTGGACATGCAGTGCTCCAACCTGCCTTGGTCTCTGGCTGCCAGCACTAGCTGCTGCTGCTGCTGTTGCTGCTATTGGCTCAGAAGCAGCTGTTGGGGTTTTTCCACAGCCACCAGCTATGCTGCCTGCACTAAGTTTTACTTCTGCATCTTTCCCCAATAGCACAGCGTTGTGTTGAGTGCTGAGGTGATGCTTCATGCTAGCACTGGTAAAATGGCCAGACACTTTCCCTCTGCTTATTAGCTTCCCACAATGTTTGCACTTGTCATAGCGCCCTTCTTCAACATTTTCGAAGTGCTCCCAAATTGGGGCGCGCATAGCCTTGGAGTGTGCCTTGGGTGCTGCTCCTACTGCTCGGGGTGGATGAACAGAGGCAGAACTAGTGGTGGTGGCACTGGTGGTAACAGTACTGGCCATAGTGGGACTGCTAATTGCATTAACTTTAGATTTGCTAGGTTTTGCTGCTGCTGGTGGTGGTGATGGTGATGATCGTAGCGGAGAAGGTGGAGGCTCAGGGGAAAATTGTGCACTAGTCATTTGGACACTGCTCCCTGAGGAATCTGATTCCTGACCACTCATCTCCTCTACTTCCTCTGGCTCATAGTCTAGTTCTTCATTAGCCAGATTGAATGGAATTCCTGCTAGGCTGGAGCTACATAGTTACATAGGCTGAAAAAAGACATGCGTCCATCAAGTTCAGCCTTTCCTATATCTGTTAATTTGTTGCTGTTGATCCAAAAGAAGGCTCTTTCCAATTTTGCACTAACCAGGGAAAAAAATTCCTTCTTGACCCCAAAATGGCAGTCAGATTTCTCCTTGGATTAATAAGCTGTTTCCCCATAATTAAAGATTATATCCCTGAATATTATGTTTTTCCAGGTATCCATCCAGTTGCAGTTTAAACGTCTGTACAGACTCCGATAAAACTACCTCTGCAGGCAGAGAATTCCACATCCTTATTGTCCTTACTGTAAAAAACCCTTTCCTCTGCTTTAGTCTAAATCTCCTTTCCTCCAGTCTGAACGCATGACCACTTGTCCTATGCATATTCCTGTTTATGAACAGATTTCCACACAATGGTTTGTATTGGCCCCGAATATATTTATATAATGTTATCATATCCCCTCTGAGGTGACGTTTTTCTAAACTAAACAGATTTAAATTAATTAACTTTTCTTCATAACTAAAGTGTTCCATTCCTTTTATTAATCTTGTAGTCAGCAGCTGCACCTTTTCCAGTGCTATAATATCCTTCTTTAGAATAGGTGCCCGAATTTGCACAGCATATTCAAAGTGTGGTCTTACCATTGATTTATAAGGGGGCAAAATTATATTTTATTGTTATCCCTAATTTACTGCAATTAAGGGTGTAAGTTGCTTGTGCATTCCGTACCCTGAAGTGCAACAAACTAGTTGCTGTTGGCCCCTTCCATGATGACGTTATTCTAGTTACTGAGTACCTCCTATACCAACAACATCCATAAAAATGGATTAGCAGATTTGATACAGATACATTTAGGCAGCAATTTTATACATCCTCTACCTTAACTTGGGAAACCAATATATTGTGGTAACTACACATAGATGCATACACAACCCATGAAGGTTACAGTATTTAATAAAGCACAGGGTAGGTACTAAGAAAGGGGCTATGTTCCATTATTGTGCCATAAAAAATTGTAATATATTATTGCATGTTTTTGTTTTCATTAATGCATGCATGTTTTGGGGGCTTCAGTTGTATAATCACTTTATAGAGTGATTATGTAACAGAAAAGTACACTTCAGTCTCCTTGCATTGTTAGGGAAGCCCTTCTTTGCACACAAGGCACAGATTAAACAGATTAAATCAATTTATGGGGAGTTGGGTGAGGAGTCAGCTTTGCCAACCACTTATCACAGTGTTAAGGTGATCAAATCAAACTACCGTTCAGCCAATTTAGACTTGCCAATGTCAAACTAGCCATAGAATGTGTCCAGATCCCCTTGATAAAGAATGAATTTGATACATGACACATAGTTTGCATACAAAAGAGACTAGTAATTAATATACTTTTCTAACTGTAAATAGTTTTATAAATACAACTACCAATGCTACCACTGATTCCTTTTGCCTAGATGACACCACTCTCCTTTTTTCCTTATTCACAGGTCATATTTTTGAAGTTATTAAACTACATTTGGTAAAAATCTGAATTAAGTAAAAAATAAGATATGAAAAGCCATATGAAGCCCTCGGAGAAAAAAACGCACTGTAAGTTAGTAATGTACTGTATAAATTAATATCAGTTGTAAATCTATTCAGGTTATTAACAAAACAAGTTAATGCTCATACTTTGCCATTTTTAACAGATAATTTAGGAAGTTTTTAATACTATCTTAAATATTATGTGGAATTTTATGATGTTTCTTTGTCTTCAAATAATAAGCTTGAGTGTTATTTTGTTTTACCGGTAAATAAAGCAATTGTAGAATTTATTGCCCAAAGCACTGAAACTAGATGATCTACAAAAGATTTTACTTAGTAGTTTCCCTTTGTTAATAATACATCCTTCTCATTAAAATGTAAATTCTTGGCTTAATCCATTTAATTCCAAGTGGATTTTTTAAAACTCATTTATAGTTATTTTCATGGGTATTTGGGTTACTTAACACAATCTCTGCCAATAATCTTCTGTTTTTTCAGGGTCATGTTTCATACTGTTGATTTAAGGATACGGATGTCATTGTCAGATATTTAAATAATTAGACCATTTTTATACAGTATTATGTTTTCTCCAAGGTTCTGTAAGGCCCTATTGTATACTATATTCATTAATTACACATTTATCAGGCATATATTTAAATAATACAGCAATCATATATTTATCAATTATTATGAATCTGTTAAATATTCTGAACATGTAAATGTTGTTTTTAATATTTATGTCATTCATAATCATGTTTTTAAATAAATATTTATTTTCTCTGTTACAATTACTATTGATAATAGATTGAGTCAAAGATAAAGTTCACAGGGATACATTATCAAGAGCCTGATGTAATATAAAATGAATTAAAATATTTTACATTATTAAACAAGCAGAAACACTATTGCCATTCAATATATCCGCCAGATTAATTTTTAATTCATCCCTTTAGTGCTAATTATGCTTCTTTGTTCCATCTTTAGGGATTGTAGCCAATAATATTAAGTGGGATTCTGATATGCCTTAAGAAATATGCTATATATCCCAGTCAGGTGTATTTTATGTCTATATTTAAACTGATTTTGCTTCTGTTATTCAAAGCTATGTCATAATATATTAGCTGATATCCTAGGTAGCCAACACAGATTGGTTGATAAAAAAAATGAAACAACAAAAAATATTCTCCCGGGCTTAATGTATTGTGACAAGAATGTTCAACAGGATGATCTACAGCTTGAATTACAATTCCTACCATCTTCTGCAAACACTTGACCAACTAACACTCATGAAAACATCACAAACCAGGGGTAAGCTGATCAGTCCAACCTAGACTGGGCCACTCGAGGAGGCGGGAAGCTTTTATTTGGATTTATATATGATTAATTAAACATTTTAGATCTTGTGTGAAAATGTTTTAAAATGGTATTTTGGCAATTAAAAATACATACTAAACATGTTTTTAGCTGTAAAATACACTTACTCCTAGCATAGGTTCTGAGCTTTTAGAACAGAGAAGTTTCAAACGAGGAAAAAAAAAAGAAAACAGAAATTCTGGGACTTTCCTAAAAAGTCAATTGGATTTCAGATCCCTACCATCAGTTAACGTCTATGTTAAGTGGGCTATCACTAGTTGGGGTGATGTTGGCAATAGTAACATAGTCTTTGATTGCAGATAAGAGCTATCCCATCTAGTCTGCCCATTTTCCCGATATAAAGACTCAAAACTTAATCATGCCGGTGTCTCCTCTTAGATTCTGGATAAGTTTATGCCTATCCCATGCAGTTTTAAATTCCCTCACTGTATTTGCCTCTACTACTCCTGCTAGGAGGCTGTTATACTTATCTACTGTCACGTACTGCCCAGGCTGCGGAGCTGCATATCTGTCTTGTTTCAGTTTCCCTGTTTTGCTTCGATCCATTCCTGGATTTCCTTTTGCTTTGTTCTGATCTTCCATTCCTTGCTTCTGCTTCAGCTCTTTGCTTCAGCTCTGTTTCCTTTATAAGGTGTGCCCCACCTGTGTGTTCTGTTTGTCTCAGTCTTCAGTCTAAAGGTATGTCTCAGTGCTATGTGTTTGGTTTACATGTTTGGTTTTTTTCGTACCACTGTCAGCAGGGATTAGCGTTAGGACCCACTGTCATTGGAGTACTTTGGCGTAGTGGTGGGCTAAGCATACTATGGCCATATGATGTGACGGAATCTCCAATTGTTATCATATAGTTCTAGGCTAGTTCTTGTATTCATGTTTGTTTGTCTCTTATGTACCTTTCCCTTCTTCCTTGTATTATCTGAGGATTCTGGTTCCTCTCTCCTCTCCCTTTGTCCTAGTTTACATGGCCTATCCTTGCTTAAAGGAGAAGCGTCCGAGGATTCCGGCTCCTCACTCCTTCCCCTGTGTTCCTTGCCTTGTTCCCTGTCCTTTGTTGTGCCCTGTATCATGTATATCTTGTCTAGTAATGTTTATTCCTTGTCTGGTTCACTGTAGTGCTCTGTATCATGTATATCTTGTCTATTAATGTTTATTCTTGTCTGGTTATGTTTCGTGCCTGGTCTCCCTGTCCCTTGCTTGTTATGTTTCGGCTACTACCCTTTGCTTAGCTTCCATACTCCCAGCCTGCAGCATCCTGCATGTGATTCTAATGATATGCTTCATGCCTGCTCCAGGGTGCCTGCAGGATATCACTTCACTACATTCTGGACTTCATCCGTTGCCATATCAGGGCGCTGGTGTTTGGCTGCACAACCCTAGGTGCTCAACACCTGGGTGAGTGTGGTCACCCTGCAACCAGGCCCTGTCCAAACTCCACTACTGCACTGTGAATCCTGCATACAGTCCTCGGGCGCGCTGGGTCCTTTCAGTCATCTGTTTGGACCCAGTCCGTGACATCTACCACCCTGTCGGTAAAATAAAACTTCCGTACATTACATGTAAGCCCCTGACTGTCTAGTTTTAGATTATCACCTTTTATTATAACATTTCTCTGTTATGCCTACCATGTCCGCTCGGGTCCCGCGCCTGCAGGATGACATGTGCGTCGCTCACGGCCGATGAGCGAGTCACTGCCGCATGCCAGCGGCGCTCACGGATTGATGAGCGAGTTGCGTCAACGCGGCACTCACGGGCTGACATGCAAGCTGACGCGGCATGTTCGCGTCGCTCTCGATGATGTAATTCTTTTATACTTCCCTCCTATTGGCCCTTATCTATACTTTCCCACCCTTGCTCCTATTTAAACCGCTTAATTAGTGCCCGATCAAAGATTACAGTTGTTTGCTCTGGGTATTTGCATCTTCCAGTCCTTTGTGTGTCTTCAGTGTCTACCGTGTACCGAACCTTGGCTTGTTTTCTGACCTTGATCCTGTGCCACCAGCCCCGACCTTGGATATCCTTGACCTTGCATCTGTCCCACCTGCCCCAACCTTGAACTTCCTTGAGTCCTATCTACCGTCTCTGCTACGTGGGTCCAGCTCTCTTGTGTTCCCCAGGGCCCTGCCTAACATTCTTCTCCTTGGAGGTAAACTTCCATAAGTTAATAAATCCCTTTATGTATTTAAATGTGTCTGTTACTTCTCCTTTTCTCTTCTCTCCAAGCTACACTTATTGAGATTCCTTAGCCTTTTCTGATCATTTTCATCCTATATACCATTCACTACTTGAGTAGCCCTGTTCTGAACTCTCCAAAATGTCAATATCTTTCTGGAGATGGAGTCTTCAGAACTATACAGAATACTCCAGGTGAGATCTCACCAGAGATCTGTAAAATTACAGAACCACCTTTCCCTTTCTGCTACTAATGCCACTAGCTATAAAACCCAGGACCCTGCTGGTCTTTCTCCTCTGTTGCCTTTTGGATTTTTATAACCCAAGCACATTATTGTATGTTTATGAAACTGCATCAGCCACACTCTTGACCATTCTTTTAATTTAATGAAATCATTTGCTGTTGGCTTGTTCAACCAGGAATGTCTACCATATTGTAGATCTTTGTATGATCTGCAAAAATACATGCCTTCGAATTAAGACCTTATATACCGTATTTGCTCGATTATAAGATGACCCTGATTACAAGATGACCCCCCAAAATCTAAATATTAATTTTTAAAAAATTTAAAAAAAAGTTTTACTAGTAAATATTAATTCATGTAAACAATTTTTTCATATTTAATAAAAGCTATGATTGAGAAAAATATATATTTTTTTATTTCCTTTTATTTGCCAACCTGCCCCCCCAGTTATGCACATCTGCCCCCAGGGTTGCCACTCTGCCCCCAGAAATGCCTTATACCCCCTATTTGCCACTCTGCCCCATGATATGCCTTTTAACCCCCTATATGCCAGAGTGGCATATAGGGGGTTAAAAGGCATATCATGGGGCAGAGTGGAATATAGGGGGTTAAAAGGCATTTCTGGAGGTATATATATATAACTGCTAACAGCAATCACACTCCTATCAAGCCAAGGCAGCCAGTACATGCTGGAACCTGGGGATGATAGGAGTGTGAGTACAGCCTCCCTATGCCATGCTACCACCACCACCCCCCTTACACATCCATGCTATCACACACACACTCATTCACAAACATTTAAATACTCATTCATTCCATTAATCACACATACTTCACACATTAATCACAAAAACCCTACCCCACCCCCTTACCTGAACTGCAGATCTCTCACTCTAAGACTTCTGCAGGGGCCCGGCTGTGCGAGCAACTTCTCTGACCCCGCCCCCAGAGGAAGGAGGGGGAGGCAGAGTTATGTGACAGTCTTCTAGCTTCCTGTTCGGCAGAGGGGCCCAAGCCAAGGGGCCGCACGAAATCGGGCCCGGCGGCAGAGTGGCCCAAGCCAAGGGGCCGCACGAAATCGGGCCCCGGCGGCAGAGGGGCCCAAGCAAAGGGGCCGCACGAAAACGGGAGTCTTCATCTATCACTCCATCAGCACTTCATCAGGGCCCCAAAGTGGAAGGAATAGGGAGGTCGGTACAATAATGTATTTAAAAAAAATATATTGTATATGGCATTTAATTATTATTTCATTATTATTTCAATTATAAACATAAAAATAAATGTGTGTGTCTGTGGAGGGGGACAAAACGCATAAAGTTTTTTTTTCTTAAAAAAATGGAGATTTCTAGATTTATTTTTATATAGATATACATATATAAACACTTATATATAGATTAGACACACAAGTTCAGCTCCCCAGTGTCACCTTTGTCCCCATCCAGCCAGGCACAGGATGGGCTGTTTGGGGACAAAGATGGCAAACCCTACGTGTGTTATCTGGGTGCTGGTCAGGTTCTATGTGGGCAGTGTGGAGGCCAGGGCTGGTTTTGGGGTGTGCAACCTGTGATCAATGCCTATAATTTAGGGGGTTTTAAATATACCTTTAATGCAGAGTTTTTATGTGAATTCTATTTGATCTATATCTGCAATGCTGGGTTTGTGTGTTATTCTGTTGATCTATATCTGCTATGCTATGTTTCCATACATTATTTATGTATTCAAAGAAAAAGGGGCGCATGTTCAAAAGGGGCCCTATGTACATGCGCCCCTTTTTCTTTATGTCCTTTGTACATGCGCCCCTTTTTCTTTGATTTCGCCCTATGTACATGCGCCCCTTTTTCTTTGATTTCGCCCTATGTACATGCGACCCTTTATTTTTACTTTTAATTTTCACTTTTTAATTTGAACACATATCACGTGATAGAGTGATCTATATTTCTTAAGCATTATTTATGTATACCTGTAAATACAGGGTTTTTATGTCTTATTCAGTTGATCTATACATGAACGTACTGTTTACATGTGTTGTTTATTTGATCTATACATGAACTACAGGGAGTAAGCAAGAGAGGTATGGTTTAGTGAATGACTAAAGGGGACTCTGGGGATGATTACGGGGGAGAGTACCATGGTCAGGGTCAGAAGGAGGGAAGACTGCACCCTAATGTTAGGCATTTTTTTTACTTTCTGTAGGAATAAATAGAACTGTGTAATTTTTATTTATCCAGAGATAAAACGCCATTTCTGAATTTGTAGTCACTTCAGTGGACAAAACATTCTAGGCCCTGAAATCAGTGAGAAGAAAGGTAAAGGTTTTATGTTATTTACTCTATTTCAATCTGCATATTTTATTAAAAATTATTAGTGGCACTAAATTGTGGCTTCGGATGTAACATGACTTTTTTAGTGTATTGATGTACTCCCAATCCCATCTCATACATCTGCTGAGCTCTGAGGTCATCTTTATCTAGCATACATGGATGGTGAGGAGTTAATATTCTGTCTATTCCCTGCTATTTATTTTGGCCTTTTAACACTTTTGGTTCCTGCCATAATTGCCATGAATTTCTCTTGGTTTTCTTATAGAAATATACATCATTGACAATAACTTCACTAAATGTATAAAACAGGTTGATTAATGGTTGTCCTTTATATTTACGTGTCACCTTTTACCTGTCCTGAATGCTGCATTGTTGAAGATAAAGTAAGTTGAAAAAATTTACAGATATTATTCGATACGTAATTTGTTGAAAAAAAAATTGTTGGGTAAAAATCATGGTTTTTTTGGGGGGTGAGGGGGTGGGGGGGCCCTTAAAAGATTCTCGCACCCGGGCCCTGAGGCGTCTAGTTACGCCCCTGAAGACGAGGGGTATTTTTCAGAGCATTTGCTCTGAAAAAAACCTCGTCTTATAATCGAGCAAATACGGTATTATCACTAATAAAAAATATTAAAAGGCATGGGTACCAGTACTGATCCCTAAGGTATTCCACTAGAGAGACCTTTCTCTGAATATTAACCACAATTAACTACAATCTTCTGTGCCCTGTCATTGTCCTATCCACTCAACTATTTTAACATCCAAACCAAGATACTGCAACTTTTCTCAGAAATTTTGATGTCTCCTATCTACTTGTAATATATCTAAGCACAAATCCCTGGATCTAAGTGAATGGTGCTGTGAGACGTAATGCTGTTTTTTTAAGATAAATAGTTGCTAGGATCATTATAGAACAGGTTGATGTGGATGTTGATTATGTGATTATGGTTCAGTCTAGCACTGGCAGATTCTAATAACCACTGTGTTTAATGTTGAGTTGGGCAAAATATTGCAATAAGGATCACTATGCTTGTACTTGTTGAAATCATCCTTTGATCCAGCAAAATGAATTCCTGGCTGTTGGCCCTGTGATGTTTTGCATTCACAGCTTAATTAAAGGTCCACTCTATTTAAACAAACATTTATAAAGCATTTGAGGATAATTCCTTATATTATGTGTTTTGCATGTGGTTTTTACTAGCATCTCTCTCTGTCTCTCTCTCTCTCGCTCTCTCGCTCTCCTTCTCTCTCCTTCTCTCTCCTTCTCTCTCCTTCTCTCTCCTTCTCTCTCCTTCTCTCTCCTTCTCTCTCCTTCTCTCTCCTTCTCTCTCCTTCTCTCTCTCTCTCTCTCTCTCTCCTTCTCTCTCTCTCTCTCCTTCTCTCTCTCTCTCTCTCCTTCTCTCTCTCTCTCCTTCTCTCTCTCTCTCTCTCCTTCTCTCTCTCTCTCTCTCTCCTTCTCTCTCTCTCTCCTTCTCTCTCTCTCTCTCTCCTTCTCTCTCTCCTTCTCTCTCTCTCTATATATAATCATCTATATCCTTCATGCATACTTGACAACCTAGCTACTAGCTATCCGGTCCGTTATGTGAATTTTTATATATTGTACATTGAAAATAAGGTTTAATTCTTTTAGATGAATATGTCTATGGGAACTAAAAAGCTGAAAATATGGAGATACATTTATTAGAATACTGAAAGTCACATTTCTGTATGTATGTATGTATGTATATACATCTACACATCAATTCATCTACAGCTACTTTATAAACATCAATATATTATAAAATTAAAGCCATATCATTTTACTATATCACTTGTCGTGAAACAAAATATTGTTGACCTTTCATTATATCTGTTTCATGTAAAATGAGACTTTAAATAACGATTTGTTTTCTATTGATATTTTTTTCAATTCCAATAAACATGTTTATCTTGGGTATTAAGATGTACAATATAACAGCAATGTTAACATATTTATAAGAACTATTTTTGTTATACTTTATGATGGATGTTGATTATATTGAAACAAAATTTGCTTGAAATAAATGAATTCAACATTTCTTATTTTTGTAAAAGTACAGATTTGTATTCTATTCAATCTATTAAGTGGGTGGTCTGTCGTGATTGCATGATATCTAGGAGAACATGATTTAGAAAGAAGCTTGCTTCTATTATCTAGCTGTGATCTGAGACACAGTGAGATATATAAAACTAGATCATGAAAGCTTTAATACTAGACTACTTAATTTTTAGAAGCTGTGAAAGCAGTGCCACCTGCTACTTTCCAGCAACAAAAGAGACAGTACTACAAAAAAAACCTCTTGGTTTGCACGGTGGCTCTTCATCATATATATAATTCTTCATGAGAGCTGGTGAAATAAAAACATTTTAAATACATGACCAAATGAAATGGGAAAAAAGAAGTGTGTATATATATATATATATATATATATATATATATATATATATTAGTTGAAGTATTATTAAACACTCATCTACAGACACCAGACAAGCCAGAAGGCTTGTTTTTCCCTAAGAAATCTAATGGTGCTGCCACAATGACAAGGGATTCTGGGTATATATATATATACTGTATATATGTAATTCTGACTGAAAAAAAGTAAGGATGTTATGACAGACAACATTGTGTTATTAGTTGAGACTAATCCAGTTGGCACTGTGTTAGTAGAGACAGGACACTACCTTTGTTGACCAAATTATTTATAATCACCCTAATTTTATTCACTTTTATTCACCCTAATAATAACTTCCTTTAAAGTTTTTCAATGTTATAAGCTAACTTTCTGATATTTATCTGCAATTTTCTATCAGTTTAAACATATAATTTTTATGTTCTTTTATTTGTGATTCATGCATGAAAGAAGATATTTTAAGGCTCCTACTATAGAAAGGACACAGGTAGGGGTAATACATATCTGGAAAGGGTGCACTTATAGTTTGAAGGCTACTATACTATACTCCATGACTACAGTGCTTTTTAAAATAAATGAAATAGTGTACTAACACTTGGATTGAAATATATTAGACCCTCCCCCTCTTTTTGGTTTACGCTCCTATTTAAGGGTTTACTAGCATATAAAGCCTCACCTAGGTCATTGCTGCTTCCTAAGATATTTGGGTTTAGTACAAATCTTTTCATTAACTCCTGTGATCTCCCCTACAATAGCTACTGGCTATCATTGAATTGGCATTGGTCAGTTTTTATACATTTAATGTACAAATATACTTAGAATTCCTAAATGTTATATCAAAATATTATTTCAACAATATAAACCACTACCTATTTAAAAAAGCTAGTTCAGGGTGAATTACACGTAATTATATTTACATGGTTTGTCTCCAGAAGCGGACGTATAACCTATGCAGTGCATGCCCCCAAACTGTCCCAATTTGGGGGGTACAGTCCCTGATTTTTGGACCGCCTATCCCTACCTTTGCAGGGGAGCAGAGGAAGGGTGAGGCGAGAGCAGCTGCAAGGGGGCGCACAGCTGCCTCAGCCTGCAGGATTAGTTGGGAGATCTCATTCTCCCTCTAGTTGGCTCAACATTAAGGAGTGTCACTTCATACCTCTGCTTTATTGCTCCCTAATAACTACACGCCGGCAAATGATGCAGAGCGCGGAGATATGACGAGGGAGCAATAAAGCGAGTGACAGACCTCGTGCTCCCACTACAGTTGACTACTCTTCCAATGATGCTCAGCCAGCATTATGATGGACACCTGGCTGGCTGAGAATCATGGGAATTGTAGTTCATAGCTAGCATCTGCAGCTTTACTGTTGACTGCACTTCCCATGATGCAAAGCCAGAATTATGAAAGCAGTATGTCTGGCAATAACAGTAAAGTCTCATGTGAACTGTAGTTAACAGCAGATGATGTAACAGGTGTCAGTTGTGAATTACAACTCCCATGATGCATAGTCATGGTGGACACCTTTCTGGCTGAGCATCAATGCCGAATTGTAATTCACAGCTAACATCTGCAGCTTTATCTACTGTTAAGTGCACTTCCCATGATGCTCAGCCTGCATCAAGGAAGTAGTATGGCTTGCTGAGCCTCATGGGAATTCAATTCAATGTGTTGGTTAGTTTTAATATGCATGATTGTGCTGACAAAATTGAAGCGTGTTTTAAGTGGCGATGCAAGCGCAACATTGTAAAGTGCAATTGCTTGTATTGGTGAGTTCCGCAAGAGCAATTAAAAAAAAAAGTGTCCCTCTTTCACATTTTGAATTGTTGTGAGGTATGCAGTGACTGGCAGCAGATTTTGGTATAGAGGTAAGATAAAGATACAGGTCAGCAAACAAAAAATAAAACTCTTTGAAAATATCCATATTTATATTTATAGATTCTATTTTATATATTATGGGTGGTTTGAGGAAGTGGATCTGAACTTCTCCACCCCTCCCCCTTCATGATGGTTTGTTGATACAATGGAAAATAAAAAGTCTATAAAAAGGATTGATGGTTATCTAACTTATCTTCCAAAAAATGGAATTTACACAGTAATTAGCACCTCCGTGTTTGTTAACTTTACTGCAGCTGACAGATTTAATAGTTTTACTTATGGGTAATTCAGACTGATATAACTGTACAAAACAACAAGTTCACCAATAACCCTTGTTTTGATTATATCCCAGTGTTTGTCGCTATTTCTAACCATATCCCAATATTTATCCTTAAAGCACAACACACTTGACTGTTATTGTTTCTTGAGCATCAATATTGTCACTAACATTATTACAGCAAAAAGTAATAAAGAAGAACTAACATTTTTATGTGATCCTTTTTAACCTGAAATTGCCCGCGTTTTGATCCAAATGGCATCTGTTACAAATTTCTAATATATTGGCACAATTTTACTTGTTCTCCATCTGCTTGCTTAGATTGCATTTTTTTTCCATTTGCTATAAAATTGTAATAAAATGATATATGTTTAATCTTTGCACAACTGTGCAACCCATTTTTCTGTGGTTTGGTTTAGAGCTTTTGTCCTGCTTTCTTTTTAATTTAAATACAAAATGCACACTAAATTGACCGGCTTAATGCTACTTTATCTAATGGGCTATATGAAAATATGAAAACTCATTCTGAGCCAGACTGACATGTATCTGGAACTTTAAGGCCAGTGACCCATACATCACAAGCATGCAGCCTGGTTGATACCTGTAACCAGGGCTGTAGGAAGGGTGAGGCGAGTGTATATGTGTGTGTGCATGGGCAGTGTGTGTGTGTGTGTATGGGCAATGTGTGTGTGTATAGGTAGTGTGTGTATGTTTATGGGCAGTGTGTGTGTGTCTGTGTATGGGCAGTGTGCATGTCTGTGTATGTGTGTTAGTGTCTGTGTATGGGTAGTGTGTGTGTGTGTGTGTGTGTGTGTGTACATGGGCAGTGTGTGTGTACATGGGCAGTGTGTGTAAGAGCAGTATAGATATTTGTGTTTGTAAGCTGGTGTGTATATATATATATGTGTGTGTATAAAGGCCGTCATGTGTTAGGGCAGTGTATGTGTAAATATGTGTGTTTGTAAGCTGGTGTGTATATGGGCAGTGTGTGTGTGAGGGCAGTGTAGGTATTTATATGTTTGTAAGATGGTGTGTGTGTGTATATGTGTGTAAAGGCAGTCATGTGTAAGGGCAGTGTAGGTATTTATATGTGTGTAAAGACAGTCGTGTGTAAGGGCAGTGTATGTGTATATGCATATTAATGGGCAAGTGTGTGTAAGGGCAGTCATGTGAAAGGTCAGTGTATGCGTATATGCGTGTTGATGGGCAAGTATGTGTAAAGGCAGCGTGTATGTGTGTTCATGGAAAAGTGTGTGTAAGGGCAGTGTATGTGTATATATGTGTGTGTTTGTAAGCTGGTGTGTGTATGGGAAGTGTATGTGTAAGGGCAGTGTATGTGTATATGTGTGTTTATGGGCAGTTGTGTGTAAGGGCAGTGTATGCATATATGCGTGTTAAGTGGCAAGTGTGTGTAAAGGCAACGCGTATGTGTGTTTATGGACAGGTGTGTGTAAAGGCAGTGTATAAGGGCAGTGTAAATAAAACAACCTCTGGAAAAAAAAATAGCTGGGGGGCCCAATTTTCCATTCTTGGTTCAAAAGTAGCTAGCTACGGCTCTGCCTGTAACCATGTGCTACACTTTGGCATCAGCTTAGATGTAGAAGTTCAGGATACTCAAGCTGTACTCAAAACAATTCAGTGATCTGGCTGTCCGTTATGCCCTGGACAGGATTGAGAAACAAAGGGGGCCTAAGCTATATATTTCAGATTTTAAAATATACTTCCAATCAATATGCTTCCTTGATGGATCTTAAAGGGAAGATTTAATGTCCCTGACAACCCATTATAAAAAAATAAATAAAAAAAGATTGAGCTCTAAGTAGCTAATCAGTGGGAGGAAAGCATTTAATTGAAATCATTGGATGTGCTTGCTGTGCATGGGGATCTGAATAGATCCCCTCCTAGTATGTTTGCAGAGCCAGCATTGCAGCTGACTGGTGGTAAGTATATCACAGAAAATAGCTGTAAGGAGCAAATGCATATGGGGGATTTTGCAGAATCATCCATGGATTTGCAAACAGAATACCACAAATATTTAAAGGGACCACACAGCTATTAAAAGTGCATTAAAGTGCATATGACGGCTGTCCCTTTACATTTAAGAGAGTGTGACTTTAAAAAGCAATACATACGGGTATCAGACACACATTTGGGTTGTTAAACGTTATGCTTACAGATCAGATTAGAGTGCAGCTATAGACTAGTAACATAATGTCTGAACAAGTATTAAAATGGACCTTCTTGATAGCTTCAATAAGTGTAGACACTCAAATCAAACATCTCAGACTGAATGTAATAAAATAAATTAACTAATCTAGCATGATTAGACATACTTTACCTGGCCTCTTTATTTGATCTAATAAATTAGCTGCTAAGCTTAATAGCCATTAGTGGTTTACTCTATGCAATAATATATTTGCATGCATTTAATGTCATTTAAATTAAACTGTCCCTTTGATATGACTGTCCTACAGTGACACCTACTGGGATTAGGAAGATGAAAACAACATATATTAAGTGGTGGTCAATTTTGGACAGGGCTTCAGTAGTTTAACTGATTATTATTTTTTTCCCAATTTTAGAATTATAGTACTCTTGACAACAGATATGTGCACAAAAATTTCCAATATGAGGAATTGAATGTACATTTCAATAGAGTTGTCCAAAGTCATGTTACTGTAGGTTTATATATGTAAAAAGCTTTTTAAATAAAAACCAAGGGCTGTCAGTACATTAGGGTTTTCGTAAATTACCTACTGGTTATGATATATTGTGGCCTTTATTAAATTTATTAAAATATTTTGTCATTGCATATATCTTTTTTTTCCCATTTTTTTTTATTTTACTTGGGTTGTAAATCACAAATTACAATATAAGTATCACATTTTGACATGGAACTCCGTGATTAAATATTACTGTGTGTGCATTTTAAGTCAGCTTCTTCCTTTTTTCTGGTTTGATATGCCCTCAGGCATATTTTAGGTACTCTAATTATATGTGGAAAAAAATAACAATGTCTACCAAGTAATTGGCTATTCAAGATGGAACTATTAATAGAACAATTGCAGTGTTATAATGGCAAACTTATATCGCATAAGATTTTCCATACTTAATGTAAGATCTATTTTGAAAACACATATCATACAAATGAAGGTGCTATATAGAATTTCCAATAAAATCCAGTCTTTTACAGAAATAATAAAAAAGAGATTTTACATAATTTGCAGAAATATAAATATTTTCTAAATGCAGGTATTTTCATGGTAAATATGTTAGACAAGTGTGTTTGTGCATACACCCACAAAATCCTCTTAAATTGTAAATAGTGGCATAATAACTTTCAACATAAGAACAATTTAAAGATAATTATGGTGTTAATATTCTAATACATACATTTTTGAATGTAAAAGTAATACTTTTTGCATTAAAGGTAAAATGTTTATATGTATTCTGTCATTGTATCAAATATAAAGTTGTTTGAATAACTTCTTTTACCATCACTTATTTGCATGTTTCTGTTCAATTGGCATTAATGATAGATAAATATTTACTGTGTTTCAAACAACCATGCACACACTTGGATTAGTTTACTGATTAGAAGTTACCTTTAATGTCTGAATATATTTCTGCATTCTAAATATATATATATCGTAACTATGTCTATTTCAAAGGGTGTAGCTGTGGAACACTAAACATCTGTATTAAAGCATTGGGTATTTTTTTCGATTTTATCCCCATTTTTTAATTCAAAAACCACCATTTTCTTGCTATGATATAAGGGACAAACCAATCATTACTAATAGAATTTCTCATGACAATTAGAGTTTTAAAAGTACTTGAGAATGGTATCAAAGATAATGTTTGTGTGTATGTTTATCAAAAATGTGCTAATGACTTTTTTAAACCAAACGTATTTCGAATTGTCACAAATTAACGTTTAATTCAACTATCTGGCAGATCTTGGATAACTTGACAGGATAGTTACCTATTTCAGTGTGCTTGAAATTTGTTGTTGAGAATCAATAATAAGTTGTGAAGACAGTGTTCGTATTCTGAACTCACTGTACTGAGCATGAGGATGTAATTTCACTTCCATGAGTGTGCCCTTAGGAGAGTTGCTCAAAACAAAATGAGGGAACTGCACAAATATGCTCTTGTGCTATAATGACGATTGGGATACATTCACAAAGCCCCCAGTTATTTCTTGCTGGTTATATAGATTTGCTTTAAAGAAAGTAAACACAGTATACAATAACATTTAATACTGTAATATATTATATAAATAACATATGCGTTAATGAAGTACAAGTAAGGATCAAAATATATTATTTACTGGCACCACTACTTTACTGAGCCACTTGACTGGGCATATGAATAGGTTCATGCGTGTATGTGATTTGACTGCACTGCATCACGGGAAAGAAGTGTGATTATTTTAATTATTAATCTATAGGTTTGACTCATTTTAGGGCCATCTTTAATCAAATAAGCTTCCCTTCTGATCTATCCACCTCCTTTATAGTAAGTCCCTACTTTCATATAAGTGGACAGTTTTTTTGTTGACTAAAGAAAGCAGCATGTGATGGAAAATGTAATTTAATATAATTTAATTTAAACATGTCTATTTATTTATTTATTTATTTTATAATAGGGTTTCCAATGGTCTTAACAGATATCATATAAGCTCATCCATTTAGGATTTCAAATTTCAAGATGTTCTGGTTTATAATCTTATATAGCAATGTTTAAAAAGCAGTATTGAAACAAGTATGCCGACTTGCCTTTTGTTTCCTCATCATTGCATTTTTTCTTTAGCAATGGAATGAGAATAAATAACATCAAGATATAAAATGATTACTATGCTCAATAAGTAAAATGCATATTTGTGTGCATAACCTGGCAAGTAGTAAATCATAGAATCAACATAAAATGACTAAGGATGGTCACAAACAATAATCAAGTCAACATGTGAAACTACAAAAATCAGTATTTAATTAAATTACATCATGGACTTTCTCTCCTTTCTATTTGAAGGCTACCACCAAACAATAATGCAAACATGTTAAGATTTAGTTGATCATATGGCCATATATGAAAGCTTGCCACCACTTCACATTAGGCAAGTCTTAACACTAGCTCTAGAACTAAAAAGAACACCAAAACCAAAATAGGGGAACAGTACTAAGCCCCAGTTATATGAGGGTGTGCACACTTATGCAACCAGGTTATTGTGAGGTTTTTTTCTCCCCCTCAAAGATTTCAGTTTGTTTTGCAATTGAATTGTTCACGTTATAGGTCACATTAAAGGTGTAGACTTTTTATATCCACTGTATATATAGAGCACAGACGCTGCAATCTCTATGCACGTCTGTGGAGACTTGCATAGAGAGCACAGTGTGATCGGTGCAAGGGGATCGCGGGTAGGAGAGTGAGAAACCATGTACTCCCCATGACCATGATCAAATCTTTTATTAACTACTCAATGGTGTGGGGGTTGTTTATCTCATTGATTGCCAGTGTGGGAAATAATAAATTGACAAGACCATCAGACAGTTATGTTTAAGAATCCTTGTTTTTATTGACACAGTTCAAAAAAGAATAGATACATCTGTAGCAAGGCATGTAAGGAATAACCATAATAATGATACATCTAGGCTAACTTTTTCAGGTATTGAAACAGTTACAGCTGGACCCAGGGAAGGTAACTAGTATATTGAGTTACTTCAGAGAGAATCCTTTTGGATCTACACTATGAATACTTTAGCCCCTGTGGGTCTGAACAAGGAATTAAACTACACCCCTTTCTTACTATGTTAAAACAGACCCTCATAAGTTCAATACACTTCCAAATGGCTAATAATAATAGATACACGTTACATGATAAAAACAAAATCAGATTTGATTACCTTCTTGTGTAAATATTTTTCTTGCATGAAATAAAAACATAAGCCTTTATGTATAATAGATAAATAATATATATTGTTCCTTATTATGTATACTACCCTATAGAAAAAAAAATCATATTGGATTTGTTTCTTGAATCAGGCCATGACATATTAATTCTATTTATAGAATTTTATTCTATTTCTATGTTGTCCAATTACATTATTACAGTACATGAGATAAGGTGCATATCTTAATAACAATTACATATCTCCAAAATAACACCTTTAATGAATAAATACTAGAAAGAAATATGATATAAAATATAACCAAATCAAAATCAAATCAGTCTAAGAATGTATAGATTCTTTATATAATATAATGTAATTAACCCATAATATCTGGCATCTATTATGGACTGTCCAATTTTCATGTGTACTGAGGAGACATTCTGATGTAAGGTTTTATCAAGTCTCTTACATAACAGCTTGATGAGCTAGGACTAAGACACCAGCTTTGTTCTTGGGCTTCCCACAATGGCGGGGAACATAGACTCACTCAGACAGCCTGGAACAAGTGTTCATGGCAACAATGGCTGTCACAGACAAGCTTCCTCCACATCATAACCAATGAGGCAGGAACTGGATGTTCAAATACCCAGTGGTTTTTTTGCCAGGAATTCTTTAAATACCCTTGACAAAGCTAAACTATGTTTATCAGTTGTTTGTTTTCTTTAGTTTTTTTAATCTTTTCTCTTTTACCCATATATAGGGAATAAGGGTTTCTATACTACTATAACTATAAGAGAGGGGGCGTTACTCAGAGATAACATAGACCAATGATACATCTGCTCTAGCTATATATTTATATAAAATCTAAGGGGATGATAGTAAGAATACTAATTAGATTTTCTCTGCATAGAGATTATATTCATCCTAGGTTTATAGGATATTATTTCACCATCTGATCAATAAATGTATAACGTTTTAGTTTTTAATGTTTTTTTTCAATATTGAGAGAAGCCTAAACCTTACTGAGTAGGCACTGGCTAACCTCAGTGCTGGTAAGAATAGAGATGGGACAGAGGAGGTATCTAGATCACAGAGCTGGGTAAATTGAAAGAGTTAAATTGAGGGCAGAATTACATTGCTTTAGGTGACGTGCTATCTCTAGACTTGATGATGGACAGGACATCACAGCAAACTCTGCCGTATTGCCGAAGTTCAGTTGAGGGCAAAATGAGGCTGCTTTAGGTGATGTCCTCTACACAATTTGGCGGAGCTTCTGGCGGGGTTATGCCCAAATGTGGACAAAGATAGCAGATTGAATATTGAAGACAGAAGATGAAGAAAATGCAGAAGCGGAAGTGATCTGCAGAAGTGGTTGGCAGAGTGTGAGAGAGTGAATGTGGGCACTAGGCAATGAATTTTGTTTCCCAATCAAAAATGCCCCTGAATTTTAGGCCTAAGCAAATGGCCAGGAAATGAAATGCTTTGCCCAAAAACGAATGGGGTAAAAAAACAAACCAAAAAATATGTCCGAATTGTTTTTGGCCAATTGCACATGACTATTCTGTAAATATCTGCAAAGCTCATTGATTGACCCCTTTAAATCTAAGAAAAAAATATTATTTTATTTTGCAGCTTGTACCTTTTAGATTCCAAGACATAGGACAACATTTTTCTATCCTATTGGCTCCCAACGAATATCTTGAATAGATCACACTCCTTTATTTATTTACATAAATCCTTAAAGGGTGAAAGTGATGGTGGGGCATGCATAGCCTTTATGCCTACCACAGGGAAAATTATGAGCACCCTGGGTGAAAGGGAAACAACTGTCTCTCCCATATTAACAGTATAATGTTGGGTAGGGGGTGGATATTAAACTCATAGGTTGATCAAGGATTAAGGAGCCCCTGAAGTGCTGTTGTTTTTCAACTCACATCTTCTAGACACTGTTGAGTGTAAATGTTAGTTGGCAGTAGTGTTTTTGTCAGTTGGACTGCCATTTACTCAGCCTTTACTGAATAAATCCAAATGTCAAAATAAAAAATTCCCATTGCTTAAATAATACACTAGTTTAAAATAAACTACACCTTTTATATTTGCCTACTCTTCTCATATAACTGCTTAAAACATATATTTCATGTATATAAACACTGTTTCAAGCACCAAAATGACTATAATTTACTTATAGTAAAAGGCAAAGTTATTCTAATTGTGCCAACCTTTAGAAGGCATGTACTAATTTTCATTTTTGATCAATGTATATATATTGTGCAGATCTCCTTGCAGCTGATTGTATCCGGAATAAACGTTTATACATTCAAAAAAGTCTAGCGGTCATCACAACTTTTCATTTCCACAACAAATGGAATAGAATCTCCAAAGGTGGTTTCATTTTCATTCCAGTTGTGGAATGAAAGTGCTCCCATGGACATTAATATGCGTGCTTTCTGTGCATGCATTCATGGCGGGTTTAATAAACCCCATGGAACTATGATGGTTCATGCATAATGAATACCTTAAAATAGCTAAAATATCCTTTTATCACAAACTGTTATTGGATATGACATTTTCTTACACAGTATACAGCTTTTTTTTAAAACTGAGGTCTTGTGCATTTTCCCATCTCTTTATAGAGCAAATGCATATGCTGTAATCTGCTTTCCTTGTAATTATAATGTGATAAATCTGCTTTACAAAATGCGGATTTTAGCATTTTCAACAACCCAGGGCTATTAGGACTTAATTGTTGCTTTCAGGAGTTGAAATGAGCAAGAAAAAAGCTATTTAACCATCTATCATGAAAGATGATGTAAAGAAGACAATCAGAGAAATGCTCCAAACTGAATCAATGTCAGCAAGCAAAAGGGTTTTCACAATGGCATTCTGACTTTTCAGAGACAAATGTCTTATACAAACATTTTGCTTTAACCTTTGGTTATTAACAAGTGTATGTCTGAATAATGTCCCCTAATATAAACAACAATAATAAAAAATAATTCAAAACTAAATATTGTAAACTTTAAATCAAGGGTTGCATAATGCTTCTTATATAATGAATTAACCATTTAGAGGTAAATTAAATATTACATGTTGGCATGTTGGCATTCATGTGAAATATACCCTTTACCCAGAATGAAAAAGTAAATAGTAAATACTATACTGGTTGGCTAATATTTACACATTAGAAAATATCCCTTGGTATCCAGCATTTTGTTTCGGTGAGACACAAATTTAGTCAACTATTGCGATCATGTTTGTTTCCACTTTTTTTTGGAGATAAAATGCACTAATTCATATGACTTCATGATAATTATGTTAATAGTTATAAAATAATGGTTCATATCACCCACTCCCAGAGGTTATTCAACATCTGAATTGTACTATTGCAAAACTCCAAATTCAGAACCAGAAGCCTAATTTGTAATATACTTTCTAGTATGCAAATAAAAAACCCATACATTATTTGTAGTAAGCAGCAAAAATAGACAAACTATTTTGGATCCTCTGTGTTATAAGATTGCCAGCGGGGCCCCTTATCTAATGTTTAAATTAATCTTAGTCTGTCAATTCCAGTTGTTTCATGGGGTGTCGAGAGAGACATAGCTTGAACGCAGTGATTTAGACATTTTGTGTAACTTTATGGCCAATTGATAACTACTTATATACATTATTGTGACTTTTAGAACACTGTGACAAACTCTTATCCAGCAAATATTCTAAGATCTTAAAATAAGGGGACACTAGGAACGAAAAAATAAACAAAAGGATCTGGGTCTGAAATAGGGACTGCAAGTTCTAATTAGGGGAGCTTGAGACACGTACCGTCTAACTGCTCCATGAGCATGGAAAAAATTGCTTCTATGCTTCACATAAAATCAGTTGGTATGTTTAGCAGAGCTAGTTACATGTCCAACACCTAAAGCACAACACTCTGGTTTAATTTTGAGTGTAAAAGAGCATAGGAAACACATATATTTACAGAAAAGTATTTTAAGTCTATTTGAAGAAAAGTTGTTAGCTTGTTTGCATATATTTAAGATAAAGAATCAAAGTATATAACAATGAAAACAAGATCTAAAATAATGCCTACTCCCATTCTCACAAGTTGCAACACCAGTAACACTACAGCCAGTACAACCAATAAAATACATTATTGTAATATAACCTTTGTAATTGCACAAGTGTTCTGGATCATTTAATTTGACTGAAGAGGTTTTCTACATAAAAAGTATTTTCATAGAATTTCAGCATTTGCATCACTACTGTTCTTTTATCTGGGCTTAATTAGAGTGAATGGTGGTTATAACGTGCCAAATAATTTATCACTTTCTATTATCCTTCATTTTAATTACATCATTTCAGGTATTGTCATTATTCAGTTTGGGGCTAAGAACGTTGGGATTTGACAACAGATTGTACAGACAAGGCTAGAAAAACTGGTTAAAGCATTTCTTAACAGGGACAGGATTACAACCAGTGGGTAAATGCAACTAAATGTCCAAAAGAAAAACATTGAACAGATAACTCTCCTTTCCAAAAGTATATGCATAAAAAATTTGAGTGATGTTTGCTTGTTTATACTTCTGACATACTCCATCCTAATTTGGTTGTAAGTGCTTTGGGGGATTTGGGGTCTATGACACCCTAAACAACGACTGCCATGTTTACCTATATATGACACTAGCAAAGATTGCTAAGCGTAAAATTCTGACATCTCTTGTTTATACTTGTATTAGTTCTGTTGGCAACATTTGTTTATTTGGGGTTATAGTAAAAGCTATCAAAGGATACTCACATTCTGCAAATATGTTCAGTGAAACTAGACCTGACTGGAGTCACATTTAACTTCAGTAATGTGCAATACACACTCCCCACACAGATCACTAATCACTTCCTCAAACAGAAACACATGTACACTTTACACAAGACATTTGCTAGTTAATACAAACAATTTCCTTTCCTGCTATAGCTGGTATAATCTGCACTGCTCTCTGTGACCCTCAGCTAGACCCCAAATCATGCAGTCTTAAATCAAACAGGTCAGTCACCTGACAAAGTGAATCCTTTCCTTGTGGTGTTTCAAGATCTTCAGGTACACAATACGCTATGATGGCACAAATATTCAAGAGCTTCCCTGGTAATAATATTTAATCTTGGCATTTGTGCTCACATACCCTCCTGTTTCCTTTTATTTGAATTATTTTATTATTATTTTTATTATTATTATTAAATTGATGGGATTTTAACTGGTTAACATGTTCCTGTGCATTTATTATCGCATTGAAAAAAAAAGTTGTACCGGTTGATGTTTATCAAAAAGGTTAAAAGATTGAGAAATTTCATGTCATATATACAATGATTCACAATGATACCCTTACGAAAAATTACTGCAGTTTTTCTGAAGTAATACTGCAGTTTTTTGGACATGAAAAAACTGCAATACTGCACTTTTACTGCAGTATTACTGCACATTTACTGCAGTTTTACTGCATTTGTACTTCACTGTACTGCAGTATTACTGCACATTTACCGCACTTTTTTTTTTATATTGCAAACCTGCAGTTGTACTTCAATGTACTGTAGCTTTATTGCATTTGTACTTCCGTACAAAAATAACTGCAGTAAAACTGCAGTACAGTGACGTACAAATGCCGTAAAACTGCAGTAAATGTGCAGTAATACTGCAGTAAAAGTGCAGTGTTACAGTTTTTTCATGTCCAAAAAACTGCAGTATTACTTCAGAAAAACTGCAGTAATTTTTTTGAGTGATATGTCGCTCATTGCTTTTGAAATTGCAGCTTTGGTTTAGAAGCATTAATTGTGAGCTATCATCTTCGGTATTAGAATGGCAAAATTGTTTTTCCCGCATACAGACAATAAAGGTGGCCTAATAATTATAAGAAAATGGAAAACATTTCTGACATTTATAGTCACATATCTTCTGAACCTCTGAAGTAATGGGATATCTTAAAATTACTCACAATAATACTTTTAACAGCCAAAGCAATTTCTTTAGTTCTCACCATATGTTTAATTGTTATGTGAAACATTAAATTTGTAGTTTTAAAATTACTTTTTATTATTCACTTCATAATTTACACAAGATGGCTTGTGGAATTAATCATATTTAACATTTACTAGACCACAACACAAATGCTTGTTAATATGCAAATGAAGTTGGTAGTGCTTGAAGCGTCACATTCTGTAATTACTCAGCTGTTTCTCTGGTGTGATATATTCAATCAGCCCTTTATGAAGATAGGATGGCAGAGACTAATTTATTTGTGTAGATTCATTAATGTTTCGGGGTTAAAATATGGTTGCTGTCATTTCCCCGACAACATTGATTAGCAACATAATGTTATGTGGGTCATTTAATTCCTCTATGTAAATGCATTTCCAAAATACCAGAGGTCTGGAATATGTTTATCTGACAAATGTGTCTGTAAAATATTTCCCATAATATCTTTACATATGTTTTCCATGTGTTGAATGTACTGACACTACTAGGCAAATTTAAGAGCATCTGCTCCCAGAAAATTAAGATAAACCTATGTAAAAAAAAGTATTTTTGCTCCTGCTTTCACATTATGATGGGGCATTTTAACAAAACCAAATAGGTGGAATATTTCATTTATGTATTTTTTGGATATGGACAGGTATTGTGATTCACAATTGAAGGGTAGCAAAATACTGCAGGAATGGAATGGGGTCAGTGCCCCTCCAAAGGGGCATTTAGATATGCTAACCCTCTCACCCCAGTGGGCAGGGTATAGGGGATGATGGGGATACATGGTTTGTGGTCTGTGCCTCCCAAAGGGTATTTTCTTTTTAGTATAACACTTCTTCCTGGTTTATATTTTACCCCACAGCACCCACTGTAGAGAAAGAGGGGGCCAGCATTAGCTCCCATTTTGTATCATTTTAATATGTTCATTTTAATTGTATTATGGGCATACCTGGGAACTCTCCGGGTTTGACCCGGAGATTGCCAGGTGAAGCACCGCTTCTCCAGTTCTCCGGGTCAAGACCCGAATCCTCCCACCAACGTCAGCTGGACCTCTCACCGACTTAATGGGACTGCCCGCTGAAATCAGTGGGCGGTCCTGGCTGCGTCCCGCAAGGGAAGGCTCCGGGTAGCCGGAGCCCAGAAGTTAGCTGGTCACTTTGATTGTATAAAAAAACACGGAATTCAAAACTGCAGTTAAATATACAGAGCTTTTACCAACTTTTTAAAATATAGACAAAAAAGTCCACAACATTAGCATAATACCTGTACAGAACCAATTAATTTCACTGACATTGTACACAGCTTTATTACATACATACTCATGATAATTACATTTCTGACAGATTAATGAATACACAAGACTAAGTAATTTTACCTCCACATTCAAAAACAAATATTACCTTTACTAAATAAAAGAGCTCAGAGACATAAATCATCAACCTATCATGACTAATACTTTCTTATTTGCTGAATAGTGGAAGGCAAGTTGCGGTAAGATGAAATACGTAATTTAAATATTCTTGCTATGTATATCATGCAGCTTTTCTTGTGTACTTCAGGTTTCCCCCTTAATAATGCATTATTAGGTGAAATGATACATGTTTGTCCCATGTCTCTGCACCCCTGTTCTAGGACCATGTCGTGCTCTGAAATTAAAGGGAGAGCGGGGTGCCCACTGCAATCAAGTGTTTAAAACCAAAAAAAGGAAGGCCCGATAAATGGGTCTATATTCACTAAGAAGATAAGTGAAGAAGATTTCACTGAGGTTGCATGTCCTCACCTGAAAATCACAAAATTATACCTCCCCATAATCATACCTGGGAACTAGGTCCCCACATGTAAAGTGCTTTCCTGCATCCTATATACTGCAGCATAGCACATAACATGCTCTAGCCATCAATACATGAATTGCAGGTATGGGGGAAAAAATCCCTGTGCTTGTGCAGCATCCCCCCAAATCTACTTGACCTGGTAATTATATCAATGAGTTTAGCACATTGCTATATCTAATTGATATGAAACCATGTTCCATTATGGCAATTAATGCATATGTCATTGAGTGTAGTTACTATATAATGTTGAAAGTATGGTTTTCATACATATATATATTTCAATAGAACTCTCAATTGATAAGCCAGTTCTATGTACATGATGTTATTTTAAGAGTACTTGAATTCCCCTTTGATGACCTTCTGTGCCAATAAAATAATTGGAAATACTGATAAAAAGTACACATGACATGTTGTGCATAAAATTAATCTTTTAGCCAGAATGTTACCCAGCCCTTACCATATAGGTAAAAAACATGGTTGCCTAGATTATTTAATTGATTGAAGGACAGAACTGTTTTTTGTTTTTTTTTGTACTGTGGTGCTCCTATTTAGTGATCATTTTCTTCTTTCTCGTTTAGTGTATTCACACAAGTTATATATAGTTTTTTCAGGACAAGAAGGGCTTTAGATTCCATTATTTTGATCATATCATTTAATTTACTCTAAAAATAAAATTATAAAATATGGTAAAGAATTTAAAATTGGAAAAATGTTTCACTCACCTACAAAAGCTAATGAAAAAAACCTGCTAAATATATTCAAATAATTGTCCTGAGTTTAAAAATACCCAATATTTTATGGGTTTTTTTTTTTTGCTTTTTTGGCAATAATTACAATTAGCATATTGCTATTTCAAAACCATTTTTTTCATGTGCTATTTGAAGCCGTCCTAATTAATTTATCTCCATTAAACCATATATGTTTGATAACTACACACCTCTGGGTATTACAGATGGTAGTATTTTAACTCTTTCCAAGCATTAATTCTACTACCAGTAGTATTTTTTGTGTGGTTTTTTTTCATACACATTGTACTTCAGATATGAATTTACCTGTCATGGTATATGTCACTGTTAAATAACACCCCAATATGTGTTCAGCAACACACACTACAGTGTACAGTGAATACACCCATGCATTGGTTTGTTGGATTGTTTGTGGCTAAAAGGCCACATTTGGGAGGTGCACATTGTTTAAATTGGAATTTTGACATGAGATCACCCTGCCCCCATGTGTTATTTGGGATATCTTTAAAGCTGGTACATTCAATTTACCCCATCAAATCATATATTTTTGAAAACTATGCTAGTAGTAACTCTTTCCATGCACACATTTCATCACCACCTACTTGCAATAATATTTTTTATGTGTGCTTTTGCACACACATTGCAATTCAGGTATGCACTTATAGCCCCTGGTATATGCCACAGCCAAACACCCCAGAATCTATTCCTGAATGCAGTAATACCACCCAACCATAGATTTGTTGGGTTGTTTGGGGTTTAAAAGGCCACATTTGGGAGTTTTTTTTTCATTTTGAAATCTGATCAGTCTGTGCCCATGGGACATCTTTGAACCTGGCCAATTCAATTTACCCCATAAAACCATACATTTTTTTGAAACTACACATCTGATGGGTATTTCAAATGACATTATATTATCTCTTTCCATGGCGGGATGTTTGTGAAGATATAGCTCTAATTTTAGGACTATGAAACAATCTTTTAGAAAAGTACTATTATAATTAAAAATCGCGTTTTTTCCTTTCAAACCTACTTACGTCTTCATGTTGTTTGAAAAAACATATTAGGGACACCTATGGAAAAAATAATCTAAAAAACTTCAGGGCAAAACAGACTTTGAACATCTTACTTTTACGTGAAGCATTCCCCGTGTGGTGTAATAAGGTACTTTTTTTGAGAAACTCTGGATGGATATGCACTCCACATGCTCATGCAGCATGTGGCCAGACATGTCCAGCTGCTGGCAGCGGATTAGGTGAGTGTGTGGCTCTGTCAACCAGAGCCGTAGCTAGCTTCTTTTGCACCCAAGGCAAGAATGGAAAATTGTGCCCCCCAGTTAATTTTTACATAGGTTGTTGTATTTAAACTGCCCTTACACAGTGCCTTTACACACACCTGTCCATAAACACACATACACGCTGCCTTTACACACACCTGCCCATTAACACGCATATATGCATATACTGCCCTTACACATAACTGCCCATAAACACACATATACACATACACTGCCCTTACACACACACTTCCCATACGCACACCAGCTTACAAACTCACGCAGATATATATATATATATATATATATATACACACATACACTGTCTTTACACACACCTGCCCATAAATACACATATACACATATACTGCCCTTACACACAACTGTCCTTACACACACCTGTCCATTAATACGCATATACACATACACTGCCCTTACACACAACTGCCTTTATACACATACACACACACCAGCTTACAAACATATAAATACCTTACACACACACTGCCCCAGTATCTCACAAAAGTGAGTACACCCCTCACATTTTTGTAAATATTTTATTATATCTTTTCATGTGACAACACTGAAGAAATCACACTCTGCTACAATGTAGAGTAGTGAGTGGACAGCCTGGATAACAGTGTAAATTTGCTGTCCCCTCAAAATAACTCAACACACAGCCATTAATGTCTTAACCTTGGCAACAAAAGTAAGTACACCCCTAAGTGGAAATGTTCAAATTGGGCCCAATTAGCCATTTTCCCTCCCTGGTGTCATGTGCCTCGTTAGTGTTGCAAGGTCTCAGGTTTGAATGGGGAGCAGATATGTTAAATTTGGTCTTATCGCTCTCACGCTCTCTCATACTGGTCACTGGAAGTTCAACATGGCAAAGAACTCTCTGAGGATCTGAAAAAAAGAATTGTTGCTCTACATAAAGATGTCTTAGGTTTTAAGAAGATTGCCAAGACCCTGAAGCTGAGCTGCAGCACGGTGGGCAAGACCATACAGCAGTTTCACAGGACAGGTTCCACTCAGAACAGATCTCGCCATGGTCGACCAAAGAAGTTGAGTGCACGTGCTCAGTGTCATATCCAGAGGTTGTCTTTGGGAAATAGACTTATGAGTGCTGCCAGCATTGATGCAGAGGTGCAGGGGATTTGGAACTTGTAGTCAGAACTCTATTTGATTAGAAGACGGACTGGAATATAAGACGAGGGCTATTTTTCAGAGCATTTGCTCTGAAAAAAACCTTGTCATATAATTAAGCAAATACGGTATCATTTAATAAAAAGTATGTAAGTAGGGCATTTACTCCAACTCTCAACATCCTTACTCTCTGTAGGGTTCAGATCTGCATATATCCTGCATACAGATGGTGACAAAAAAATCCTGCTTACATTCACAGTGATGTTGACATTGTTTCGCCCAACGTATTTCACCTGTTCAGTGGACTTTGTTGCCTTCTTCCTCTTGGTGAGTCAAATTCTGCAGTTTACTTTGACCCTTTATTGCTAAATGACAAATTTAAATATCATGTTACAAATATTTTACGAACATTCAACCAAAATTAATTAGTCTGTTATTTTTTGTTAAGCCGTTTTTAGTTTGTTTCATTTAAAATTTGTTTCAAAATATCTTCTTGCTTCAAAATTGGAAGTAGTGTAATCTTCAAGAATATCTGTAGGAATTATCTAATAATGCATTCCTTCTAAATTGAATCATTATATCTTATTGATGTTGTTATGTTTATCACCTATTATTTCAGTTTGTTCTTTATAGTTGTACTGTGATTCTCCACTAAGAACTAAGGGAGACCCAAGCCAGTACTTTCACAATAGATGTTTTTTTCTTTTTCATGTTGCAAAATAAAATAAAAGCTGAATGCCCAATAAAATTAGTTGACCCCTCTTTAGTTAAAATAGCAACTTATTTTCTATACTAAAAAATATTTCTAAATTTAATAGTGGTATCTTTTGTTTACCTGCTTTCGCTTAAAATATTTTAATTGCTCACTCACTTTTCTGGATTTAATTTAAATCTTTTGGTGTGATTTTTAATTAAATCCATTGCATCTCCTCTTTTAAATAATGGCTACTCAACATTATCCCCGCTACAGTTTTTATGAGTTTGCTTGATAATTAAAAAATCTAAAGATGTTGTTTTGTTATGTTTTGCTTTGCAGTGAGTTGATAAACTGATTTAATTTGATTCCTTTTATTCTATTTTTCACAAGTGGTACAGCCTACATGCTATAGTCTACATGTGCACTAGGGCTGCAACTAACGATTATTTTCATAATCGATTAGTTGGCCGATTATTTTGTCGATTAATCGATTAATCGGATAAAAAAAATGAATGTAAATGCTGCCTCCCATATATGCCACTCCATGCTGCCTCCCACATATGCCACTCCACGCTGCCTCCCACATATGCCACTCCAACGCTGCCTCCCACATATGCCACTCCACGCTGCCTCCCACATATGCCACTCCACGCTGCCTCCCACATATGCCACTCCACGCTGCCTCCCACATATGCCACTCCACGCTGCCTCCCACATGCCACTCCACGCTGCCTCCCACATATGCCACTCCACGCTGCCTCCCACATATGCCACTCCACGCTGCCTCCCACATATGCCACTCCACGCTGCCTCCCACATATGCCACTCCACGCTGCCTCCCACATATGCCACTCCACGCTGCCTCCCACATATGCCACGCTGCCTCCCACATATGCCACTCCACGCTGCCTCCCACATGCCACACTGCCTCCCACATATGCCACTCCACGCTGCCTCCCACATATGCCACTCCACGCTGCCTCCCACATATGCCATGCTGCCTCCCACATATGCCACTCCACTCTACCCCCAGATATGCCTTATACACCCTGACACACCACTCCGTCCTCCCCAGACATGCCACACTGCCCTCCCCACATATGCCTTATATACTGTATATGCCTTATACCCCCAGATATGTCACTCCGTCCTCCCCAGATATGCCGTATACCCCCAGATATCTCATAGTCCGCTCATAGAGTCACAGACCCCTTCGCATCACACTGACACCATACTTCTATAAATAAATACAGGATTAATCTTCACTGCCCCCAGGATTTAGATTCCCCTTAGTTTGCCCCCTTTATCTCTAACTGCACCTTAAGTTAACTTTATTAAATTAATCAATTAACCCTCAGTCCTCATCATTAAATTTACCCTAAACACCCCATTAACCATAACTACCCCTTAAATTAACTCTAAATACCCCATCAAAACAACTACCTTAAATTAACCCTAAACACCCCATTAACCATAACTGCCCCTAAATTAACCCTAAACACCCCATTAACCACAGCATCCCCTAAATTAACCCTAAAGACCCCATCAACCACAGCATCCCCTAAATTAACCCTAAAGACCCCATCAACCACAACAGCCCCTAAACTAACCCTAAACACACCATTAACCACAACTGCCTCAAATTAACCCCAAACACCCCATTAACCACAGCTGCTCCTAAATTAACCCTAAACACCCCATTAACCATAGCTGCCCCTAAATTAACCCTAAACACCCCATTAACCATAACTGCCCCTAAATTAACCCTAAACACCCCATTAACCATAACTGCCCCTAAATTAACCCTAAACACCCCATTAACCATAACTGCCCCTAAATTAACCCCCACCTCCCCTAACTTTCAGTAGCCCAAGTATTAATTTTATAATTACAGTTAGATGAGTGTCACAGCCATGTGGTTCTAGAGAAGGAAGGGGCAGGGCCAGTTGTCACAGTGATTAGGGAGGGACTGGTAAGTAGGAACTGCTGCTGTGATTCACTGAAACGGATTATATAATGAGGGGTATTTTTCAGAGCGTTTGCTCTGAAAAAACCCTCGTTTTATAATCGATAAAAATCGATTCAACTAATCGATAATGAAATTCATTGGCAACGATTTTTATTACCGATTATCGATTTTATCGATTAGTTGTTGCAGCCCTAATGTGCACCATAATAAATACACTACAAAAGGGAAAATTACAGAAAATTGGTAGCCAGTAAATAGCAGATATAAGAAGTATTCCGTAGTATCTTAATCATACGGGTATTGATTTAGTTACGTGGGTTAGATTTATCACCAATAAATAATTATAAATATCTACAAGAGAATAAAACAAATATTTGGGTGTGCGAAGGAACAGAGGTAGGCCACCACTACGGGAACACTTAAGCCAAATATATAGTGGCTAATAGTTATAGAAGTAGAAGTAGTGGCGTTAAGGGGGCATTTAATAGAGCACTCTGCCTCCTGAAATGCCTTATACCTCCCTATATGCCACTCTGCCCCATAATATGCCTTTTAACCCCCTAAATGCCAGAGTGGCATATAGGGGTATAAGGTATTTCTGGAGGCAGAGTGCTCTATACAATGCCTTTTAACTCCCTTAATGCCACTCTGCCTCCTGGAATGCCTTATACCTCCCTATATGCCACTCTGCCCCATAATATGCCTTTTAACCCCCTAAATGCCAGAATGGGATATAGGGGTATAAGGCATTTCTGGAGGCAGAGTGGCACATAGGGGGTCAAAAGGCATACCATGGGGCACAGTGGCATATAGAGGGTTAAAAGGCATATCATGGGCCACAGTGCCATATTGGTGTGGCAAGCCTGGGGGCAGATGTGCATAACTGGGGGACAGGTTGGAAAATACAAGGAAATAAAAACAAAAAAAATATTTTTCTCAATCATAGCTTTTATTTAAAAAAATAGTTTACATGAATTAACATTTACTGGTAAAACTTTTTTCCTTTAGGGTCGTCTTATATTCAGGCTTTTTCTTTTTTTCCTAAGTTAATATTCAGATTTTGGGGGTTCGTCTTATAATCAGGGTCGTCTTATAATCGAGCAAATACGGTAACTTTCCAAGCTAAGAGCTGGGTAACCCAACTTGGGCAGATTGAATTTAAGAAAGGCAATCTGCTCCATCAGATGAGGTGCCATGCGCTCACTTTGGACAGTGGTTGGTGGACATGATAGTAGCTGCTGCGCAACCCATGAGAGTGCAGGCCACACACTCTTCTTTTCATCCCAGTAGCTAAGAGGATCAACATTAGGCGCAGAAGGAACTTCACAGAGGTAAAGTTTGACCATTTCAGCAGCACTACTCTCCTTTCTGCTGCTAGCTCTGTCAGATGGTCCAACTATACTCCCAAGTGCCTCTTCCCAAAATGCAGCTGCTCCACTCAGCTGTATTGTGCTGCTTGTGGCACTGCTGCTGATGCTGCTGCTAGGAGTAGCAGACCACATCATCTCTTCCTCCTCCTGCACCTCTCCCTCCTCGGAAAGCATTCCCATTTTACGCTGCCAGTCACGCACCTTGTTAACCAATTGCTCCCGGTAGCTACTGAGAACATTGAATTTCATTGCTAGCTTTCCCTTAATCCTTGGATCGCAAAGGCACGCTAGCATCATTTCGGGACTTTCTTCCATACGTTTGCGAAGGCGTACTTTTAGCAGATCCTTCAGCTTCCTGACTATGGCTGCTACGTCAGGATGTAGAGTGCCACCTTGAACAGCCTCACGGCTTTCAAGGAACACATCCATTTTGCTGCCTAGATGGGAGAACATTGGGATTACCTGGGCCAGACTGGCAGTGTTTGAGCTTAAATTTTCAGTGGCATCCCTGAATGGTTTAAGGACTGCCACTAGCTGTGCGATGACTGTCCAATCCTCCCTATTCAATGGAGATGTAATCCCAATATTATGATCTGAGGCAAGATTATGGATTGCCCTCTGCTGCTCCAAAATCCTCTCCAGCATCTCTAAAGTGGAGTTCCACCACGTACTGACATCCTGTCGTAGGCAGTGTACGGGAAGACCTGCCCTCTCTTGCTCTTCCCTCAAAAGTTGGCTAGCCTTAACACTATGGTGAAAGTGCCCAGCGATCTTGTTGTGAAATGAACACACTGACCAGCAGCCTTGGAAAGCTCCGACCGATACAATGAGGGGACAATGTTCCTACTGAAAGTGGAACGTGACGGAATTCTTTGAAAGGCTCCCCTTCAAACATGGAGAAGGATGCCCCTCCAACAGCAATGAACTGACCAATAAGTCGCGTTACTTTATTTGCCTGCTTTTTGGGCATTGTTCTCTCGGAGTGGAACGCCCCAAATTCTTCCAGGGTGGGCTGGGCATGCACTGCTCCAACCTGCCTTGGTCTCTGGCTGCCAGCACTAGCTGCTGCTATTGGCTCAGAAGCAGCTGTTGGGGGGGGGGGGTTTACCACTGTCTCTGGAGATGGTACTAGTTGTTGTTGTAGTACCACGGCCACCAGCTATGCTGCCTGCGATACGTTTTACTTCTGCATCTTTTCCCAATAGCACAGCGTTGTGTTGAGTGCTGAGGTGATGCTTCATGCTAGCACTGGTAAAATGGCCAGACACTTTCCCTCTGCTTATTAGCTTCCCACAATGTTTGCACTTTCCATAGCGCCCTTCTTCAACATTTTCAAAGTGCTCCCAAATTGGGGCGCGCATAGCCTTGGGGTGTGCCTTGGGTGCTGCTTCTACTGCTCGGGGTGGATGAACAGCGTCAGAACTAGTGGTGGTGGCACTGGTGGTACTACCAGTACTGGCCATAGTGGGATTGCTAATTGCTTTAAGTCTAGCAGATTTGGTAGGTTTTGATGCTGCTGCTGGTGGTGATGATCGCAGCGGAGAAGGTGGAGGCTCAGGGGAAAGTTATGCACTAGTCATTTGGACGCTGCTCCCTGAGGAATCTGATTCCTGACCACTCATCTCCTCTACTTCCTCTGGCTCATAGTCTAGTTCTTCATTAGCCAGATCAAATGGAATTCCTGCTAGGCTGGAGCTAAGACTGATATCGTGACTAGTAGTAGTGCGAGCAGGAAGAACAGACTCTGCACTTGGCCTCTCAGTCTCAGGCTCCTCTGCTACCTCGCTAGCTGGAGTTCCACTATGTGTAGCCAACTCTCTAACTGTCTTTACAAAAATATTGTAAGGACTTGGTGGCTTGCTAGAGGTTCTAGGAGGACATGGCGTGGCGGTACTGGGGAGAACAGTAGGCGCAGCACTAGTGGTGGTAGAGATGGTGGTGGTTTTCCCTACGAAGGAATGAGATTGCTTTGGTTTGGGAAAACCCCTCTGAGTCTTGCTGCTAATTTGGCTCTGCTTGGTACCTTGCATGCTGCTCGTGGATGGGGAAGATGCTGCTTGGGGCAAAAGGCACTTCTTTTTACTAACTGGGCTAGTAGAAGTACTAGTTGTGCTACCCTTTAACTTTGAACGTGCTTCTGGTGCTTTAGGCTTTCCGTAAAAAAACATAGAGCTTGTGGGCCTAGCAGCCCTACTACTGCCTGCTTGTGGTACCTTTCCTTTACTTGATGATCCTTCAAGCAATGCTTCCCCAAATGATAAGCGAGAGCTTGGCCTACTTGGCCGACTAGGCTGACGCAAAGGCTGGATCTTAGAACTGGTGGTGGTGCTGGTGGTGGTGGTGGTGGTAGATGGAGCTTGTCCCTCCTTAGTCCCAAAAGGAGGATCCATTTCAAATTTTGTGTTGTGTGTGTAGTGTAGTGTTTACAAAACTATAAAAAAATAAATAAAAAAAAAAGGAAAAACAAATTAAAGACAAAAAAATTTGAGGAAGTTCTCTTCAGTGCTACTGCTTAAAAAGTAAAACTATGCACAACTGCACTGTGCTGTTGTGTGCAATCTGCCAAAGTGCTAAAGTTATTTAAATTATTAACTCAAGATTAACTATTTATATAACTAGCAGTATTTTATTTTTAATTTGAATTTACACGGGCCTAAGAGTTTAGCCTACTACTATGCTAAAGCTATATTTCCTTACTATAAGTCTACCTTTAGGCAGACGCTCTCAAGCCCACTAAACTAAAGTGAGGTTAAATCAGATTCAGTATATGATTTATTAATTAATATTAAGTTATATAATATTAATAGATTAGAAATAATTACTTATATTATGTATTATAGATAGAAGAATATAGATTAGGAATTAGAATTTAGAATTAGAATTACTTATATTATAGATTATGAATTACAATTTATATTATATATTTACAATATATTATAGATTAAGATTAAAGAAGATTAGAATTATTTTAGTACTACAGCTAGTACCAGTTAGTACATTGAAGCTTTGCTTAGTACAGTTGTTGTCGTCACACAGTCAATCTTTCTTGAAAAGAAATTAGAATAGAAAATAAAATGTAAGAGCAAAACAGTTAGCTTCACTGCTTGCTGAACAAAAACACACAGCACTTATGCGGCTGCACTCACTAGCCCAACAAGTTCACTTCACTGATGGACTGAGGTGAGCAAAACAAATGAAATAAAATGAAATATTATTAATTAAGAAAAATTGACTTGGTCTCTTGCTGTTGCAAAAACAAAGCACAAACTAAAGAGCTGCAGCACCAGTACTAATAAGATTAGCTAAACTATAAGCTAGTAGTAATTAATTATTCATTTTATTTATAGCTAATTAACTATTAAGGTAGCTAAAATTAATTATATATTATTAATATAATGATTTTAGATTAGACACTAGTAGATGTCTTGACACTAGTAGATGTCTACAATACACTCTACACTAGTATACTATAGTATATAATATATATATATGACTGACAAATATATATAATAATGTACTATTCAATTATTATATATTCTATTAAATTATTATTTATAAATTCTATTATTTAATTTATCTAACTGAAGACAGGGCAGGCAATAGGCACTAGTGCCAGCCCATGGCAAGGGCACCCCAGTGCCACTGAGGCACTGGGTGCACTGTCAACTCAACAGCACTACACAGTTGATGACAGAAGCACTGGAAAAAATTAAATAAAAAAATGACTAAATTAATAAAATTATTAATTCAGTAGAACTGAAGTGAGGAAGAGTACACTGTGAAAAATGGCAGGCTGAGGCTTACCAGTCTCACACAGAACAGAACAATCTCTCTCTGTAAAGCTCGGATGCAGCACAGCAGTGTTGCCAAAGCAGTCACAGCGAAAAATGAATGGATCTCTAGGGCAAGCTCTGGTCTTATAAAGGCGCTTTCAGAATTCAAAAAACAGCAGCACAGGCATTGGACGAGACCCTTAGCGTGACGTCACAAGAGTGAGCTGATTGGACAGACGAGGATCAGCTCACTCCTGTTTGAAATTTTGGCGGCTGCGCGGCGAAAACGAAGACGATCTTCGATTCTTCGTGGTTGTGAGTCTGTCTTCACCTACGTTTTGCCGGCACTGTATTCTGTTCTACGTTCCTTTGGAACGAACAAAAAAACGGCCTCTTCGTGCTCGTTTTCATGTTCGCCCGAAGACGAATGCGCAAGTCCAATTTTAACAGCCATTAGACAATGGGTAATAAATTGTAAATTGGTTCTACTCGTTTTGGGTCATTTTACGTGTAGTAAAGATACTTCTGATGTTGTCTTTATTTGGCCAGTATACTTTTTATTGGATCCCTTTCCACAGTTCTATAAGAACTTTGCAACACATGCGATTTAATGCTTGATGTCTCCCAGGTTTGTCTGTTTGGTTCCTAACTTCTAAACAATTTTGTCAAGCTCTGTCCTACCATTCCAGTCAGGATTGTGTAATGTAGGGAATGTTCTCAATTAAAACCCTACATTCATTCATCATCTTTATTTAATCCGTAGATGTTTTTTAATGTAAATTACATTATGCAACATATCAACATACTCTATAGCTTTTCTGTAATAGAGAATCAATGAAAATTAAGCCAAAATACAAAATTGACAATTACATTAACGCGTTAAAAAATACCTGTAAATAATTAGAAAAGGCCCTTTGAAGCTTACCATTTTTTTTCTGGTTTGTACATATTAGGATTTCTGGTTGTGTTGTTAATAAGGCCACATGTAATTTAGAGTCCCATCTTTGATATTTATTTGATGAGTTTCACATAGTGACAGAAGGTACACAATACATTCTGTACCTCAAATTCAAGTTAGTGGAATTCTGTGTGGTTTAGCTCATAGGTTCAGCATTAGTGAGTAAATCCTAATACATCTGTGAGCAGATAAAGATAGGAAGAAGAATGCAAAGTGGATATACAGCTATACAATAGGAAATATTGGGAGTAAATTTTTCAATGGATTGCTCCTTTGTTTGTTAAAATATCTAGAACTCATGGCAGTTTAAATATGTAGAAAAAAACATTTTATGTAGAAAAAAAACATTATTTTGAAGCCTAAGTACAGCAGCAGAGTTTGCCAATTTGTACTATGCTGTTAGGCCTAATTTAACTTGCAACATTCTGGACTATGGTAGCAAGCTATAATTACTAATATTTAAATATTCATTAGTATGTTTAATAAATATCATGCAACCCAAATATAATCAATGGTTAAATATGTTTTGGCAATCAAATCAGTTAAAAGGAATATCTAGTCAAAGTTATATCCAAAGACGAAACTGTTTTTATTCTCTCTCTCTCTCTCCGCTCTCTCTCTGCCACACTGCCACCACCTACATAGTAAAAATATATTTGTCACAATTAAATAAACTGTAAAGAAGTTAGAACAAAGTGGCAGTAAGTGTGCTACTGAGTTATATGATGTCATGCAGGAATTTCACACAAAGTTAGCAACCAGCAAATATTTTTTTTGTTTCCAAGGACAACACAAATAATGTAGAAAAAAAATCAAATAGATAAGGCCTTGAATATAGAATTGCAGATTTACAACAATGATAAAAGCATATTCTTAATCAAGCTGAAGCAATGTAAATCTTAATTTATTGGTTAAAAGATATTTTCAATATATGGCCAATTGATTAAATACAATGGATAAATTTAGCCATGGTTCCTAAGGAACTTCCCCCCAAATGTGCCATAACTTGGCTCTTCCACCTGTAGAGACTACTGGCAGCTAAACCACACCATTGGCATCACCTGGATGTAGACCCAGGGAGTGTTTTGGACTTCCGCCCTTGTGCAAAAATACCTTAGACGGTTGCCTCGGCTGCACCATACTAGCCACAATCGTCACCAAGTACTTTTACAGCACTGGCTTAACCAAACTACCAAACATAACACCCTACCACAATCAGCCCCTTAATATATAAACCCCTTGAGGACCACCCCTTCAGAATGCCCCACAGAATGCTAGGCTTGAAAGTTTACCTCCTTCTTATAGGTCAATCTAATTCCTATGGGCTAAAATCTACTTAATTCAAAGTTTTGCCAGGGAACGGGAAGGTGTCCTACACAAGATTTCAAGATCAAATGCATATTAAGAGGGAGTTTTCTCCATCATGGACAACATGTGGTCTAACAACAGAAACAAAAACAGTGGTGATGTGAGAAATGACCTTGTCCATGAAACAATAAGGTTGTTTAAGCCATTCAGACTGCACTTCTTTTTGCTGCCCTACTTGTTTATATGGACTACCACCACCATATTGCCTGAGTGAATCTTCACACTTTTGAGTCCCTTTCTCATAACCTCAGGAGGTAGTAATGTTGCGAGCAAATGTGACATATTGAAAAGTTGTTGTTTGGAAGCAGTGTCCAGAGATGACCTTCTCAATCATAAGGTTCTGGATGCCAAAACAGCCATGGCTATAGCTTTTCTCACCATTCTCAAGTTTTCTATTGTGCTATGACAAAGCACAATAAACATATGCTGACATTTCTGCTGTGTTATCAGCCCCTCTTTTCAGATCCTCCACTACCTGCTGTGATCGGCTCTTGACTGAGTGAGGCACTGATGCAGAAGCCACAAAGGGCTTAAGCTGAAAGAAGAAGCTTCACAGGCGCTAGAAAGAGCCTATTCCGATTTCCTGTCTATTGAGTCAGAAAAGTGGGCAGCATCCTCTACAAGAAGAACGGTTCTCTTTGTACCCTTGGTTGCAGGTAAATCTACCTTAGTAAAGACATGTAAGACTCTATCTTGTTCAAATGAGAAAAAAGCCACCTATCCCTTTCAGAGACACCTTGGTTTCTTTCTTGATGTCTTCTTTCTAACACACAGGGAAGAGTCTTTGCCATCCTTGCGATGGAAAGGCACTGCTGCTTTGGGTTCTGACTTGACCACAATTATTTTTAGGTCTAGCAGGACAGCAGAAGGCAACCTTCCCTTTTCTTCAAAAAAGAATTATTTTACACTCTCTTGTAATAGAAAAGAGGGTCACATAGGCGAGAACTGCATTCCAGGCAACAGTGTTACATAGCTGGCAGTAGGAACCAGGGCATGTTTTGGAGCTTAAGAAAAGTGGCTTGCATTTCAGATGTCATCCAGTACATAAAAGGCATTCTCTTATATGCAGCCTACGGTATTTGCCATTGAAAAGGCTAAACACAGTATTCTCCTTAAATCATTTGCTTTGTTTTAGCTGTAGCTTTTCAAGCCATGTCATCTGACCGTCTCAGCTTGGAGTTCTGGCTATCCTATGTAAATAAAAGGCTTAAATACTCAAAATATGCAAACCAGCTTCTGCAAACGAATCCATAAAGTTCCATTCAAATAGAAAAAAAAGTTCTGCAAGGCAACAGGCAATTGCAGATAAATAATGCCAAAAGATCCAAGAGGGGACAATGCTTATGTATAGAGACATAGGGGTAGGGTAATTTATGTGTTTGTTTCTTGCCCTACTTATGTTGAGAGGAAGGGTCCCTTTGATTGCTACCAGGGATAAAGTTAGTTTTCTTTTATTTAACTTACTTTACCTGCAGACCTATAGGTAGTAAATCTATGCATTCATGTGATTTTGTACTTTTTTTTGCGTATTATGGTTTCCTTTTCATTATTTTTTTTAGGAAATACAGAGAATTATATGCACTTACAATGCAGGAAGAAAAATAAGATTCAGTGAGATGAACTGATTAAAACAGATTGTTGCTATGGCAACCAATTACATTGAGGTGTCATACTAGCATTCTTCATGTACACTACAGGTTCTGTCAAGTCTTCATTTTATTTATTAGTTGAGAGGAGACAAAATCAAAGCTAGTTGTGCTATACCCCCAAGGGTATAAGGGATGCTGTGCAGTGTTTAGCTTAAAAAATGACTATTTAAACCAGTAAGAAGGAAATGAAACACTAAATGACTCTACATTGACCTGTCATTACTGGACCTATTTACTAGATATAATCTTGGATGGTATGATATTGACACTAGCCATATTGTATAAAAAAGTAACAAAATAGAAGATTTCTTTAAAAAAGAAAACAAACTACAAGTATTTATATGATATCATTTAATGCACTTTTATCATTTAGATTTGTCTTTAATCTGTGCTTTAAAGCTTGTTCAACTTCCATAGGGGATTTTTTAAGGGAGAATATTAGTTAATGATATTGATGTAAGAGAATTTAGTATACAATTCGTTTAAAGTGAAGTTTGGATTTATTGTGTTGTTATATTTAGTAATGAGTATCCACGTTATATCACATAATAGTATTTACTATTTAGTAGACTTGTGCATTCAGATTTCTACAAATCTTAACACAATTTGTTAATTTCATTAATTCATACGAATTTCCAAAAACGAGACCTTAACATTTGGTTGCACTCTCACTCATTCTTACTCACGCTCTCTCACTCATTGTATCAGTGGGAGAAGGTGTGCATGGAGGCTTTGCCCTTTTGTGGTAGCACTCTGTGGGCTGGTTAACAGAGCTGATACCGGGGAGAAGAAAAGAAACGGAGCTGCAAAAAAGGAGGCACGGTACAAGAAAATAAGAGGAACAATGTTTAATGGATAAAGAAAAGCATTTTAAATTGGTCTTGCTTGCATTACAAAGTGATATTATACATAGGTACACAGTACATAAGGTTGAAAAAAGACCTAAATGCATCAAGTTCTTGATCCAAAACAAGGTAAAAAAAAACAAATTAAGCTACTTCTAATTCTGCCATCTGGGGGAAAAATTTCCTTCTTGGCTCCAAAAGGCAATCGGATTTCTCCCTGGATCAAAAAGCTCTAAAATATTAATTCTATTTATAGTCCTGTGTGTCACGCCTTTTTTAAAAATATCCAGACCCCTTTTGAAGGCATCTAATGTACCGTATTTGCTCGATTATAAAACGACCCTGATTATAAGACGACCCCCCAAAATCTGAATATTAATTTATGAAAAAAAGAAAAAACCTGAATATAAGACGACCCTATAGGAAAAAAAGTTTTACCAGTAAATGTTAATTCATGTAAACTATGTGAACAATCGTTTGTTAATAAAAGCTACGATTGAAAAAAATATTTTGTTTTTATTTCCTTTTTTTTTTTTTCAACCTGCCCCCCTTCCAGTTATGCACATCTGCCCCCAGGCTTGCCACTCTGCCCCAGAAATGCCTTATACCCCATATATGCCACTGTGCCCCATGATATGCCTTTTAACCCTCTAAATGCCACTGTGCCCCATGATATGCCTTTTAACCCTCTATATGCCACTGTGCCCCATGATATGCCTTTTGACCCCCTATGTGCCACTCTGCCTCCAGAAATGCCTTATATCCCTATATGCCACTCTGGCATTTAGGGGGTTAAAAGGCATATTATGGGGCAGAGTGGCATATAGGGAGGTATAGGGCATTTCAGGAGGCAGAGTGGCGTATAGAGGGTTAAAAGGCCTTTCTGGAGGCAGAGTGGCATTAAGGGGGTTAAAAGGCATTTCACAGAGCACTCTGCCTCCAGAAATGCCTTATGCCCCCCGTTTAACACTCCCTCCCCCAAACTTACCGGTGCTTTTGAGTCCCCCGGTGCTTAGTCCGGGCAGCGTGTATTCGCGTAGACAACTTCCGCTCTATGCGAATCGCGTAGAGCTCTACACGCTGCCCGGACTAAGCACCGGGGACTCAGATGCACCGGTAAGTTGGGGGGGGCATAACACAGGAGGATCCAGGTCCCTTGCATCTGAGTCCCCGGTGCTTAGTCCGGGCAGCGTGTAGAGCTCTACGCGATTCGCGTAGAGAGGAAGTTGTCTACGCGAATACACGCTGCCCGGACTAAGCACCGGGGGACTCAGAAGCACAGGTAAGTTGGGGGGGACATAACACAGGAGGATCCAGGTCCCCTGCATCTGAGTCCCCGGTGCTTAGTCCGGGCAGCGTGTAGAGCTCTACGCGATTCGCGTAGAGAGGAAGTTGTCTACGCGAATACACGCTGCCCGGACTAAGCACTGGGGGACTCAGAAGCACCGGTAAGTTGAGGGGGGGGCATAGCACAGGAGGATCCAGGTCTGCATCGCTGCGGGGGATCTGGATCTTAGTCTCATAGTCAGACCTATTTGAGGTCTGATTTTAAGACGACCCCGATTATAAGACGAGGGGTATTTTTCAGAGCATTTGCTCTGGAAAAAAACCTCGTCTTATAATCGAGCAAATACGGTATTTGATAACACCACCTCCCTTGGCAGTGAATTCCATACCTTTATTGTCCTTAATTTAAAGAATGCCTTCTTTTGTCGTTTATGAACATTTCTGTTAATGAACAGGTCACTGAAGAGCTCTTTATATTGGCCCTGCATGTATTTATATAATGTTATCATATCCCCTCTAAGATGCCATTTTTCCAGTGTATATAATTTTATTTTTTTTAGTCTCTCTTTATAACTAGTATCTTCCAATCCCCTTATTAATTTTGTACCCCTTTTTTGCACTTTTTCTAGTTTCATAATGTTGTGGAAATCAAACGTTGTGCTGACCACCAGACTTCTTTGAATGTATAAAAGTTTATTCCGGATACAAGCAGCTGCAGGGAGATCTGCACAAAAGCAGGCAAATCTAACAGCTTTACATTTTCACACACTATATATACATTGAAAACAAAAGAAATAAGTAAACTCCTACAAAAGGGCTGGCACACTTGTAATATCTCTGGGTTTACCATAAAAGGCAAAAGCCTAACCTACATATCATTAATATGTATGATATGGGTGGGGTTTCAGTTAATTAAAGCAGACATCCTGTGCCCGGAAGTTGACCCTGAGCCCACACTTATGGTCCAGTTTCTCACCAGCTGTGTAATTTGACCTATGCCCTCAACCATAAATATCCTGTTCCTAAACAGAACAATACTACCTCCCAGTGCATCAGACTCTTATCACCAAATAGCAGAAACAGTTAACCTCTTCCTACCCACTCTCCACATCCTAAGATTCCACAGTCCCCCCTTTCATGCTTTAAAGATTCCATGAAGCATGACTCTTAGGCATTCACCCATTGTGTTTAATACATTTGTGGGCAGCCAAATCTTGGTCACCGTCATACACAGATAATAAACGTGTTTTGTAATTTCTTGAGTATTCTTGGTTTTGATATTAGAATCTCCATTAGCACTAGGGGGACATTCATGAATGGTCTTACCAATTAGAACAGGATAATGGGCAATAGACGAGGTAGCAGAATTCCAACATTTAAGGAGTAAAAGTTTCAACACTGTTATGGAGGCAAATATGGTTGTGAGGAACAAAGCCCCTATAATCAAACCATACGCCCCAAACCAACTACTTATTCCCCAATCCCCAGAAGAAATTTTCAGGGAACTTTGCATTTCAAGTACTTCTTTCCTAATCTCACTAACCGCTGGAGTAACATTTTTAGAGACGACTGGAACATAAGTGCAACATTCAGAGCCCACTAGTGAGCATAATAGCTAAAATGAAATGAAGAGCTATATGATTCTGTATGGCACCCAATCGTAGTGCTAGCATTTCTGCTGTAATACTTGTGAGAGTGTTTTCTGTTTAATTGGCCACCATTTCTAACATGATGGTTAAAGCTCTGATTCTTCCCCAATTATCTTAGACCCTAGTGGAAGGAATTCTCAGCTACCCAAAATTTCTGAAAACGTGGGTTCGTCTTTATGGTGCCTTTTAGTTCTATGAACCCCAAATACAACTATTGCTCTTTCTTTAGTATGTCTTATTGTAGGGAATATGTAGGTCACATAACATGATCCTTGACAATTCTCAGGTAATCTAGTAAATGCATAATTTCCACACCTAATAAAACCCATTTAATGTCACATAAATATGTGCTTTACCCAACATCTTCTTCCCATGCAATATTAACAAGATGTTCAATGACACCTGATTCCTGCAATTACTTGTGACACTTACTAGTTCCTACAAAAATACCTCCCTCAATATTTGTACGTTCTAAACACAAATCCCCAATGGTCTGAACTACTGTTATTCTTCCTCATTTCTCTTTGAAGAATTATAACACTGACCATACTCAATTTATGACATCAGAAAGGGAGGATAAAGAGTTTTAGGGAGACCTGGGAGTAAAACTTGAGTCTTATTTCTAAATCCTACCATTTCATCAATACAATACAATGCAATATAATGGGTCGGGTATAAAAAGGAACAACCCTGTCTGAACTATGAGGCATATGAATATAATCATAATACAGAGAATCTTGTACATTCTCAACGTAACTATTGGCAAGAGCAATATAAGAGTTCCGTTCACAACACTGAAATAGAATAACAAAGGATAGAAAAACAAATATTTGTAAAATTAGACTTTTTTTTTTTTTTTTTTTTAAACTTCCTGCTCTCTCTGTGTTAAAATACATGTTAATTATGCAATCTACTTAAGCAACATAAAATAAAACAAAACAAGTATCTGAAATATAAAATTACTAGGAGAATTTCAGTCTTTTAAATCTTTTGGGGGAGGAGCAAGCTTGCAATGGGAGATATGGATCCAAGAAACAAACAAATCTGTGTTGTACATAATACTTGATAAGCTCCTTTCCAGTGCGGTTCCTTTGGAAACTGTTAATAAGGACCAAGTCTCTAGATTGGATATGGTGCACATTTTTCTTCATATATTGTTGGCTGTACAGCTTTGACCTGTAGATGTCGAGACTCCAATGCTTATATTAGTGGCATATCCACATTTATAAATTGTCCTCTTGTATGATTTTGATAGCAAATAAGAACCTTTCGGCCCATCCACTGTCCATTTTCCCAATATAAGGCTCATATCCCAATCAGCCCACGGTCCCGTCATAGACTCAAGAGCCACATGCCCATGTCCTGTATTTTACATTTCCTTACTGTACCAGCATTTACCACTTCCACTGGTAGGCGGCTCCATACATCTACCACATAACTACGTAAAGAAAAACCTCCTTACATTACATCTAAATACACATTGCATTGACATACTTATTACATAGACTGAAAGTACAAATATACTTAGAGAATACAAGCACAAGATTTTTGTAATTATTTTCATTTAAGTGTGAAAAAGAAAGTACTTAGAAATTTTAATTCCATGGGATAGAATCTAGAAAGATGTGAACCTGTGTCTGTGGATTTAGAAGCCACAAAGATTTCCTTATAAATTTATAACCTAAATGAATCCCCTAGGTATTAGTCAAGTCATGACTTTATGTGAACATTCTTGTTACAAAGTAACCAGTCACCAGGCGTTCAACTTTCTTTCTGATCTGAGTTCTGGTGGCTTGAAAACCCTGTTGAGATATAACTCAAATCATAATGGTTAGTTTATCAATATTCTAATACAATCTGACATTGCACGTACATAAATATACTTGACATATGGATGTCGTTGTGTCCTAAACTGATATTTCCTAATGAACACAATTATAATCTCACATAAATTTAATACTAAAAATATTCCTGATAGAAATACAGTTAGGGAACTATTCCAATGAAGGGATATGGGTGTATTCTATTATATATTTTCCAAATCCAATCTGCTTAATCCATTTTACACGCATTATAACAATATCCATGTTCCTATCCCACATTCATTCACACTTCATTCGTATCACACACACACTGGTAAAGCAGATTGGAGTAGAAACAACTTTCACGATAGCAGTTATCTTATGCGCATTGTATTCACTAGTGTTAGTACTACCATACAACTTTGCTTACTGCAAACTCTTAAGTCGAATTATTATTATTTTTTTTTTTATTTTTTTTTTTTATAGTTTACCTCAGTTTTCCCAGCTGGCCAGGCTAAGGCAACTGTCAGGCATGCTGTACATACTTAAAAACATTACTCCAGGGAATTTTCAAAACGTAATCCCCAAAATACAAAAAGAAAAACTAATATCAAGTTACAATTATATTATTTTGCCTATTTTGTTTAAATATGCATTTCCTGTACATCACTTTAATAATAATCAAATAATTAGGCTGTTATTTGCTAGTATAATTGTGCATGGGCGTTATGGTGGAGCAAAGCTACAGTCTCTTTCAATGTTCCTTTATGCACAGAATAGGCAAGTTTGACACTTACATAAACCACATTTACAATAACTACAAATTTCTTATCCACTTCCTAGAATGTTCAAATTAATATCTGACAATTCTAGAACAATCAAACAATTCTATTTCTTTACCCAATGATAACATCATACCAGTTACAAATCATTCATAGAACCACCACCAATAGCAGCCCATCCCATTACATCCTTTTACTTTCATAACAGTACAACTTACAAACACTCGTAATAGTTTTGTGCACATCTTAGAAAGGAAAATATATACATACATACACTCTTTACTTCTATTGCATTCTTATTCACACACATACAAGGGTGACGTCATTTCTTCAGTTTTCTGCGCCTTTATTTTTAGAGAGGCATGCCAGTAATTCTAAACATTTTTCTTTAATAATTTTTCTTAGACTTTTGCATTATGTGCCAATTTCATATTACATTTAATCAAAGGTACCTTCTCAGGGAATTGCCCAATTTTCTCCAATAAATAATTTTATATACCTCACGTGAATTCCTGGTAATTAAATACCAAACCGGGGTTCCCTTTTCTTGGGACCACCACTTCCTTGGAACTAATTTTGCACAATCATACACCAAGAACTTATTTTCCCTGGACCAGATACAATTAGACACAATTATCTACTTGCGCTTGCTCTGAGTCCACTACATCAACGTCACCACGGCCAGTCTCCTCCCTTAAAGGTATTTATATTAATACCCGGGACCTTCTATCAATTATAACCTGACCGTCCTTCAACCGTCCTCAGGGGTCTCATGTGTACCACTTCATTCAGCCCTCAATTTAACACGCAACTGGGTTTTCCTCAGACCACCCTTGCAATCAAGATACCCTGGTCAACACCCGAAAGGCTAGCAGGGGTCTTGGGGCGGCTGCAGTCTGATTATTACCCAGTCCCGACCCACCTGGGTCTCAGTCACACAGCACTCACACAAGTTCCAATATCCCTGACCTAGGTCACCTTATACAATCTTAATATTAACGTTTATACATTCAAAGTAAAAAGATCCCGTCACCAGGAATATCTTACCCTCCAAGGGAACAATACCACTCGCAGGAGACACAAACAATAGACATTTCAAAAGGTGTCTTACCTCTTAATAGCGCGCTGGGTTTGTGTGTCCTGGAGAGAGTCCCAAGGAAAGGTTCGATCAGGTTTCCTGGATGTTGGGATCCTGCCGACTACGCCAAAAACTGTTGTGGAAATCAAACGTTGTGCTGACCACCAGACTTCTTTGAATGTATAAAAGTTTATTCCGGATACAAGCAGCTGCAGGGAGATCTGCACAAAAGCAGGCAAATCTAACAGCTTTACATTTTCACACACTATATATACATTGAAAACAAAAGAAATAAGTAAACTCCTACAAAAGGGCTGGCACACTTGTAATATCTCTGGGTTTACCATAAAAGGCAAAAGCCTAACCTACATATCATTAATATGTATGATATGGGTGGGGTTTCAGTTAATTAAAGCAGACATCCTGTGCCCGGAAGTTGACCCTGAGCCCACACTTATGGTCCAGTTTCTCACCAGCTGTGTAATTTGACCTATGCCCTCAACCATAAATATCCTGTTCCTAAACAGAACAATACTACCTCCCAGTGCATCAGACTCTTATCACCAAATAGCAGAAACAGTTAACCTCTTCCTACCCACTCTCCACATCCTAAGATTCCACAATAATGTCCTTTTCAAGGACAGGTGCCCAGAATTGTACCGCATATTCAAGATGAGGTCTTGCCATTGACCTGTAAAGAGGCAAGATGATATGCTCCTCCCGTGAATCAATAAGTCGTTTTATGCATGCAATATAATTATATATGAAATAGATGTAAGGGCTTCCTTAGGGTAAAGTGAAATATATTGGAGCTGCCCAACACACAAAAAGTGGCCTCTCAACACTTCAAACACAAATACAGAAAAATGATAATGGTGGGAGCGCTAAGGAGGTTGGGATTCCTCTTGAGACTAGTAGTGTATTATGATGTATATATAAAAATGGCAGGAATTATATTAAATATACAATTGAATAAAATTTTATAAACTCTACGGGTGGAAAGGGTGCGTGCTTTGGAGGAGCTGGTGGCCCGTTCTGATAGACAGGGTGAGCGCCACGGACGGACCTGGTTCTACTGGTCCCAGTTCTTTCTGGACCCCTCCACCCAACTTCTGCTGCCGTAATTAGGCTGGGGTCCTGGGATTCCTTTGTTGGGGTCTCTGTTTTCTGTCATGTTTCTACTGCTTGGGATATGTCACTGTGTTTAGCCCTGCTGCGTCAGGGTGTAGTGCTGTGCTCCTGCGGTCATGCGCTGTCCATATTTGATTTTGATTTTGTTTTTGTCTTCCTTCCCTTCCCCATTCTGTTTTTGTTTCCCCTTCTCACTTTGTGTATAAAATGTTTTAAAACCCAATAAACTTTTGATTTACAAAAAAAAAAAAAAATTTTATAAACATAAGAAATATGTAAAAGAAATATGACAAGTATGGGCAGACAGCGTGTATGCAGTTTAATCGCACCTTTATTTACAAAGAAATAATAAAAATGATACAGTTCAGGAGTGTAGTCACAAAGCAAGCCAGAAGTCAGATGCCAAAGCGGGTAGTCACACGAGCCAGGGTCAGGAGGATAGAAGCGAGAGTAGTCAGGAATGAAATCAGGATAAGGTACCGGAGAGGGAAGTCAGCCAAGCCAGACCCTGGCTTGGCTGACTTCCCTCATGACCCATACATGAGATTACAGGATACAATACAGGAACACACTTGGAGGTCAGAAACTGCACAAGGGAAGAGCTACAGCGCTATGGAATTTGATGGAGCTATATAAAACAATAAATAATAATAATAAATAGCCAGAGCACAGCAGGAAAGGGGCTGACCTTTTTTTAACAGAGCAAAATCAACAAGCAAGGAGTGGAGCAGGGGAAGGGGCGAAGGGAAGACCCTGACACAGAGACACTCAGCTACTTCTTACAGGACTGAATTTCCCCAGGATTAGAAAAATAAAAAACTGAGTTAAGGAGATACTAGAGTACCATCAGCAGCACTAGTAAACCATGCATCCTGGGTAGGCACTGGTAGATAGACATCCAGGGAATGAATTTTTCCTAATATTCAGAAAAAACTAAACACAAAAATAATTAATCATCTCAGAGTAAGCCATGTTGTTTGTTCATAGGTGTTGGTTCATACCAGAATTGGTGAGATGTCCTATCTTACACAGGCTCCTTTTCTTATGATGCAATTTAAACCTTGCAGTACTAGCACTACTTGAGCGATGATGTTCACAACTGCTCCTGCATGGGGCTCATAGTATATCTGACTCCAGGCAAAAGCCTGCAGCATACTTGGGACTGGAATACCAGGGATCCTCTGACGTTTTCCTGCACGCCTGCCACCGCCTCTGCTCAACACACAAAAACTGGAATCTTTCCGTTGGCAAAAAATCCCAAATCAACTGTAGTCACCTCTAAAAATGCAAAAAAGTCCCCTACCCTGCCCAATTTGTCACCAATATGAACAATTTACTAATTATTTTGTGCTGTCTACCAACTAGAGGTTTTTTTGGTAGCATAAATGTGCAGCTGTCTCAAACCCAATTTAGGAACGTTATTTCAACAACTAAAACACACTGTGCGCATAGGTGTTGCCCTACCCTGCTTTTTTGTCATGGATATTTAATTATCAATTAATTGTTGTTTTGCGTTCTCAACAAATTCTAGTTTGTTGACAATGCAAAACAAGAATTCATTGATAAGTAAATATCAAATACTGTCTTCATACATGTTGGGGTCAATACCAGGTATATATATTTGTAATTAATATGTGCTTGATTAAGTTTATGTGTGTATGTATGTATGTATGATCGCTGCAAGCTACTTAGGGGGGACGTCAATAAAGTCACAGAGTGGGGCCTTGGGCGGAACATGGGTGAATGGGGCCTTGGGCAGAACATGGATAACAGGAAAGACAGCTGTAAGAAGATAATATCACAACTTCATGCTATTTAGGGAAGGAAGGAAATGCATCACCTGGAAATGGGCTTGGGAAACATAGTAAATCAATAAAATCACATGGTAGGGTCTTGGGAACACAAGACAGGGACCACATTTACATATCAATAGATAAATCCCTTAAAAAGACATAGTAGAAACAGACACTTTAGACTAGAGGACTGCATTGGGAGGCAGGTCCCAAAAATCTTGCCGGCGTGGGCCGTCTCGCTGGTGTTGCAGACGGTCAGACACTGTACCTGCGGGTCCCGGTAATCCTGCGCAGTTCCGCAAGGCTGCTTTCCCGCTGCTCCCTTACAGTGTCTCCTCTCTTGCTCCACCCAGGAACTTCCCGTGACTCGGCTGTGTTCCTGGGCAGAGCAAGCAGGGCCGGCCCTACAATGGAGCCGACTGGGGCAATTGCCCCAGGCGGCACTTCAGAAGGGGCGGCACTTTGCCGCCCCAAGCGTTTTTTTTTTTGTTTTTTTTGAAGCGGAGGAGAGAGAGAGGGGCACCGAGTGGTTTTCGCTTACCCGCTCGGCGCCCCTCTCTCTCTCCTCTGCGGCGAGTTTCCCTGTTCGGTCTCTGTGCCGGCTTGTAATGCAGAGCGCCGGAAGTGACGTGAATTTCCGGCGCTCAGCATTACAAGCCGGCACCGTGGCAGCACAGGGAGACTCGCCGCAGAACTGTTTAAGGGTAAGTACCGGTGGGGGGCGGGTAGATAATGCCGCCACCCCCCCCGGCGTCGGCGGGGGGCGGCATTTTAAACTTCGCCCCAGGCGGCGTTAAGTCTTCGGCCGGCCCTGAGAGCAAGAGAAGAGACGCTGTGAGGGAGCAACTCAAGGGCAGCCTTGCGGGACTGCGCGTGAAATGTGCAGTTCAGGTAAGGAGGTGGGCGTTATTGGCCACATTTGTGGGGGGAGCAGCGGGATTGACCACAAATGTGGCGGGAGCGGGCACACATGTTGCGGGAGCGGGGGGAGTGGAACACCCACATTGCGGGAGTAGGCGAGATTGGACAAAAAATCAGCGGGAGCGGGCGGGAGCAGGATTAAAAAAGCAGTCACGTGCAGGGCTCTACTTTAGACTACATTGGTGAGTCTCACCCTTTGCACATCACCCACACAGCATACACACTTAGCAGCAGGTATTAGATAGATGGGATGTTTGTGATTGGTATGAATGATTGTCATCTGTATATCACTGTAACTCTAGTTTTGTCTTTGCTGTAACATTAATCTGGGCAGATTCTAATTAAAGCTCTCTCTCTGGTAAGAATCTTGGGTTGGCTGTTTTGTTGTAATATCTGGTAGAGTGGTAGAAAACCTTAGTAGAACTAGACATATATATTATCTGGAAAAGAGGATGAAGATGCATGTTAGTTCTTGAAAAAGGTAATGAGGGTATTACATTTATCATAAATACACAACGCAGAACGGATTCTCCACACATATCAAGTGGCAGTATTGGTTTGAGAGAGGAGAAGTATATGCAACAATACCTTCTACTCAGATACATTTTTTCAACCACTAAAGCACAGTCACACTGTGCACAAGTCAAATCCCTCATTTTGTCACCATTATTTATCAATTAATGTAATAATAGTTTTGTGTTGTCCACAACCTAGAGGCTTTGCTGGAAATGTAAATGCGCAGCTCTCTTAAACTCAATTCAGGAACAGTATTTCAACAACTAAAGCACGCTGAGTGGAGTCTGGACATTGTACGGTGCCCTGCCTAATTTGCCATTGATATTTAACCCCTTAATGACAATTGCCGGTTCTGGCACGGCACGGAAAAACAAGTTTTCGTTTACGACAAATGACGTGCCAGGACCGGCATGTCTTTAAACGGGTGCAGAAAGCGATCTACGTTCGCTTTCTGCACCCAAACGGCGTTGCTGTAATGCCTCGACCTCGAGGCATTCAGCAACGCCACGATCGGCACCAGGGGCCATGTCTGTATGGCGGCAGACGCCCGTTTTAAAAGTGTTTAGGAGGCGATCAACGATCACCTCCTAAACTTAAATGGTGTCGCTGGAATGCCTCGATCAGGAGGCATCCAGCGACACCAAACACTTACCCCAGAATGGACTGTGACCACTCCGGGAAACAAAATAATAAAGATGAAAAAGTTTGCTAGACGGTCTCCAGACCCTCTAGAGAACTCTGGCTCTACTTGCAGGTTGAATACAGGTACTGCATTCAACCATGCAAGTCAATGGAGCCCAGCTTTCTAATCACAGTGTGATTAGTAAAAATACATTAAAAAATAAAATAAAATTAATAATAATTAGAAAAAAATAGTAAAAAAAACAGTAAAATATAAAAATAATTTCCCGCTGATGTCACTATCAGGGGAACCTTCAAGTTGAAAAAAAAATTTACATTTTTTTTTAAAAAAGGCAAAAAAAAATATATATATATATATATATATATATATATAAAAAATATATTTTTGTGAGCAAGTCCTAAAATTAGCACATTAGCTTAAAACAATTCTCGCATGGAAAGAGTTAAAATACTGGCATATTAAATGCCCTTGGGGTGTCTACTTTTAAAAAATATATGATTTGATGGGGTAAATTGAATTGGCCGGGTTCAACAATGTCCCAATTAACACGGGGGGAAGGATGGCCACACATCTAATTTCCGAATAGAAAAATGCACACGTACCAAATGTGGCCTTTTAGTTCCGCTAAAAAATGACAAACCCATGCATGTGGGGTATCACTGTACTCAGAAGATGTTGATGAACACATATTGGGGTGTTGTGTGACAGCAGCATATACCAGGAGCTGTAAATTCATACATAACATAGGTGTGTGGGGGAAAAATACACACAAAAGAATACTACTGCAAACTTTGAAAAAATTCTGGTGGTAAAATGTGTGCATGCAAAGAGTTAAAATACCAGCATTTAAAATACCCTGGGGTGTCTAGTTTTCAAAAATATATGGTTTTGTTGGGCACACTGAAAAAAGTGTACCAAATAGGGCATGGGCAGTGGATCCCCAAATGCCAAAGTTCAACATTGAAAAATGCGCATGCCCCAAATGTGGCCCTTTTGCCCCCAAACAGCCAGGCAATATTATTCATGTGAGGTATTGCTGTACTCAGGAGATATTGCTGAACACATATTGGGGTGTTTTATGATAGTGACATATACCAGAACCTTTTAATTTATACCTGAAGTAAAATGTGTGTGAAAAAACAAATGCAAAAAAAATTACTACCATAAAGTTTGACAAAGGCTGATGGTAGAATTAGTGCTTGGAAATGGTTAAAATACTAGCATTTGGAATACCCTGGGCTGTCTAGTTTTCAAAAATATATGACTTGATGGGGTAAATTGCATTGGCCGGCTTCAAAGATACCCGAAATGGCACATGGGGGGAAGAATTACCAGATTTGGAAAAAATGGCTTTGAAATAGCAAAACGCTACCTGTACTTATTGCCCCATAATGTGTAGAAAAAAGCAAAAAAACATAAAAACATTGGGTATTTCTAAACTCAGGACAAATAGTAGAATCTATTTAGCAGGTTTTTTCATTACCTTTTATAGATGAGTAAAAGATTTTCCAACTAAAAGTTAGAAACAGTCATTTTTTTCTAAATTTTAATAGTAAATAATATGATACAATCAAAACAATGTCATCTAAAGAAAGCCCTTCTTGTCCTGAAAAAAAACAATATCTAATGTGTGTGGGTTCAGTAAACGGGAAAGAAGAAAATTACAGCTAAACACGAGCAGCGCGAAATGTTAAAACGGCCATTGTCACGAAGGGTACAAAAAGTAAAATCAGCCTTTGTCACAAAGGGGTTAATCATCAATAAATTTTGTGTTTTGTGTTGTCCACAGATTTTAATAGTTAATGTTTCTATGATAATTGTTTGTACTAAAAAACAAAAAGTATTAGAAAAACTACACATGGGAGATATGAATAAACCATAATGTTCAGAATATTTTTATCAGGAGCACCTTATATTTATTAATATCCCTAAGTAAAAAATGTAGGTTGGTCTTTCTAACACAATGCATTTTACTTTATTATATCCAGTTCAAGTTATACATAATTTCCCTTTCCTGTTTCAGTAGCAACAAATAAATATTTACTATAGTGCCACATAACATTATATTGAATGGATATTTAACAAGGGGAAGATTTCTAGTGGGACACTTTGTGGGACACATGTACTTAATTTTTTGTATACACGGCCTCTTACACTAATTTAGTGGGGCTGATAGATTTAAAGCTTGTAAGAGCACGACTGTCTTTTTCGTTACCAAGATGTCTTAACATGTGTTAATGTTATTGTCAGTTCTATATATTGACAATTTTGTGTAATTGTTAAATATTTCCTCTAATCCATATTGTAAGAAAACTATGAAATCTGCAAGTGCTATATAAAAAATGTAATGTAATAATTCAACATTTGTTTATTAAAAAAAGGACACAATGTACTGGTTGTTTTTTCTTAATACTGTCTTAATATCTTAACATTATAATGACCCTGTGTCTTAATCATGGCTCCTATACTGTATTTCATCCCCAACTGGAAGAAGCTTCTTTAACTGCAAATTATAAGGGGTAATGGATGCATTTTTCTTTACAGTTTCTTTAGTGCTAAATAAATATTTTCAGTAATATAACTGTTATGTCTATAAATCCTTTGGTATAAACACAACCCTGTGAACTTGTGTAGAGTAGTCTTATAATATACCTGTATCTCTATTAGTAGTAGTGTTACCTTTCACTCTGTAAGAGCTGAAAACTAGACATGAGAGCTAACAATCAATTATAATGCTCTGTAAGGGAGAAAAAAAGCAATAGAGAGAGAGAGTATATGTGATAGAAACTAGACTTGTGCACAGTGACCAAAATAATTTCAAACACATTTTTGTTTCGATTTTTGGCTCATTCGTTTTCAGACGAATTTTGTTCCCTGACCTTTTAGTTCGGACACAATTTGGGGGGATTTTTTAATTCAGAAACAAAATTTGATGTCTCTCTCTCTCTGTTCCCCAGTCCTGCCTGTGTACCCAACCCCTGCCTTGTATCTGCCCCCCAGCTCACTTACCTTCTCCAGCGATTTTCTTATCTCCTCTGATCTCTTGGCAGATTCAGAGACCATGCTGACAGGGAGTGGGGAGGAGGGATATCAGTATGTGATACAGTGTCCTGCTGCATAAAATAAAATGACAGAAGAAAAGGGAGTGGAATTTAGTGCACACACACACAGTGCCTGCAATAGAAGCTGCTCTAAAATATATAATTTTTGTTTGTCTGTAGAGGTCAATAAATTCACAGCTTTCCTCACAGACACTGAAATAGTTATTTGCATATTAATGATGCTGCTCATGAGATTTATTCTCTTATTCAATGTAATAAAGCTTTACTTAATGTATGGATGATTTACTTTACTGAGGGGATGGTTTATATGTAGAACAGCGTCCCAGCAGAAGACGCTTGAAGTCTATAGAAGTCCTGAGATTTGTTCTTTTCTTTAATGTAATACATTTTTACTTAGTGTTAGAAAGATTTACTTTACTGTTGGGGAGGTGGATATGTGGAACAGCCTTCCAGTAGAAGTATTCCCTAATAGTAGATGCTATTTATTATAATTGACTAATGTTATATGTTTACCTTGTTATGTTATTTGCTTTGTGTATATTTTGCTGGTCTTTTAATTAGCCACTAATACGTTGGTGCCAAAATTACTGAACCTTATTTAGTGTCATTTGAGGTGTTTCTGATTTTCCAAAGATGTGATATATAACTTACACTTTTGAAATGAACCAGATTTTGAAATTAATATACCGTATTGGCTCGGATATAGGCCGCCCCCGTATATAGGCCGCACCCTAAAAGTTTGGTGCCTTTTTAAAGAAAAAGTTTTTTTCTTTAAAAAAGCACCAGAAAAACATGCTGCCACTCTGTCTCCCCCCCCGAGATATGCTGCCACTGTCCTCCCCCCCCAAAATATGCTGCCACTGTCCTCCCCCCCGAGATATGCTGCCACTGTCCTCCCCCCCAAGATATGCTGCCACTGTCCTCCCCCCCAAGATATGCTGCCACTGTCCTCCTCCCCCCCCGAGATATGCTGCCACTGTCCCCCCCCCGAGATATGCTGCCACTCTGCCCCCCCCCGACTTACCAGAGCAGACTCCCGGGTGTCTTGCGGGGCCGGCGGGGGACATCCACGCAATACGCGTATACAACTTCTGGTGCCGGCACTCAGCGGATGTGCTGGCACCGGAAGTTGTATACGCGTATTGCGTAGATGTCCCCCACCGGCCCCGCAAGACACCCGGAAGTCTGCTCTGGTAAGTCTTGGGGGCAGAGGTAAAACGCATCGTGCGGACGGTCACCGGCTGCGGCGATGCGGGTAAACAACCTCCGCTGCCGGGACATCTGCACAATGTGCTTTAACAATCTCCCTTGCCGGGACTCCCCCCGTGGGAATTCCCGGCAAGGGAGATTGTTAAAGCACATTGTGCAGACGTGCCGGCAGCGGAGGCTGTTTACCCGCATCGCCGCAGTCGGTGACCGTCCGCATGATGCGCTTAGACAACCTCCCGTGCCGGCACTCCCCCGTGGAAAGTGCTGGCAGGGGAGGCTGTCTGACCGTATCGGAGAGTAGGATACAGGTCCCCTGCACTGCTGCGATTGATCTGTATCCTAACCCTGCTGCCTGCCCGGCCTATATTCGGCCTATATTCGGCCTATATTCGAGCCAATACGGTATTTGAAATAAATAAGTATATAATAATGCTATTAATACCTTTAAAAAAAAAATAAAAGCCTTTATAAACATATGGTTATAATTGCATGCATATTGTCTTCAAAGGGCTAAAATATATATTTTTTTAAAATCAACATATGGTTTTTTTATGATACATGATTAACACCATATTTGCAATAATAATGAGCAAAACAATTTCAAGATTTAATATATTCCAGAAAATTGAGTAGGTGTGAAAACATGATCAACAATGTATCAAATAACTCAGGGCTTTGTCTGTGGCATTGGTCAGCAGACAATGTGTGTAACCATGGCAACAAGTATAGCAAATTTACTGTATTTGTATCAACATGGTCCCAAAGGACTAATGTCAAAGGCAAGCATACGCTTTTCTTCCACCCACTAATATTTCTGCCTTTTATTACAATGCCCTACAGATGTGTATTTGACAACAGGATCAGTATTTCAAGGTTTTTTTTCTCTATAAGTAGAAATCTTTATCAGATATTTAGAGCACACTGCATATGTTTGAAACTCTCTTCCAAGGAATTTCAAATGTTATCAAATATGATTTTCTTACACACATTTGCATTTGACATTACATACACCCAGTTATTATAGTATATATATAGTATATATGTGTATATGCATCTATGCAACTCTAATGTGTACATATTTAATATGCTATGATGCTTTTGTTTTTTATCATGAATCAGAAGAGAACAATCTGTCTTTGTCTGATTTAACAACAATACTGTCAAATTGTGTTGATATATTAGACCCACAATGACGATACTTTTTTTACCAGATAACTAGATAAAAAGTGACACACTAAAGGCATTGTGAATGCTCTTTATGGGTATAGGCTCACAAATTTGAAAGTTGCACTGCTACAAACTCACAAACTTATACTAGAGTTAGAACTCTAACCATATGCTTTGTCTTCAGACCAAACTAATATGAATTATAGACCCTGATGTGCTTACGTCATTTTTAAATTGACATTTCATACTGAATGCAAAGATGGCAATACAAACACCAATCATATGAAAACACTAGGCAAGAGCAATATGATCTCAGGGTGGCATTACCTGTGGCTGATCGTTTCCATGGTAATTTATTTCTAGTGTTTCTGACAGACGCTTAAGAAAACTGTATATGAACTTAGTTTAAAATTTTAAAATTATTTCTGCACGGTAAGCAAGAACGCACAATACAGAATGACCTCTCCACAACTTAGCCAGTAGTGAAAACAATGACTTACCATTAGACCTGCTGAAAGTCATGCTGCCAAATACAATTGAGAACTGGACAAAAAAAATGCAATCCTTATTTAATGCTGGCAGTTTAGAGAGATTACCTATCTATTTTAGTACTAGTGGATAAATCCTAGAATATGGAAGGATCAGCTATAGAAAGACCATCTTTTTAAATTTTCATCAGACTTTTTATTGTCCTTTATAATTCAGTTTAAGGGTTGATTTCTATTAAAATATTAAACTCCTTCACCTTAAAAGGTTAAACGCTTCATGAGACCTAGAAGCGCTAAAGTAAATATACAAAACTATAGCTCAGAAAATCCATGATAACCTTAATGTTGACCACCAAAAAACATTGTGACCCATCCCTACGTGCAATAGGTATAGATACAAATATAACTCAGTAGAATTAATAAAAAATGCGATTAGTATTGCTCATGTGCTTTTATAGGTTTATAACATTAAACTATTGGTTTCTTGATTTTGAAGCGAATGTCCCAATACAACTGAACAGGACATACAATTCTGAATATGAGTACACTCATTAAACCTGTAGGAGCCCATATGCTAAAAACTAGACTTGGGCACCAGGGGGCTCTTCGTGTTCGTCTTCGTGCTCGTCTTCGGGGAAAAAAAAAATTTTGTATTCCGCGAATATTCGCCTGTTCCTGTCTTCTCTTCGGGCGAATGTTAGTGGACATTCTTCGTGTTCGGTTTTTCTTCGTTTTTGCCGGTTAAGGGGTTAATACGGGGTTAACGCGTACCGCAGCAGCTCTGGCGCCAGGAGTTTAAATGTCCAAATGAGCAACTCTATTGGTCGTCAGCAGGGGGCTCGTCTGCCAATGGTTGATGGCAGACGAGCCCCCTGCTGGCGACCAATAGGGTCGCTCGTACAGGCTGTTAAACTCCTGGTGACGTAACCGAAGACAAATGCACAAGTCTACTAAAAACATATTCTGGTCATATTCTCACTCATGGATTTACATGGTATGTCACCTATTTGTTTCACTGTTTAATAATCACATGAATAAATTGTCTAAAATATGGGTTTTTAGATGCAAGTAAGCAATTTTTAAAATACTAACATATTTTTGCTTAGTTTCAAACTAGTTTACAGGTCAGTGCAATTAAAAAAAAACAGAATAAGCTATAAATACGTGTTTTAAGCACCAACCAAATGCCAGATTACCATCATTTTGCAGCTTAATGAACAAGAGAGAAGTTAAGTTCATTATGACGTACGCAGTTTAAATATCTAATTAGTGGTTGCAAAAGACCAAAATGTCATACCAGCTCATAAGTTTTGTACATAATTAGAAACAGAACTTTCTCATAACCAATACGTTGGTTAATGTCAGATATTCTTATGCATATATATCTAATTAATTTTTGGAAAATAATGTAACAATAGATAAAATGTTTTTTATTTGTATTCATAGAGGTTGCTAAAAAATTTACAATGTTAAGAATATGCACAAATTTAAAAGCAAACATATTTTCCCATTATGGCTTGTAAAAGCAGGTGTAGGCAGATGGATGATTACTTATCTTTTGCTTCATTTTGTTTCTTTTATTTGTAACTCTACTGTTAAATTTAAAATTAATAGTAAAAGAAAAGAATTGAATATTCTATTATTTCTACCCATGTGTTAAGAGCCTGGGATTTATGATTATTTTCATTCCATTGTTTTTTTGTTTCATTAGTTTTTCGTAATTGAAAATGCTCCCACTTCGGACACCAATGAAAATCCAAAAGGTAAGCATTCTTGTAGTTAATGCAATGGACTCCAGAGGTTTATACGCGTTTAAGCTTTAGTGGCCCACCAGTAACATATTCATACATTACATGCAGGGCTGATTTTCTGGATCGTCATTCAGGGTGATTCAGCTTTCTGTTCCTCATAAGATGTATGTGTGACATCCCTGATGTTGTATCCATCAGGCATTGGAGATCATGTTTATAGAATAATACTGGAGTACTCATGTAAACATCTCCACAAAAAGGTAATTCATGGTAATTAATTCATGAAGTTGTTTGTGCCAGTATTCTAGAAGTTTAGATTTCACAAATTTTACCTAATTATTGAGCAAGCTTTTCTCTACTTTGAGTTACTGAGCAGTGCTATTTTTCCATTGTACATATTTGTTATTTTTAACAATGACATTTCTATTAGACTGCACATTCATCTTCGTTGAATATATTATTGATTTAATTTTATGTGTACACAAAATCCCTGTTTATTATCAGGCTGCACTAGATGGATAGATTTTTAAATATAATCAGCATTTATCGTAAATCAAATTTTGTAAGCAATTCCAAAAAAGGAAACTTTAGATTAGTAAAAACATCACTGCTTTGCTAAAATACTTGACCTTTTAACAAAAATTAGCTATTATAATTTTTGAAGGTTTAATGCATTTTATGTTAACAGAGCCCTGCCATTAAATCCACCAACAGTAATTCTGTGTTTTTTTCTATGCAATATAAATTAAATATTGCTGTCAAAGAGTTATAAAACAGATTACAAAATGGCTACATTGTTTAATATGTCTAAATTGTCTAAGGTATCATCTGGTCTCTCTTTTGTGTTGTACAAATTAGAAAATGAATAAACATTAATTAATAAACAATAATTAACCCCTTAATGACAAAGCCCGTACATGTACGGGCTCAAAATGCATTGTTTTCAATGGGTTTAGGGACCGCCCATTGTCCTTAAGGGGTTAATAATAATAATTTGTGTTGGAGTTGTAGTCCACTATAGAAAGGGTAGCTCTCCTTTGGCACTTAGCAGTTTAATATGGATCAGACTTGCGCACTAGCCATCTTAATAAAACAAGGTCAATACTTAGTGCCTTCTACAAAATAAAAAATATTAAGTACTTGTTCAGGAAAATTATCTTTCAATAATTAGTTTGCTATAGCAAATGTTATCTGTGTTTGGTATACATGAGAAGAATTATTTATATATTTGTTGGTTTCCTTTTTTCATGTGTCAATGAAAAATGAAGATCTATGCATTAAAAAGTCTAGTGGTTAGTTTAGTTAATGGTTAACTCGATTGACCACACTTGACTGAGGTAGCATGGTAACACTTACAAAAAACACATATTCCCTAATCTGCGAGTTATATGTGAGGGCATACAAGGGGACTCTAGAGGTATATACCACCTTCACCTCCATCCCCTGTCAAGAGGATGCAGGAGTTAAAGGGACAGTTTAATGTGCCAGATAGCCTTACCAATGAAGAATGGATGTAAAAGCACTTTGTGATAATAAGTAAGAAAACACATATCTCAAGGAGAAGCTTCTACTCCAGATCTGTAACCCTTGTCTTCTACAATGTCCAGTGATTTGCACCACTGTTCGGCTGCTTGATGCCAAGTTTGCATGATTTTAATAATTAAAAAGAGAAACAAATCACTACCTTACAGATGAAATTGCTGCACTTTGAAGAGCAAAATAAATGGACACCTTATTTTGACATTGCTAAATAGATTTGAAGTAAGGCTATGGTGTGATCTTATGAGAAGGCTAATAAGCATGACTCTCGATTGGCCCCAAAGCGGAGACCATATGAAAGCCCTGTAAACATATCCACATGACTAAAATGGCGAAAGACATACTCACGTCAATCCCCAAATCCTATAGTACTGTGGAAAGGTTTCAGGCAGCTGTAAATGCTGTAAAGTAAATATGCTTTCAAAAATAGAAATGTTAATAGTTTATTTCTATCATTTAACAAAATGCAAAGTGAGTGAACAGAAGAAAAATCTAAATCAAATCAATATTTGGTGTGACCAGCTTTTGCCTTAAAAACAGCATCAATTCATCTAGGTACACTTATAAAAAAATCAATATAAAAAGCCATATAGTTAGATGTATGATTAAACAATTATAACAGGCATAGTAACATCGCTAATGATCACCAATTTAATATGTAGGTTGAAACACAATCATTAATTGAAACAGAAACTGGGTAGGATAAATAAAACTGGGTGAGGAACAGCTATACCCAATAATAAGGTGAGGTTGCTGAAGACAGTTTAATGTCAAAAGTCATACACCATGGGAAGACTAAGCACAGCAATGAGACATAAGGTACTCCATCAGCAAGATCTCTCCCAGGCAGAAATCTTAAGGTGAACAGTGGTTTCCAGGTGTGGCGTCCACGCTCTTTTGAAAAAGCACAAAGAAACAATGTTGAAGACAAAAAACGCAGTGGTCAGCCAAGGAAACTTAGTGTAGCAGATGAAAGACACATCCGATTGCAAAGGAAACGAAGCATGAAGATGTCAAGCCATCATCTCAGAATTGGCAGAAAGGGTGTCAAGGTACCGATCCGCAATGCATAGCTGTTTGTTTCCTATGAAGGGTCAGGTATTTACCTAGACAGTTCCCTAGACGTTGAGCCGGATACGGACTTCAGATAGGGGACCACCGAGTGGACTTTGGAATAGGGGACCACGGATCGCCCAGACTGAAGTGCAGAGCAGATATATAAGAGCAGGGCTACACCCAGGTAACGTGGCTCAGCTGATCCAAATAATTAGAAAAGGTTGCTCCTGAGAGTGGATGCAGGTAGACATGACCTATGTATAATTATCAAATAGTCCAGACTGGCAGGGTAGAAACCTGACAACGGTTCTCAAACATAGAGCTATTGGGGCTGAATCCCTTAATCTCAATGCCATAGCCCTAAATGGAGACTCTGGAGCATGCTTAACCCCTGAGTTTCCAAAGCCAATGTCACCAGGCGTGTACCCATCATTAGCAGGAGCGGTCTGCTCACCTTCCATGGCCCCCTGAATGCAGAGCTTCACCTCCTCAGGAGATCATGCTCCATGATTGGAGGTTAACGTTCATGTGGGTGTGAGATGCCCAGGAGTACGGTAATATCAGTTGTCAGCGCTCTGTAAGCCATGCTGTTAATCTGCCCAGATCACTGTATAGTCTGAGCCTTATTTGAATTAGTACCACTAAAAAATTGTCATTATTTACCATTATTTTGTAATAAAGGTAATTAACAAGCAGAACAATTAAGATTTTTAATAATTCTGGTTGTAAAGTTACCCTTATTACAAAATAATGCTAAATGATCTTAACTCGGAAGCTCCCTGCTGGCGACCAATAGAGTTGCTGATACACACATTTAAACTACTGGCGCCAGAGCTGCTACGGTACGCGTTAACCCCGTATTAACCCCTTAACCGGAAAAAAACGAAGAAAAAACGAATATTTGCCCGAAGAGAAGACAGGAACGGGCGAATATTCGCGGAATACGAAGATTTTTTTTTGACGAAGACGAGCACGAAGACGAAGACGAAGAGCCCCCTGGTGCCCAAGTCTACTGATTACCTCCTGTCTTGATTACTGTAACTCTGTCTTAGCTGGTCTCCCTCTTAACCATCTCACCTCTCTACAATCCACCATGAATGCTGCTGCCAGACTTATCTTCCTCTCCCATCACTTTACTAACGTTTCTCCCCTCTGTCAGTTTCTTCACTGGCTGCCTGTGCACTTCAGGACTCATTTCAAAATCCTCACTCTTACTTTCAAAGCCCTTCACAGCGGTTCCCCTTCCTACATTTCCTCACTCACCTAAATACACTCCTAACTAGACTTGTTCGTCTTCGTGCTCGTCTTCGGGAAAAAAAAAATTCTTCGTATTCCGCGAATATTCGCCTGTTCCTGTCTTCTCTTCGGGCGAATATTCGTGGACATTCTTCGTGTTCGTTTTTTCTTCATTTTTTTCCGGTTAAGGGGTTAATACGGGGTTAACGCGTACCGCAGCAGCTCTGGCGCCAGGAGTTTAAATGTCCGTATGAGCAACTCTATTGGTCGTCAGCAGGGGGCTCGTCTGCCAATGGTTGATGGCAGACGAGCCCCCTGCTGGCGACCAATAGGGTTGCTCGTACAGACTGTTAAACTCCTGGTGCCGTAACTTGTCCGGCAGATACCATTGGTCTCCCTGTTCTATCATTTATTAACTGATAGAACAGGGAGACCAGTGGGATCTGCCGGGTAAGTTGCTGCATTAGGGTTTTAAAAGTCTGTACGAGCGACTCTGTTGGTCGCTCGTACAGACTTTTAGGCTCCTGGTGCTGCAACTTGTCCTGCAGATCCCACTGGTCTCCCTGTTCTATCAGTTAAATGTCCGTACGAACGACCAATAAAGTCGCTTGTACGGACATTTAACTGATAGAACAGGGAGACCAGTGGGATCTGCCGGACAAGTTGCTTCATTAGGGGTTAACTTTTTAAAGTCTTTACGAGCGACTCTGTTGGTCGCTCGTACAGACTTTTGGGCTTCTGGGGCACTTGTTGCACCTTAAGGGGTTAAGGGGCCTTGGGAGTGAGCCTATTGGTCGCTTGCACGGCCCTTTAACCTATGGATTTCCGCTCCCGTTATCTAACGCAGCATCTAAGGGGTTAACGGCTCATTCGCACTGCCCTGTAACCCGTGACGGCGAACCTGTGGATTTCCGCTTCCGTGAACTGCCGCGATGCCGCGAAGATAAGGTAAGTTAGATGGGGAAGGGACCGGGGAGATTAGTAGGCGAAGACGAAGATGATCGCGAAGATTTTCGTGGTGTGTGTCTTCGTCTTCGCTTACGTTTTACCGCCGCTGTCTTCTCTTCGGCACGTCTTTGTAACGAACACGAAAACTCACTCTTCGTGTTCGTTTTCATGTTCGCCTGAAGTCGAATGCACAAGTCTACTCCTAACCGGTCTCTCCGCTCATCCAATGGTCTCCTTCTATCCTCTCCTCTGATTTCTAGCTCTCATGCACGCTTATCCGATTTCTCCAGGGCTGCCCCTATCCTCTGGAATGCTCTCCTCCGGTCTATCCGTCTCTCCCCCTGCCTTCGGTCCTTCCCTTAGCTCACCTCTCCCAGTCCCTCTAATGCAATACTTACACGTGTGGCTGGTCAATCCCTTACAATGGCACTTTTACCTTTTACCTATTGTGTAATACACCCTAAATCCCTCTAGACTGTAAGCTTGTTTGAGCAGGGCCCTCCTCACCTGTAAGTCAATTTGTTATGTTACATACTACTTGTTATGTCCTGTCTACCCATTGTACAGTGCTACAGAATTTGCTGGTGCTATATAAAACAATAAATAATAATAATAATGTAAGCTTGCACAAAAAAAAGGAACCAACCCCCTTCTATCTGCCTTAAGTAACCCCCTCACCTCTCGTCTCCCCTCCCCATCAACTTTAACTGACCCCCTGTCCTAGCCCTGCTCTGCATCCCTCTCAGGGCCTCCTTCTGTCAATGCTAACCCCATGGGCATCATTAAAGTGTGAGCTTTATTGGAGTACTGAATTACATTTGTGTGTGAGATTAATTTGTAAACTGAATGACAGATTACAAGCTTTATTGGTGAACAGAATTGCATTAAAGTGTAAGCTTTATTGGTGAACAGAATGACATTAAAGTACAAGCTTTATTGGTGAACAGAATTACATTAGAGTACAAGCTTTATTGGTGAACAGAATTATGATAAAGTGCAAGCTTTATTGGTGAACTGAATTACATTGCAATACAAGCTTAGTTGGCGAAATTAATGATTTGTCAATGTGAGCTTTATTGGTTAACTAAATTACATTAGAATGTGAGCTTTATTGGAGAATGCGGATGGAGAATAATTATTTTGTTTGTGTGGTTTTGGTGGTAGGGGCAGCATTTCATCCTTGGATTCAGACAGCACAATGTCCTTGGCCACCCTTGCATAACGCTATACTTTCCAAAGAAAACAGAAAACCTTAATGGCTAGTATCAATGCTAAAGGTTAGGAATTGGCTGTGTAAAGAAAAAATAGTTTTTCTCAGGAAGATGTCAGTTCTAAAGATGACTTCAGTCATCATTCAGTAAAAAAGTTATTTTTTTCCCATGTGTAGACTACATGACTACATGCTGTCTGAACTAGACCATAGATTTTCTAGCATCAAAAAGAGCTGATGACAGGGATTCAGGCTTGCAGTCCCCTTTCACCAAACACTCTGTCTGAGGATTTAGCGGAGATTGCTAGACACTGCAAAATCAAACTCTTTTGGATGGAAACAACTGAATAGTGAACGTCCATCAATGGATCAGAACTGTCAACAGTTAGATCCTTTAATGTTCCCAACTGAAAAAAAAGTATTCAAATTGCTCTAACTATTCCTGTGAGCAGTTGCTGATGTGAGAGATCTTTCAATGCACTCAGGTAACTTCCCAATTGGTTGAGATGTCAACTGGACAGTGTAGATTGAACAATCTCTTAGTTCTTTCAATAGAGAAACAGTTTTGTTGAATCTGTTTTGGCTGTAAACAAACAGGAACGTGAGCAATACTATTTACTAGTTAAAATTTTTGATTTTCCAGGGGTTTTTGGTACCTCAAAGGCTGGAGCAATTTTGCCATTTTTGCGGTATGTCGGTTCAGCGATTATTTTCTTTTCCTGCGAATAGTGTACCCATGTAACGTATATATTGTTTTTAAAGGAGAGATATAGCTTTCTTTTGATACCATAGTTAGATGATTAGCTGAAAATTTAGGATAAGAAATTAAAACTGAGTAAAAAAACTGAAAAAAACCCCTCTGAATCCTCACAAAATTAGGTAAAGTGATGGAAAATTCTCTCCAAGTTTGCACAATCCAGGTGTCCTAAATACCTAATTTATATAGATTTTTCATACTTTACCAGCACTTATACGGAACATACTATAATGCTTATGGCTTAACGGGTTCGGGGGTTGTGAACGGGGGCAGGAGGGTTATACTTTTTTAGATGTTTTGTTAGGGCAATAGGATGTAAAGGTTTTTTTTACTTTTTATTATTATATTTTTTATATTTTTTTACATTTTTTATCAGAATGCAGTATTGTTAGAGGTGACATCACTTAGCTCACTTTTTTTTTTTTTTTAATTATTATGTATTGTATTATTTTAATGATTTGTTTATTTATTTATTTTTAAATCACTAACTTGTTTTTGCTGATTTCTCCTAATACTGTTAAGGACTTCTTTAGCTATATTAAATTCTGCATTAGAGGCCTGAAAGACTGACAGGTAGACCTGTGTGAGGTCCTAGCAGACCAAGACTGGAAACACATCTCTTAGCAGGCCATGCATCAACTGTCATACTCATGTATAATATATGAGTATGCAATATACTCATATTTTACATTCAAGAAAAAACAGGCATACAAGACTATTGGGCTACTTGTGTTTAAGAAGCCATTGTGCAGTATATATACTGTATAGAGTTAAATAAAATGCTTCACAAACTTAACATAAGCTAGAGTTCCTATCTTGGACCGAATTCCTAGAATGCATTGGAACCACTCCATTTGTATAAATTTAGACAACAATTGGATTTAAACATGTCCATATTGGCATAAGCGTTTTGTAGTTTGCTTTCTGTACTCTCTGTAAACACACCAAATTTGTGGCTAGCTGATATTCTCATTTTCTTTAAAATCTAAAGCCACAATGTAGGATGTAGTAGCATGTAACATATGATATACATATATCATGTATTGTGTCCCCTCGTTGGAATTACTACAGTTGTATATATCAAATGTATAAATATAATCATCAAACACCAGCACTTTTTTGTTTTGCCTGAGAAAAAAACTAGACCTTATCACCAATGATCAATTACTGTGTGACAAGGTTAAAAAATTGCCTACATGTGTTTACAAGAAATGCCAGTCCCTTAGGGATGACTTGGTCTTCACAAACTCTGTAAATGAATATTATAAGAAAGTATTGTACTCATATAAAAAAATAATTTCCATTGTGCCAATGACAGAAGTTTCATTTCAGTATTTCAGTCAAAATACCATCACTATGTCAATTCTCACTGATCTTAAAATATTTCTCCTTATCTTCTATGACATACTAGCTAGATTATATTCTGAATTACTCTGAAGTGTTTTTTAAGGGCCACTGACTACCTCAAAAACTCAATATATTTTAATAAATTATTAACTATTGTATAAAGTATTGAGATGTTTAACATATGCTTCTAGGTGGTATGCAACCATCTGCCATATAAGCACTAAAGAATTTCCACATCATTTTTCTTCCAATAGCATGTATTTTCAACATAGATAACAATGTTGAATGTTGAATCTAAGTGATAACCATAACTGCAAAGGCATGTGACAAAAACAGATATGGTCATGTAAAGAGGTTAATTAATTATTGCATAAAATACAATGATTTCAATAAAACAAGACCATGGGTCTAGTTTAATTTATAGCTAGTTTTGGTCTTGTTACAATATACTCCGTAATTATTTTTCAGCATGTGGTGATTTACACCGGCCAAATCGAATGAATCATTACAACGTATATGTGATTAAGTTCATGATTAAAGGTATATAAATAAATCCTAAGAATGATTGTAAAACTGAATTAACACTGTTCATTATACGTCAGTATAATCAATGTGAGCTAAGATACAGATGTATTCACCATCAATCACCACTGACTTATTACACACAACAAGAAACCCAAGATTTGGTCACAAATACTGAATTTAGAGAAATGTTCATATTTTTTATTATTTTTTGAGAGCCTCTACTATCTTTCTCACGTGGCAATAAATGAATAAAATATAAATTATTTAGGGAAAATTCCACATAGTATTATTAGAATAAATGTGCATACAACAAATACTATAATTTTGAAAACTTCTCATTTACCATTCTGTGACTAGTTTTACAAAGTCATCTTGATTTTTTTTTAAATATTTGCTTCCCAGCTTTACTGTCTTATTTATACATATTTACACATCTCACATCTCAGATCCTATTTTTTGAAAACTTGGAAAAACTCCAAGATAGGTATGTGACAACAAGAAACATACAATTTTGGGGCAGGTAAGAACCATTCTGCCCATTTAGTCTGCCTTTTTTCCCTAATGTAAAGATTCCGACCTTAATCAGTCCTTGTCTAAGATTCAGGATAGCTTTATGCCTATCTCATGCATGTTTAAGTTCCCTTACTATATAAGCCTCTACCGCGTCTGCTGGGGTGCTGGTCCATTTATCTGTCACTTTCTCAGTAAGTGAAATATCGAATCCCCTGATCCCCTAGTTTTAGATTATAATCCTTGTCCTAACAATTATCTTTATTCGAAATAAACTATCTTCCTGTATTTTGTTTAATCTCCTTAAGCATTTAAATGTTTCTGTTACATAGCCCCTTGCTCTTCTTTCCACCAAGCTACACTGTACATATTGAGGCTCCATCCTCTTGCGGATGTACTCTGAAGAATGTTGAAGGGGAGAGAAGATTGTCTTCATTTTAAATAAAAATTTGGAGCTTTCATCTTTGTTTTCGTTTGTTTAAAAGCTAAGTTTACAATTCGTACAACTTCCAATGCTCCTTCAATGACATGTGATATCAAATCTCCATTTTTTATATAATACTAAATAAATTAAACCCTCTTTCCTTGCTTGCTCTTCTACCAATTTCCCTGCAAAGAATGTAAGATTGTCTTAACTACTGGCTGACAAGAGCATTTTCATAATAACCAGCTTTCACTGACATCTTGACACTGCCCTGTGCTGCGCTGGTGTGGCAGACTATGTGAACACCTAAACTAGCAAATGATCATGCATATATCACGCCTATACAAACACCCACTTTTTCCCAAGTTCTAAAGCTACCCAAACTTTCTCTAGGCTCTCCACCGCAACCTTGTTATTTTGAAGCTATTTCTTCCTTTCGGTCTTTTCTATCATTTCTGTATCTATCCTGGTATGACAATATCCCAATGATTTTGCTTTGTACCAAGTGTCAACTGCCACTAAATCCACATTTTACTAATCGGGTAAGTTTGGGGATCTTATTCCCTGAACTCTGGACATTTCTACACATCATTCTAAATCAGCTGTTTTTCAATCTATGATATATGTTGTCTTAATTCATCCATGTAACAGTGTAAGGGTCAAGTAGTGTTACCCTGTGGCATCCAATTCCATTATCTAGTTGAAATGCCTATTAATAAAACCTCACTTAAGAACTTATGTACCTAGTTTCTGGTTTACCAAGTGCAGACAACCTATGCCAAAGAATACTAATTAAACATTATATTCATAACCAACAGACTATATGATAAATTATCTAGAACAGGGTTCTTGAAGCTTGGGATATGGAGCAGTACTGGGTTGAAAGATGCCTTTCACTAAGTCATATCCTGCTCTCATTGAGAACAGCCAATAAATGAGTAGGAAAATTGAAAGAACATGCATTTGTGCTATAATACTGGTTTTAAAAACCAAACTGTAGATATTAATTCACAAGGTGCTCAGCTTATGCTTGCTGGTTATACTTGGATTTTCTACAGCAGGGGTGCAGTGTATATTTTTTGGAATAATTGCTGTAAGGTAATTAAATACAAATTAGAATCAGATTGCTTTTACTGTTAATGTTCTCTAAATGTGTTTTAGGTGCAACTTAGATGGTCATGACCCATGGTCCCAAATTAACCCACTTCCCACTAAGCAAAAAAATAGGGTCACGGGAACAATAGATTAATGAACACTTAATTTTAACAAACCATGGTGATCAAAATGGCATCATATAATGCATCATAAAATACAGTATATGCATGAAATAACATTGTTTTTTTGGTTAAATAAAATATAGAACCACCTTTTTAAAAAAAAATAAATACTAATTTATCTGTCTTTGTCTTTGTCACATTCATTATCATCTGATTTTTAATGTTTCCTCTTATACTTTTACTACTTCTACTGCTAATACCAATATGGAGTATAGGCTTTGCCAAATGATATGATTAAGACCCATAACTTAGTTTTAGTTGAATCAAATTGTGATATTTAGAATGAATATATAATATTACATAAACAAATATAATGGTTTTAGTTAGGGATTGATGGCAATTTACCTGTTTGCTTTGTAGGAATGTTGCACCTGTATGCAAAAGTTCTATTTTTGTTTAGTGATAATTTCTAAGGTTCTTTAGCAAGTAAATTTCCCTTGACTGTTGTGCAGATGGGAATACTCTTCTTTTAGTGACACTCTTTTATGCTGAGAGAAGGCATGAATAGCAGCAGTATTTACCCTTCCTTTACAAGGATTTGTTTGGGGACAGAATAAATGCTAGAGTTGAAATTTCCACAGATATCAAAAGTCATTTTGAGTATAGCTATTCCTTGCCCTATGATACTTAAAGCCTTCATTGTATGATCAGTATATATATATTTAATATAAAGTATTTTACACATGTTCAGCTTATGCATTTGTATCTAAGCAACCGTTTTAAGACATCAAAGCAGAGTGGAATGTTTTGACATGTTAGTGTTATGATACATTTTGCACAAATATTTGCACTATATCTCGTAAATCATACCTAGCTTCAGATGTCATTGTTAAATATCTCCATTAATATTAAGCAACATCAACATGATACATCAAAGGTAATAGAAGTTTCCTTTTCTAAGAAAGATACTGTTAGAAGTATATAGTACAAGTGTAAACCTAAAAAGATTATTAGACTTCAAATATCACTGTATATTTTTACCATATATTTGAAACCAAGCCATATCATTAAAAATTAAAACCCAAAGCATTTCATTGTCAAACAGCATATTATTTCATAATTTGTCCCTAGTCTGTTACTAACAAACATATTGACACACATATTTACACACTAACACAAGCTTACACTCACACGAACACATATACACATGCTAACAAATGCACATGCTAACATTATAATTCTGATGATAATGAATGTGGCAAAGACACATTTACACACACACTCTCTCACATACACATGCTAACACACACATTTACACACTCATGCTAATACATACAGTCACACTCTAACATACCTACTTTCTCCTTGAATGATTTTACAGCCTATTCAGTGCCAACTAAAAAAAAATAGATGGACTAAAACTTCAAAGGATGCCTGGTACAGTTCAGACAAAAAATTATTATTAAAGCTGTTAGCTCTACTTGCAATCTAAAGACAATTCTAAATAAAAAAAGGAGAGCTTGCTAGATACTTGTGGTTTAAAATGCTTGACTTTATTATATGCTAAGGACAACCCCAGTGAGCTTCTGCTGCAAGAAGAGCATGGTGTGCCTTGTGTAATGTAGAGTTAAATAAGTGAGAATTTGTCAGTCTCCACACCTAATCAATTATATATTACACTAGACCAGCTTAGCCCTTCTTGCCAGAGAAGCTTGCTAGTGTTGTCCTTCATAATAAATATTGAAGCAAGGCAGCAGAAACCACAACTTCTGCCAAGGGTTTTATTAACTCTTCTTTTAGTGATTAACCCCAATGTGTTTTTGCAATGTTGTTTATCATATATGAGAACATAATGAACAATACATGTTATGCATATTTGAATACTGGATTTTAGAGTTTGATTATTAATGCATTTTAAACATTTTATAACATCAAAAATTAAGCACATACAAAAAAATGTAAAAGAATATAAAATTGTGTGTATTAAACTATTAATACATATTTTAGAACGGAAGAGTAGGTACATTTTTAATATTTGGTTTATTAGTTCTCCTTTGAAATTATAAGTGCCAAAATGTTAAGACATTGGTTATTGAATACTGTCCCTTTGATGCCAAAGGAAACGTCAAAGTGAAAGAAGATATTAAAGGTAAATTGAACTGTTAAGAGAAATCAATATTATTTTATAAGAAAAAATGAACTTTATACATTAATTACAGTGCAGTGATGCAGTTATATATTAATAAAATTGATATTGTATTCAGTATGGCTTAGCCTTATTTTAGATATGTACTATTAGAAAAGGATAACAAATAATGTTTATTAAAAAAAAAGTGACATTGATTTTGGTGCAACAAATATGTATTTTCTGGTATACCATTAAAGCAATTGGTTCTTTGTTATTACTGCTGTGCTGATCTGGATATATCTTCATTGTTTGTGATAACTTAGAACAGATTTTTAAGCACAACACAAGCAAAAAATATATATACAGCGGGATTATTTGATCAAATGTTCATTGAGGGTGGCTTTAAAAAGATAACTGCCTCATACACCTTTTTATAAAAAAGCTTTAGAAGAATTTACCACACCAATACCAGTACCATAAATAGAGTATAACAACCAGAGTCTACATAATATTCCCTTTGGTCTGTTCCCTGAGAAATTGAGTGATCAGACTTGACTTAAATTGCAGGCAACATAAACACACACAAAGGAATACTGGTATAGAAAGAGAAGAGGGAAAAGCTCTTGCAAGATTACACTTTATTAGGTGGTTGAGGGGAAAAAGACAAAAGGAGAGGGATTACATGAGAGAGACTGATATCATTGTGGTAAATGTAACTCCAGAGGAGTTAAGGGTAACTCTACTTTGGTGAATTCACCCCATGGTCAGACCGAGAAACTGCAAAAAAAAAAAAAAAAATGAGTTATATCTCAAACTGTACAGGCCTCTGAGGTTTGCAAAGTTGCATCTGAACAAACCACAAGATTTCTGGACCAATATCCTTTGGACGAAGAAGACCAAAGTGGAGATATTTAGCCTTAATCCGCAGCGCCACATTTGGCAAAATAACAAACACAGCTTATCAGCACAAACACCTCATACCAATTGTCAATTATGGTGGGGGAGGGGATTTGGACTTGTTTTGCAGCTACATGACCTGGGAACCTTGCAGTCATTGAGTAGACCAAAAATTCCTCTGTATACCAAAGTATCCTAGAGTCAAATGTGAAGCCATCTGTCTGACAGCTAAAGCTTGGCCGAAATTGGGTCATGCAACAGGACAGTGATCCCAAGCGCACCAGCAAATCTACAACAGAATGGCTAAAAGAGAAAAGAATCAAGGTTGCAATGGCCAAGTGAAAGGCCAGACCTCAACCCAATTGAAATGCTGAAGCGGGACCTTAAGAGAGAGGTGCATAAACAAACGCCCATAAACCTCAATGAGCTGAAACAATGTTGTAAAGAAGAGTGGGCCAAAATTCCTCCACAATGATGTGAGAGACTGATAAACTCATACAGAAAATGATGACCTCAAGTTATTGCTGCGAAAGGTGGTTCCAAAAGCTATTGAATCATAAGGTGTACCTAGTTTTTCACATGGTGCTCTCTCTGTTGGTCCCAGCCCATTACATGATGACTTCGGCCACAGTAATATTAGGAACTATGTGTTTTCATGTGTATCTTAATAAGACTAATGTGTTTTCAAATATACTTTAACCCCTTAATGCTGTAATTTTCTTCTTTCTCATTTTGTGCACCTACACACATTATGTATTTTTTTTTCACTGCTTTTTTTAGATATCATTATTTTTATTATATCATCTATAATATATATTTATATATATATACTGTAAAGAAAATGATAAAATATGGTGATTTTTTGTAAAAAAATTACTTTTTCTCACTTTTCTTTGAAAAATCTTTTACTAATCTGCAAAAAAACAATGAAAAACCCTGCAAAAAAACAATGAAAAACCCTGCTAAATAGATTCTACTATGTGTCCTGAGTTTAGAAATACCCAATGTTTTTTTGCTTTTTTCTGCACGTTATGGGGAAAAAGGTACCAGTAGCGTTTTGCTATTTCAAAACCATTTTTCCTCAAAGCTGGTCATTCTGCACCATGTGCTATTTTGGGTATCTTTGAAGCCGGCCAATGCAATTTACCCCATCAAACCATATATTTTTGGAAACTAGACACCCCAAGGTATTTCAAAAGCTAGTATTTTAACCCTTTCCATGCACTAATTCTACCAACAGCCTTTGTCAAACTTTATGGTAATAAAACATTTTGTATTTTTTTCACACATGAGGAGCTCGAGAGTTTTCAAGAGGGTCTGAATAGACCCTCGGTGAACTCATTCATTTTTCTGTTGTTGACGCCATATTGTGAGTGGCGGCAATGTAATTTACATGATGGTGCTTGTGGTTGCTCTTCGGAGCAATCACAAGGCTATCGGGGTAGGGGGGTTTTGTTGCTGCATGCCTCGATATCGAGGCATCTCAGCAACACCGATTATGCTTAGGAAGCGATCGCCGATTGTTTCCTAGGCTGTTTTAGCTGGCTGCCCTGATCTTTGATGATTGGTGGGGCGGCGGCCATTTTTTGGGGGCTGGAGGGCTTTCCTCCCTGGATCCACGGTCAGCCTCACTTGTGAGGCTTCCTTGGATGCTGCAAAGTCGCCGATCACGGTGATGCAGCTGTTTAACAGAAGCCCGTACATGTACGGGCTTTGCCGTTATTGGGTTGCACCGCAAGCCCGTACATGTAGGGGTTTTGTCGTTAAGGGGTTAAAATGCATGGCTTTTCTAAACAAAAAATATTGGGGCCAGAACCCGACATGAGGGTCCAAAAATGGCACCATGAAATGTGAGGCTTGTATTCAATTATTTCAAGGGCTGGTTTAAATTCCTAGTCTGGCCTTCCCTAAATAGGAAAACTTCCCTGGGTTTTTTCTAATTAGGCCACTGGAAAGTTTTGCATTCAACATCAAGGACAAAACCAAATGAATACTAATAAGGATACTGGAGCAGTTAGAAACACTTGTACTGCTTGGCTTAAATGTTTTCCCTATGAATTGTATAGTACATCACAGCAGAAGATAAAACACCAGTATTCTTGATTGAAAGGGTAAGATTCCTGAGACTTTCCAACAATAAATATATATTTGTTCTATAATCAAAAATGACTTCTCCTTAAATGTTTGAATTTAGTGCATTAGGAAACAAAGAAGACTGGAAGGATAAACAACATAGAAGTACAATGGTTGCAAAATATATGTATGTAATAATTTTTATATATAATTTACATTTAATATGTACTTAACTATATAATATACATTTAACACACTACATGGAATAGTACCAGACTAAATATTTAGCTCCTGTAAACTTAGAGGTATATCTTCAATGTAAAACACTATTTAATTCTGAGAATTTAATGAACTTACATTTAACACTAACACTTAGAAATAGCATGAAGCACTTTTATTATTCTTTTTTTAGAAGTGTTGTTGTAGTGACGACATCTAATGTAACATCGTGTGAGAATTCTACTAAATTTACATTTTCCTTTTTTAATCACAAGTGGACAAAAATATTTAAAGTGTCAGACTGAGAGAATTAAAATATGCTGACGACACTGTAAATATTCGGTTATGAATTCTTCATTCAAATCATGATATTTTATTTATTTGAAATGTATAAAGATACCAGGATAAAGGTACATGCTACAGTTACAAATGGAGCTGTTTTTTAATTGAGACCTTACTTTATGGCAACAATGTGATAGTGGACAATAAATATTCCTTATTAAGATCGATATTATTAGAATATCAGGATTTGTGTATCTGGGAAAAAAAAACATCGGCTCTGGTATAACAGAACCTCCAAACAAAAATTGTTTCCCATAGTCTTTATAAGCAAATTAACATGTAATTGACATTTTAGAGAGGGAGCAGAGAAGGGCCACCAGTATGGCGAGTAGTTTGCAGGATAAAAATGCCAGGAAAGACTAAGGGAGCTCAATATGTATAGCTTAGAGTAAAGAAGATAGATGTTATAGAAACATTTAAATACCTAACTGGATTTAACAAAATACAGAAGGAGTAGAAATATGAGAACTGGAGGTCATAATCTAACTAGAGGTTCAGAGGCTTAGGTGTAATGTAAGGAAATGTTATCTTCCTGAGAGGGTGATAAATGAAATAGCCTCCCAGCAGAAACGGTAGAGGCTAATACAGTGAGGCACTTTAAACATGCATGGGAAAGTCTGAGTTTGCATGAGGAAAAATAGGTAGACTAGATGGGCTGAATGGTTCTTATCTGCCATCAACTTCTATAATGTTTCTATAAAATCTACTGCAATCAAGATATGTGATATCAATGTGCTCTTCTTAATCCCCACATTGCTATTATTGATTTAATTTGCTAGTCATATCGGGTATATGGATTTTTATGCCCACTTTAGTTGCTGGGTTCAACTAGGAACCAAGTGGTGTTTCACCAGCACAATTAACATTGCATCATCTTAGACAAGGTAGACTGTTAGTACACAGAAATAAAAAAAGGTATTAGGCTAAAAGCACACACTTCTCGTGCTTCTCTTACAACAATATTATTTGGACCAGGAGTATGGAGCTTCTATATTGTAATACAGTAATACAAAAATAGTCATGGATATCCTGTAACAGAAGCATTTCAAAGTGTTACTTTGATTGCCCCAAAGTCCCAAAGTGTTACACTTACCTGTTCGGTCAGGCTCCCGCGCCGCTCGTCTGCTACCGCTTCTGCCTGTTTGGCCCCTCCACGTGATTGTGAACCTGGGCTGCCTGCCCCGACCTCGGCTTTGTTATTGATTCTGAACCTGTGCTGCCTGCCCCGAGCTTGGCTTACTACGTACTTGTGCCTCTGCCTCTGGTCCTGTTACCATGTGCGTGTACGTCGCCACTCCTGCTTAGTGGGTCCGTTATCCTGTGGTGCCTTGGCTTGCGTAACACAAAGAGTGTAATAAGAACACATAAAACATGAACTTATTATAAAGCTTCCACAAAGCAAAAGCTTGATTCTGTTTCTAAAGTAACCTCCTGTCATAAGCTTTACACTACTGTAAAAACACACTAAATGTTACAACTTTTTTTTGCATTTTAATGTATTGTGATTATGACATTTCATTGTCTCATTTACTACAAATATTTTTATTGTTTTCATTTTTAGAAGTGTGCAAAGGAAGTAAAACATATTCACTTTATAATGCATTCAGCCCATTCTATGTATGTGTTGTTTTTTTCAGATTACTGCTTGCTGTTCATAAATTGACAGTTTTTGAGGGGGTTGTTGGGTACATTTCTTGGTTACTAAAATAATTTATTCTCAGCTCATCTGTATATGATGTTTTCTGTCAAAACTTTGCGTCATTAAGTCTGTATTGCACACATCAACACATTTGAGATATTTTAGTTTGATGAAAGGAGATATTCATTGCCCATTTTTAAGCCTAAGATTTAATGTAAGATGTTGATAATTAAAAATTATAGAAAATTATGCTTTATATTAAAATTGTGCATGGCAAGCAAAATCGATTAAGACAGACTTTTTAATTTGTGCCTCATTTGTTTTGGGCAGCAAAGTTTGTTTCCTGACTGTTCGGCTCAGATGACATTTGGGGGCATTTTTTGATTCCAGAACAACATTTAGGGGTGTTCCCAAAGGGTAAAGTCCCTCACACCTTCTGCACTCACCTTTCAGCTACAGCAGCACCACACAGAACAGGCACTGGCAGACAGAAAGACTCCCCTTCATATTATAAACAAGAACTGATCCACCAGAGTAGGGAAGGGCATTGAGGTATCAGGTACCCGGCGGACAACCATGCCCTGTCGCCCAGGCAAATAGGACGGATGAGGGGATCATCTCCTGTCTGCGTATTGTTTCTGGTGCTGAGTAGCCCATTCCAGTGCAGCCTGGATAGAAAACCAGGTAGAGGGGAGTGAAGTGGGACATGTATTAAGAGCTGGAACCGAGGATGTAGGTAAGGAGCCAGGAAACACCTGTGGGTAAAGACAATGTAAGCAATAGAAAGGAGTGATTCCAGTGTAGTCCTGCATTGATTTATTTTGTGCAAACTCCGCAAAGGGTAGGAGATCCACCCAGTCGTCCCAATAACTGCAGGAACTGTTTGAGGTGCTGATTAGCTCTTTCCGCTGCCCCGTTGGTCTCTTGGATGAAAAGATGAGGGGAAAGCAAGGTTAATTCTGAGAGCTCTAGTGAACTCTCACTGAAGCATCCCACAAATTGCGTTCTTCGATCCAATACAATCTCTATGGGCAACCCATGTAGTACCACCTCCCGAACCTTCTTCAAAGGTACCATTTGTGCCATCTTGGGGAAACAGTCCACGATCGCGGTATGTGATGGAACCCTCCATCACTGGGGCCACTGTAGAGGCCTGACTGGCGGCAGCCTCCTCCCTATTGACTATGGGCCCTAACATTGTAAAGACTTCTGTGGCTACCACCAGCAGTATATCATCTCATCACTTGCTGAGGGGATTATCTCCAGCAGACAGGCAGAATCTGCAAGCAGAGAGTAACCACCATTGTTGTAGTTTAAGACCTCTCCACCCCATGGTGCATTATGATGTTGCCCCCCCCCAGTTCCACTACTACAGACATTTACCCCGGCCATCCCTGGAACTGATTTGGGCCAGTAATAGATAGTGGAGGTTGGGACCCTATTGTATTGTTAATCCCGTTACTGCCCCTGATGTCTCTGGGAGGCAGATTAAGGGAGCGGTTTGTATCCCAATATCAAGTTTTATGTTAATGTGTGTTTTGCTGGATATATCCAGTGCTGTGTGTGAGAAATAAAGCAGTCTTTCTTTTGGTTTTACCCTACACTGAGTCTCGGCTAGTGACTGGGAAACCGGGGAAAGTGTGTGTTTCCCGGGCTGAGGGAGCACAAGACAGCGGAGGTATTCGGATCCACAGCCAGTACCGCCGCAGCGACAGTACTTTTTCTAGAGGTAAGGATGAGGGAGCTCCTGCCTGCATACCAGAGATGCATTCAATTAAGGGCATTAAGCAATGTAGTTGCACAGCTGCTACGAGGTTGGCTGACGGAATGATGGATTCCTGGGCACTTTTCTCCTCCTCCTCGGGTATAGGGAGCATCTGTTTTGTTTTTGGTTCCTCGTCGATAGGTGAGAACAAATGGAAATTGGGAAACAAAGAGCACTCATCTGGCCTGGCAAAAATTGAGGGGTTTAGCGGATTCAATGTATTTTAAATTCTTATGGTCGTTAAGATCAGAGTGGCAACCTGAACCCCTTAGAACAGATGACTGCTAGAAATTCCTGTTGCCCACATCGTCATTCCTCTTGGCGGGTGTGAAACGCTTAGAGAAGTAACCAAAGGGGTGCAGAGGACCATTGTAGTAAGCTCTTTGTGACAGTACTGCTCCTACTCCAATTTCAGATGCGTCAACCTCCAAAATAAAGGGTTGCTGTGGATCGCAGTATCTGAGTACCCCGGCTGTAACAAACTTAGCCTTTAGACATGCAAAAGCTTGAAGCGCCTCAGGTGACCATGACTGAGTGTTGGAACCCTTCTTGATAAGGGCCGTGAGGGGTGCAGCAATCTTGGAGTAGTCCCGAATGAACTTTTGGTAGTAATTGGCAAAAAAGTTGAAGGGGTTTCAGCCCTACCAGTTGAGTCCACTGTTTGATCACTTGTACCTTGGTCAGTCCATCTCGAACCCTTCTGGGGTTATGATATAGAGCATTTCTCTAATTTTGCGATGAGGTTGTATACCACTCGGAGGTCTAATTTGGTAAATACAGTAGCCCCTCTAACCTGTAAAATAGTTCCGTGCTCAGAGGTACAGGGTAAGTATTGCATCGAGTGGCAAAACAGAACCCAAGAAAGACAAAAATTAAAGAATACAGAGGGCAGAAGAGCAATCCTGTCCGGACAAGAAGTTGCAATAAGTCGTAACTGACTAAAGTATTACAAAACAAAACCATATGGCATGGGAAATCGTAGTCAGTAACAAGCATGTGTGGGTAGCATAAGGTACAGCCACACACCCCACACATAGTTATGAGCCGAGGGGATGGAATGGATCATCGGCAATAAGTAGCAAATATCTGGCCATGGGGACCAGGTTTTTGTGTAGACATGAGTAGTGTGAGATAACCAATGAGATATTTTCTCCAGGACATGTTTTTCTAGAGTTTTTCTAGAGTATATATAACTTCCGCATAGCTAGGGGGAGATATACTCTTCCACTTGCTGGCTATACATAGTTGAGTCGCCAAAAAATATGGACTACTAGTTTCCTCATAGGGTGAGGATCCGTGAACATGTGCAATAAAGCAATTTCAGGGAGAAAATCTAATTCAAGGTGAAAAATAGATCGAAAGGAAGCAAACACTGTCTCCCATAACGGCTTCAGCACTAGACAGCTCCACCACACATGAACCATAGAGCCCTCCTGTTGGCATCCCCTCCAACAGAGCCTAGAATAGGACCTCAACATAAATGAAAGACGGAGGGGAATGAAGTACCAGTGGCAGCTAAGTTTTTTTTCCACCTAATGTATCGGTTTGTCTTAGTCTGTCAATTCTTGTCTTGTCATGCCCCTTGAATATATGTATTGTATTAAGCGCTGCATAAACTGTTGGCACTATATAAATAAAAGATAATAATAATAATTCAAGATGGTTAGTGCAGTGGGACATACCTCTCATCATCTCCTCCGACTCGAGGGAGAGTTCAAGATGTAAGTCTTTCTCACATGCTATCAGGTGGGAGAGTTTACAGGCGGAAAAGTGAGAGAGTAACAGAGAATCCCAAACCAAGATTTCCCCTGTAAACCGTGGTGCTGAATTGCATAATGAGACTACTGAATGGAGATCCCAGGAATTCTGAGTGATCGAATTCAGGAGCGAGTGAAGCAGGTGACAAATTTGTAGGTATTTAAAAAAGTCATGGTGTGGAATGTCATGTGTGGAAGAAAGATACGTAGAGGAGGACAAGACAGAGTCATTGTAAAGATTGCTCAGTACCCTGAAATGAGGTCAGATCCAATGTGAAATTTCTTACTTTTTAAACATTTTTGAACTGATTTAAAATCTTTAGCAATTCTAACTCTAATTATACTGAACATCTGGAAAAAAAAAACAACCAAGAAATAAGTGAAAATATATGTAAAAATGCTGAATATCTCTGCTAGATTGCAGGTATATTTTGTAGCAGATAATATGTTAAATTACAAACTCTCTTTATTATAGTCAAGTGCCTAGCCACATTCCTATATACTAATAAATATATAATTCTTTATGAGACTAAAACATTAGCTCTTTCAATTACATGGTCATCAGCTGTCTGAGAAATTGGTAATTTGTAAAGCCTAATAATTAGAGAATCTGCAATCATGACTACCCTAAGAACAGCCGTTTTATCTAACGGATATAGAAGTTCATAATCTGAATCATGAATGTCCTGAAAACAGCCCATTTAAATATAAAGGATACAAAAGTAAAGTTAATAAAATCTATGTATTGTATATTTAAGCCGTATTTAATTTGCACCCGACAAGCCACGTGTAATAAACAGCACGTGTTATATGATTGTAACTAAATAATTAGACAGCTGCTCTACATAACCCCATCAATTTTGAGATCAAATGGTAGAACAATGACAAAAATGTGTATCTACACAATGAGAAGAGTTTTAAGAAATCTCTCACACTATTTAAATCATAAGCTGACATTTCAAACTCCATCTTTAGCTAATTGATTCATTTGGTTAACTTGTTCATATATAATATATGCAATATATTGCATGTAGTCATATAGAGCACTTTTATAGTTGAACTTTTAAAAAAGATATTCTACAATATAGTTAAATAATTACAAAACAGAGTTTGCAAGAATCACCTTCCTTAGCTCATATGCTGTTTCCTCCTTTCTACAAAAATATATTTCTTAATATAAAACTAGTAGACTTGTTTGGATTCATATAAATTGAAAACTTACCTAATTTGTCAGGGCACTCGGTGCCGGATCAGGTAGGAGTCTCAATGCAGGGGCAGGTTTAGAACATGGCTGTAGGCAGGCTGATTTGTCCAGTTCTGGGCTGTGCTCTACTTTAGCTTTAGATTTTCTCTTGGGCGCCATGTTTAGGTGTTCAGAGAGAGCAGGATAAAAACAGGCAGGAAACTGGAAGCCCACTGGCAGGGCAGACGGCTAGGAAGCCCTCAGGCAGGGCACGCGGCTAGGTAGCAGCCAGACAGGTAGGTACATCTGGGATACGCCGGGGTTTTGTACACAAATCGGGATCATTGAAGTAGCCAAGAGTCATACACGGAAAACAGATCAGATGCAGAAACGTGGTAGGTCAGTATACAGGGCCAGGAACACAATGCTCTAGCAATGAGGCTAGGCTGATGCCTGGTTAATATTGAGCCTTAATTGACCAAACAATGGGCAGGTGTTTCAAGAGCATTAGGGAACAGCTTGGTCCAAGGAGAGCCAGAAGGAGACCATGATCCAAGTTCCACCTGGTGGAGTAGTGGATAGGTGATTTGCCTAGATTCCACGAGGCTGCAGGTTTCAATCTCTGTGGTTCCTGACATAATTTGTATGAAGCAAAAAGCTCAAAATTTTGTACCCATATTTACTCACACTCTCACTTCCTTTCTTGCACTCTCATTCTCGTTCACTTTCTCTCTCAAGCTCTCTAAATGTTTACCTTCCTTCTTTGCCAAACACTTCTACTTCTGCCAACCACTTTCACATCTTTTTCTTCATCATCTTTTCTTCTATCTTTTAGCATGTCCCTTATCTTCTATTTTCTCTTCTATCTTCAATCGGCTACATTTGTCCTATCTTTGCTGACATAACCCGGGGTGAACTTCTGCCAAAATAGCGGTGCTCGCAGTGATGTCTTCTCCCTTATTCTCGAGGGAGAGGGCGTCACCACAAGAACCGCCATATTGCCCTGAGTTCAAGTTAGAGCAAAATTATATTTTTTTCGGTGACGTCCTCTTCCCTGATTGGAGTTCCAGCCAGGGGATGCAGATAAAGATAGAAGATATATGGAAGATAAAAGATGAAGAAGAAGATGCAAAAGCAAAAGTGGTCAGCATATGCAGAAGTGGTTGGCAGAGAGTGAAAGATAAATGAGAATAAGAGTGTGAATGTGGGCACCGGGAAACACATTTTTTTGTTCTCATTAAAATTGACCCGAAATTTTCTTCCAAACCAAATGGGTTATATGAATAGGTCGATAGGCGCATCACTCAAAGCACATTTGGAGCTACCTTTTAACTAATTTTAATTAATTAAAGCTACTTCACAATGTCTTGATTCTGAAAATTCTCCTTCTCCTCATCTTTTTGCAAAATAATGTTTCTAGCACAGACCTTTTACTTTAATTAAACCTAAGTGTGCATGCATGTATTTAAAATGCATTGATAAAAATACTTACTTGTATAAGTATAATTTGTAAGTTTGGGGTTACTTAGCATTTTTCATGGAAAACAAGGAAATGTGTTAACATATTTGCATAAAGGGTTTCTAATGATCAATAATCTTTTTGAATGTAATCCCTTGATGACAATTGAGGTGGCCAGCACGTAACAGAAAAACATCCCTTTAAACGGGTGTAGAAATTGATCTATGATCGCTTTCTTTTCCCAAACAGTGTTGCTGTAATGCCTTTACGTCGATATGATATGCTACTTGCAGTTATTGCCCTATACCTTGCAAAAAACATAAAACATTGGCTATTTCTAAAATCAGGACAAATATTAGAATCTAGTTGGGAGGTTTTTATTTGCTTTTGTAGATGAGTAAAATATTATTTAGAATAGGATAGTTTTCACCATATTTTATAGGTTTTTATAGTAAATTATATGATATGATCAAAGTAATGGTATCTAAAGAAAATCCATAGAACGTTAAAAAATATATACACTTAAAACCATAAAACAATATATAACTTGTGTGGGTACAGTAAATTAGAAAGAAGACATTTACAGCTAAACACGAGCACAGCAGAAATATTAACACAGCCATTGTCACAAAGGGTACAAAAAAATAGAAAAGAGGTCTGTACTTAAACAGTTAAACTTGGATTAGCTAACACAACATGCCATTGGAACACAGGAGTTATGGTTGCTGATAAAGGACCTATTGAACGCCGATGAAGTTATTCCAGTAAAAATAGTTTGTTGTTATTTTAATGCACAAAATTGAAAAAAACAAGGACATTTCTAAGTGACCCCAATCTTTTCAACAGTAATGTATATGTACTTCTTCCTTTCCAAATATCTAGATATCCTAACTGCCACTATTATTCAATTCATAAAGATGTATAGAAAATATAATCATTATATAATAATTTAAAACTTCATTTTCAACTGCCGGTAGCTAATTCCACTTAAAATAGTTACTTCTTTCTTAAATTGAACTATACTAGCAATACATTCATGAAGCCCTGGAGCTAATGGCTCCAAGAAATGACACTGTCAATGGGGATATTAATTCTAGTGTAACATTAGAGTCAGCACTGATATAGAGCTTTTAAAAGAGTGCAATTATAATAAGACTTGATATGGTGCAAATAATTTCATGATTTTTTTGGCGAAACTATATTAGTTATTTATATATAAATAATGATCGTACATTGACATTCTTTATTTTAAGCAAGTAATGCAAGCATGAAAGTACAATTCCAACTGTGAAATCCTTATGGGCTTTAAATAACAATGGAGCAAACTTCGTTCACAGCTGGCATTCCATAGCTGGTTGGGTATATAATTCATTTTTCTATTTTTTACCTTCCTTTCCTAAAGCATAAACTACTGCAATGTATACAGAAATCAAGATATAGTTCTAAAATAACTTAAAAACCTGCAACTTATATACATTAATTAAAATCTAGTATGATATGCTAAATCCTATTATTTAAACATTTTGAATAGATACTTTCATAGGTATCAGAAAAGGAGATTTCCATTTTCTTTCTCCTCTGCTTAATTGTGCTGAAGCAGGCAATGTACTTAGCATACAACCTGAACATACACAGTATACATGCCTGGGACATGCACATATACCCATGGCAGCTTAACTTGCAATACTTGTTGAGCTCTTATTCAAATCATTCTCATATGCTTGCAAGTTGAACTCCCACTGATTACCATCTTAGCTTTTTATTCGGCTAGAGAATGTGATAAAATTGAGTCATAATGCAAATATGGTAGTTTAAAGTCATTTTTAGATTTGTTACCGCTTCACAGAAATATTATAGTTACAGCATACACATCAGCCTTACTAATTTTAGATAAATACATTTTGAAAGAAATTCAACGGAAAAAAAAACCAACCATGCTATGTACGGCCATTTTTCTTGTATTTCTTCATCCTCAAAACAATGATGCGGACAGGGCAACCTTAATGCTTTCTAGCTACATTGAAAAACAATGTCTTCTGCATGCACTTGGTTTCAAACCTTATGCCCCCTACCTACTAAACAACATAGGCAGGGACCTAGTTTGGTTTTATGGAAGTCTTAGATATTCATTCTTTTGAAAATGTGCTCCAATTAGTGATTTAGTAATGGTTCCATTTGGGCAATTAAAAGTTTCCAATGCTTATATAATTTTGTTAATTATACTCTCCACTTAATCAGCTGTTCCTTTTTAAGAACATTTGTATTCATGGTAGCAGTTAAATAGATTAAACACACTTCCAATTTCAAATTATCTTTTTAGCAACTAATTAAACATTTTTGTAGTTGTATTAAAAGAGAATATTGAACTTTAAACGCATGCTATGCATATGATACTTTTTCAAATTGTGAATTGCGATGTAACATCTGCTTATGCAAAGCCACCTAGAATAATTTTTATGTTTTCACAGTTGTCAGGAGATATGTAAAACATTTTACATTCCTGGTATCTATTAGTAAGCAAGAACTAAACTTTTATGAAGAGTTACAAATCAGCATGTTGTTTGTAATCCATTAATGCCATTTTAATTTCATAACTTTTGAGAAAGCTTCCCCGCCTTATTGAGTTGTCAAAGAAATTACGCTAAGATGTTACTTCACTTGTTGACTTAAATACAGAATACGCAGCAGCACTTTCTGCTCCTTTAGAAGAAGTGGAAATGGCAAGCACAGACCTTATAATATGATAGGTGCTGTTCCATCTAACTTACTGAGCCTCTTAGTAGAGCATTATTATTTCTATTGATAGATTTATATAGTACTGTAGAATGTGCAACATGACATAACATGTAATGCATCACTTAACATTTTGGACTAACATAAATATAAGTTAAGGCACTAAATAGCATGCTCATTAAGTATTGTTAAAAAATCCTGCGGTTAGTTAAAAAAACAGGATTCCCATGATGTACTCCCTATAAGCATGTGTATGTGGGTTAGTATGTTACTGTGTATGTTAGTATGTAACAGTGTATGTGTGTGTGTTAGTATGCATATTATTGTGTGTACATATGTTAGTGTGTTTCTAAGTATGGTACTTTTGTTATGCCACAGTACACAATCAATACTTTTCATGAATAATAATGCATTTTTGATTTGTTGAACTTATGTTAGATTTATGGGTATCAATAAATCTAGTTAAACACAGTTAAAATTTCATAAAGTGTATGGGGTACTTGTGCAAACATGATGAGACTACTTATCTTTCATCAAAGTAAAATAATATGGTTTCCATGATCCGAATGGTTACTGTATTTATTTCTACTTTTATGCCAGTGACTGACTATATTGGCCTATTGTAACTGATTTCTTGAACCTAGGTGAAAGCTCTTATAGTTAACACCCCTGTGTGGACCTTATCCTTTGTATATGATTAAGTCAAGAATGTGAAATGCATTTGGTATTTGTTCACATTTCTTACTTTCACTATTTTATTGACTAGCGTTTATTTTTTCCAAGCTTTTTTTTAAATTTGCTAACACCACAGGGGATTTGAACAGCAACTTGAACTCAGGATATTAATATAATTTTAGAGTAAAGCAGCTAATAAATGCTTTAGGCAAGTAAACCCAATTTCTCATCATACCCTACATTTATCAAGATAATTAGCTAGAAATTTAAAATAAGGCATAGTTAGCAATTCAGTATAGATAAACACATGAAATTGTGGTTTGAATATAAGAATTTGACAAATTGAACAAAATACCAAATTTTACCTACTTTCATTATTTGTTACATATAAAATAACAGCTATATAATAACAGTATACTATATAATTTAAAAGATAGGCTCTCATTGTTATCTGCCTTATAGACAGCCCTGAATGTGGCAATTCTAATTGTAGCAGGTGCCCAAATGTTGTATTTCCATGGGTCAAAATGTCTTCTTCTGTGGCTTAAGAATTTAGGCTTAAAGATTAGATATTATAATTATATATAATAACTAAAATATATAATTTTTAAGGGGATCATGCCCAAATTCTTAACTACCACTCTTCTATAATAGGTATACATGTTTGATGACTATGATAATTCCATTTGTACGTGCACAGAGAGAGAAATAAGACACACGACACACTCTGGGTCAGGTCCAAAATCAATCTGCTTTATTACGTTTACACTATAGTTTATATAGAGGGGCGTCAGGTTACGTAAATCGTGTTAATTGGTTAATCCTGAAACTATGCGGAACAAGGCAGAAAATTGTACAAGGTTTATATGTGATAGGGGTTGTAAGTAAGCAACCGTTATATCCAAATGATATAGTTGGACGGCAGCCAGCTGCAAAGAAGATTATGTTAGCATTCTCTAGGTCAACCGTATAATTGCAGAAACTGATATAAGTCAAACTGAAACTGCTGCTTGTGTCTCCCACATCCTTGAGGGAGGTGTGACCCTTTATATTGGTCGAAGCCAGCTTATATTCATTAAAGCAATAAGCGTTTTTTGCTGATATATTTTGGTTCCATAACAGTCCCCCCTTGAATATATGATGGCTGACTATCCCTACTGGATAAAATCCCGGTTTCAGGTCTTGGACGTGTCCCTCGGATCTACATATCCCTAAACAGTGTGGGGATTACCGTTGGGGGTGACTAACGAGTCGAATGCTGTTTCATAAGAAGGCGCAAGACTGCTTGGCTCAGTATCATCGTACATGAGCATTAAAGGGGTTGGCAATGGCTACCATACATCGGATGGATGGGCCAGCATTTGGAGCCAGGGGATTAGGTGGAGGATCACTTTGAGGCTATTTCCATTCTGGATTATTGTACATATCGTTGAGATAAAAGGGGCCCCTTGAGCCCGTATTGGATTTTGTTTTGTGTACCCCAAAATAGTAGGTTCAGGCATCGGTGGGTTGTGGGTTTTCTATAGTAAGTGTATATTGTTGATTATTACCTACTCCGGTGGATAATAAGGCCATCCGTGTGAGTAAAGATTTACCATACTGATCCTTGAGGGCTAGGGCTTGCGGGGGTTTATATCCCCATTTAGTACCTGAGTTAGTTATAACGGAACCCCAGTACCCACAGTCGTCCCCCCATTGCCCTCCGACATCCCACATCAAAAATATGGCAAGCTTGAAATATAAAGGTAACTACTTGGGTGTTGTTCGAATTATACCAAAAGGTAGGGGGGCCTTTTGGGCTGGCTTGGGTGATAGCTGCCCATCCTCCTTTATGACTAATGGCTTGAGCCTTAGAACCTGTGTGCCCATGAACTCCAATCATGTTTCCCCACGTGTACTGCAATATAAGCGATAGCAATGGAATGCCCACCCCCTTGCAAAGGATATGCATTTTAGGAGTCAATTGCTGGAGGATCGTATCCTTTGACTCTCTTGCAGTGCTATGCGTGTATCCACGTGGGCTTTCCTTCAACTTTTACTGAGGTAGGAGTTGTTAGCAGCACTTGATAAGGGCCCTCGATTCGCGGTTCCAGAGTGGATCGGACGTGTTTCTTCAGGACCACCCACTCCCCAGGCAATACGGAATGGGTACCTTCGAGGGTATTGGGATCTGGAATAGAAGAGAAAACTTGGGCATGTATATTAGATAACTGAGTAGTCAAAGCAATAACATATTTTGCAATTGTTTCATTATTCATTTGCTACTGCTGTGGGAAGTATTGTCCTAGCCTGGGACTACTTCCAAAAAATATTTCCTGTGGAGTAAGCTTATGTGACGCCTTTGGCGTGTGTCTGATAGCAAAAAGCACGATGGGTAGGCATTGTACCCAATTTAGACCAGTCTCCCGAGTAATTTTTAACATTTTTTGACTTGAGTATGCCGTTTAGCCTTTCCACTTTCTCACTACTCTGGGGTCTGTAGAAAGTGTGGAATGAGGGAGGTGTGACCCTTTATATTGGTCGAAGCCAGCTTATATTCATTAAAGCAATAAGCGTTTCTTGCTGATATATTTTGGCTCCATAACAGGGTGAGATAGATTAGTCTGGCAGATGCATTGAACACAGATTGAAAAGGGGATAGTCGGGAGAGAGGGAGGCCAGTAAGCAGGTTGTTGCAGTAGTCTAGACGGGAGATTATGAGGGATATTTCGTAGATATGATCACAGGTAATAAAGCATCCAGATCTTCTAGATAACATTACAAAATAATTTAATGCTGTAGTATAATCCAATAATAAAAAGGTATAAGCAAAAAATGGGGTAAGTCCGTGGAAGCGGATGATAACTATCCAGCTGAAGTTTTCGCAGCACACCAAAATCTAACCAAAAGATAACTTCAGCAGCTTCTCTGCTCAACCACACTTCCCACCAACAGAAACAGACTACAGTGTCTTGGAAAATTTCAAAAAAGCCAGCACACTTTGTCCTCTTGGATGGGAATTGTTAAGAGAGTAACAGGCTTCCCTTTCTTGAGTGACAGACCACCAGAATGGAAAAATCCCACCCTGTTCTGTAGACAGGGCACCACATCCTGAGTATTCAGCACACTAAATAAACCTTTAACCCATGTGATACAGTTATAACGGCACCAACTAAGTGCAGCAAGAGGCTGCTGCTAGTATGATAGCTGAGTAGTTAAATCCAGGTGTTAGTTAGTCTTGTATTACATTATCTGTATATGATTGTATTCTAATATTAGCATTTAAGACATTTCTTTTGTTCACGAGTAACCATATCCATTTGTGCAATATGTATGTGTGTGTATATATATATATATAAAATGTTGCAAGGGTTCACTCATCTTAAAAATATAGTAGAGGTTCAAAGTGCCAGGGTGCTGTCAAAATCACACATAAATATTATGTGTGATATTATGCTGGTAACAAGTAAGAAATTCAGGTGAAAAAGAAAAAGAGTCCACACCTAATTTGACACATCATTTTTGAACTCATATAGGCTAATTGGCACGAGGGAATCAATGCAGAGTTAATGAAATTTTCATTAATGGTATAGCAGATATAAAAGAGAAAATAGGGAACATGTTTATCTTAACAAAGGACCAGATTATGGTCCAAAACATTGATTAGTTGTACCCAGAATAAAGTATGATTTTTTTTAAATAATTTTGTATAGTTTTATGATAGTTCAGTTCATATTATTGCCACTGATAGAGACATTTTTTTTTAACTCAGCCTTTCCTGATTTGTAGAAAATATTGTTAAATTTATTGCATGATAAGGGTGACTTCCTTGCTGCTGTAATTGATGCAATTATTTTTAATAGATAAGCAGTTATTTTTTTAACATGGATGTTATGAAATGATGAAGCAATGAAATGTTGATTAATTGACTAAAACAGATAACATTTTCATATCAACTTTAATAATCTCTCGATTAGCAATCTAAAAATGTAATGATGCTGTTTACTACAGAAAGATCCTGTCAAATAAACTTTTTTTTGACTGGGTAACTAAGAAAATAGACCAGGGAGGAGCTGTTGATATCGCCTGTCTAGATTTTAGTGAGGCATTCAACACTGTCCCCTTTAGAAGATTTATAAATAAATTGCAGTCTTTGAGTTTGGATGTAAAAATAAACCGGACAGCCAGCACTGAATCTGATGGAGCCAATCACAATCCTCATGCAGCAATCAGTAAAACCACTTTTCAATTAGGTGTAGTACTGGCTTTTGGATAACTGATGAACACATTCTTGTACATAGTCTGTTATACTTAATACCACCAGAGCACCCCCTTTATCTGCTGATTTGAACATGATAGATTTATCTTTTTGTAATTTACTCAAAGCTTACTTTTCCTTGTGGGTTAACCCCTTGACGACAGATGACGTGCCAGGCACGTCACAGAAAAACATCCCATTGATGATGGCACAACTTTAATCGAATGTAGAAAGAGATCGTAGATGGTGTTGTTGTAATGCCTCGATGACGAGGCATTTAGCAACACCAAAATCCAAAGCAGGGACCCCGCTGGATCACTCCACAAAGCACTAACGTGTGCCATAATAAGACGCCTGCCGCCTGTTTAAAAGAAGTTAAGTTTAAACAGTGTCGCTGAAAAGTCTCTATATTGAGGCATTCAACAACACTGAAAACCCACACGAGGATATACTGTGACTGGTCCGGAGAGCGCTCACAAGTGACATAACAAGAGACTTTTTGCTTCTCGTAAGATGGCTGCACCCATTAAAAAATAAACAAAGTCTCAAGAAGGTATCTCCAGACCTTCCTGAGAACTCTGAAGTATGTAGGTACTGTATTCAACCATGCAAGTCAATGAAGTCCTGCTTACTAATCAAAATGTGATTTGTAAGAGAACAAATATACAAAGTATATGCTATTGAATATTTATTGAATATGCGTGAGTAATGTTTTGAAAATATATTAAAACTTTATTAAGTTTACGATACAATACTAAACATATTATACACATATCCGTAGGGGGGGATTTGACCTTTTTTTTTTTTCCTTTTTCTTTACACTAAGAATTCACTAACACACATTTGTGTAGTATTCACTTTAACATCAATGCTCTATAAATGCTCTATATCAATGCTTTATATCAATGTTTTTTTTCCTTTTTTTTCACGATTTTACAGATTTTGTGTATTATTCACTTTAATATTAATGTTTTACAAAAGGCATACAATATCACATACACAACATAATAATCCTTTTTTTTCTCTCTTTTTCTTTTTTCTTTCTACACTAGGTATTCACGATACCACATATTCTGTGTATTATTCACTTTAATATTAATGTTTTATAAAAGGCATACAACATCACATAACACAACATAATAATTTATTTTTTGTTCTTTTTTTTTTTCTTCTTTCCTCTCTACACCAGGTATTCACGATTTCACTTTCACATTAATGTTTTTTTAAAAAAAAGACATATATCACTACATATCACAACATAATTTTTTTTTTATATATAAAAAGATATAATGTACTTAACTATATGTAAATAGAGGAAATAATACCTTTAATGCATTTTAATAATAAGCACATTTTTGGTTATGCAGAAACAGATTGTAAGAACAAATAATGGAATTTTTATAACAACACTGGTATTCTGTTTATGTTTATGAACAATGTAAACTTTGATTATATAACTGAATCTAATTTGTGCTATTTACTATATAAAAGAAGTAATACATAACAATGTAAAATATCATAGATTAATCTGACATATTCTATATAAATTATAACGATGATATAGAATTTTAACTACAAATATATAAGTCTTCACTATACTAAACTATTTATTATCCTCACCTGCCTCTCCCTTTACCCCAGTCCCTTACTAAGTGAGGAATTGGATAGAGGAACAGGAGTAGAATTACTATTTAATAGCTTTAAGAAATGTATTATATCTCACCTCCATGCCAGGAAACTCCTATACTAGAAACAGGATGGATTTTAAGAAAAAGTTTCTTAAAATTGGAATCTATATGTTTGTATGTAGTTTAGATGGTTTAAGAATCGCGGTATGGGTGTTTTTATGTAGAACGAATGGTTTTAGAAATAAGAAAATGGTATCGTTTAGGTTTACAGAGAATATACAAAAATGGGTACCTTCTTAAGATTAGTCTCTATGAATGTGCAAGAGTTAAATACACCACTAAAAAGAAACTATTTGAAAGATATGCTTCACTAAAAAAAAAGTGGACATTGCTCTAATTCAGGAAACTCACAAAGAATATGGAGATATAAAAATTTCCCAGAAATATTTTATTCAAATTTACAAGGGACTATTAATATCTATCTTTATATGAAGATGATCTATGAGGTAGATCTCAAATCTTAATTTGTAAAATCAATGATATAACATATACAATAGTAAATATCTATGCACCAAATATTAATCCCTCTAGATATACGAAAAAACTTTATAATAGAGTACAACAGTTGAAAAAAGGTATATTATATTTCAATTGCATTATTGATCCTGAAAAGGACAAGAACGTACCCTTTAAATCAACTATAGATTCAAATATAAAAATGGAAGCAAGAAATATGAAAAATTTTCTAGAAAGTAACTCACTCCTTGATATATGAAGAGTCCTCCACCCTAAAGAACAAGATTCTCCTTTTTTTCTCAACCACATACTTCTTATTCAAGACTAGACTATATATTAACAGAACCAGATAACCTAAGCTCCATAATAAAATCTAATATAGGACAAATAACATGGTCTGACCACGCTCCAGTATTTATTGAATTTAGGAATAACCAGAATTATAGAATTAACAGGAAATGGAGACTAGATGAATTTATACTAAATAAGGAAGAGGTTGTGGAAGACCTGAATAAACAAGCTGATATATTTATGGAGAAGAATAATAACGGAGAAGTTTCTAATTTAACATTATGGAATACATTTAAGTGTTTTATGCAAGGATGCTTAATAAAAGCAACCTATAACATAAAAAAGAAAAAAGGGCAATGTTTGGCGGATTTATATATTAATTTAGCTAAAAAAGAGAGATTAAATAAACAGAATCCCAATACAACAGATACTTCTAGAGATTTCTAAGAAACAGAACTGGTATTATGGAAACAATTGAGTAGGAAGGTATCTAACGAACAAATTAAAACAGGAACAAAAAAAAAGGTTGTTAAAAAAATAGTAGTGGGGAATGATACTTTCCTAAACCCACAGCAAATAGCTAAATCCTTTGAAGAATACTATAAATCTCTTTACAATTTAACAGGACCTCCTAAATCAAATGAAAAAATTAAGAACTACCTTCGATCCCTTAAGTTACCAAAAATAAATAAAGAAAAATTAGAAATATTAAATGCCCCAATAAGTAAGGAAGAACTAAAAAAAAGCAATTGAGAATTTAATAATAGACCCTATGTTTATATCGAATAGGTTCGAAATTAGTAGTGGTATAAGACAAGTCTGTCCCTTAGCCCCATTGCTCTACGCCTTATCATTTAAGCCTTTAGCTCAATCAATAAGGAATTCAATAGAGATAACTGAATATAAGATAACTCTCTTCGCAGACGACATTATTTTAACACTCCCACATTCTGATAAATCAATAAAATCTGTACTTGATATTATTAATGAATACGGTAAACTTTCAAATTATAAATTAAATATTAATAAAACTCAGATTATTTCATTCCATCAAACAGAAGAACATGTTCTGTCTCCACATGAAGGCGAATGAAGGTGTAACTGGTAGTGGCTGTGTGACTTTCCTACCTTTGTGTCCAAGCAGTGGAGCAGACAGGACCGGCAAAAGCTCAGGTTAGATGGATACAAGTAGACACGGTGATTTGAATCAATGTGGGTTTATTTGACCCAAATCAAATACAAACAATGATATAATACTGAAATGACCTTGGTGTTGTCTGTTGATATCTTTCCTGAGGCTAACTGCTGGTCAAAAAACTGATGCCTTACAAGCCGAGTGATGAATATCCAGTCACACAGCAAGCAGATCCCTCCCACTGCAGGGTTGCAGGAAGTGACATGGACCCAGGCTCCTAAAAACACGCCCAGAAAAGGAAAGCTTTATTAACAAGAGCAGAGGCGTGCAGCATACAAATCCTGGCCAGCAGATGGCAGCAAAACAACCATACATAGAAACAACATGGTGATGGAAGAACTGATAATATGGTGGACAGTTAAATAAATATGAGAACAGCACAGAACATGCCAGGTTAATGAAGTCATATATAAATGTAGATTGGGGAAATAATACTCTTGATTATTTAGGTATTAAAATAAAATATAATTTAAAAGAAATGATTAGAGATAACTATACCCGTCTCATAAATAAAATGAAAAAAACACTCTCTGAATGGAAAGGACTTGAAATATCTTGGTTAGGGAGAATTAATGTACTAAATGCATACTATATTCCTAAGATATTATACGTCTTAAGAGCAATACCTTTGAGGGTCCCCTATTCCATTCTTTCTCAAATTCAAAGTCTGATTTTATTATATGTTTGGCAAAATAAGACTCCAAGAATCTCTTATAAAAATTTAGTCAGAAGTAACCAAACAGGAGGTCTATCGCTACCAAATATAAAAGAGATACATGACTCGGACACTATCTATAACATACAGCTGAATACATAAATAAAACACGTGAGACATGAGGTCGTTGGAAAAAGTGTAAGGCCACAGCGCTTTATTACTGTGACAAATGCAAGAAATAAAAGAAGAAAGGAGATAGGTTATGCATACATCACATTTTAAAACCCAATAACATTTTGTAGGGATATCCCGCCAAATACCATGCGGAGACCGCTGGGTCGGAACACCCTACCCTTTAAAGTTCAACCAGGGACTGAACCCGTGGAGAAACTGAAATACACATAACTGGTGGTATAACAACCAATAAAACACGGCATACCTATCTCAAAACATCCGCCATAACTAAAAATAAAATTAAGAAAGACAATTAAAACAGGGGAGGGAGGGCGGGGATTCACTGCTTTAAGCGCTGGTCAAAGTATCTGACCAGTGGCGGGAAAAAGGGTCACCTAAATAGACACCCAAAAAACCCCACCCAACCAGCCGAGGAAACCCATAGGGTGTCCTTTATCTGACCCCCTAAGACCTGGCAACAAGCTTTCTGTTAGTCTAGGCCCAGTCATGCAGCCCTTCCTCCTAGTATCCAGGGCTTGACTTGAGACTTGTATGCTAGCTCACACTCTTTCATGGGATAAATCAAAGAACGACATCCTATATAACCTTATAATATTATTTGGTTACATTATGAAAGAGCTAAACATGTAAATTGTGATAATGCAGTGATTAAAGACTCAATAACTCTAGAAAAGTGGAAAAACTATATGAAAATCGAGTCCAATTGAAGTACTGACTAACTATATAAGCGATTTAGATTTACACAAATGGAGAGGATCTAATATAAAATATATATCTGACATGTACGATACAGAAATTCTCTTAACTTGGCCCCTTTTTAAAGAGAAATTGAATCTATTGACTTCCGATATATATAATTATATAAGAATAAAATATTTTTTTGCAATCGGTAGGAGTTACGAGATCTCAAAGAGTGGAGGAAATTCTTAATAAACATTATAAATCAAGAATAATCCACAAAATAAAAGTATTGAAAGATAGCTTTATATTAGAAGAACCTCTATTAAATAAAGGAAAATGGGAAAAAGATACTGGAGTAAATTACCAAATGGAAGAGTGGTTAAAAGCATATAATGAAATCAGGAAATATACACATTGTTTGGGTATGCTTGAACTACATTATAAAGTTATACACAGATGGTACAGAACACCGGTACAGATTGTAAAATATAATAAAAATGCATCTAGTCAATGTTGGAGATGTGAAAATGAAGAGGGAAATATTTACCATATGTGGTGGGAGTGTGAGGAGGTAGGGAAAATAATAGTCACTCTTTCAAGAGTAATTTACGATATATTGAAATGCAAAATTGATATAATGCCTCAAATATTTATTTTTCACATGGGACTTTCTAATTTTAATAATGTACAAAAAAACTTGATAATACAATTATTATTAGCCTGTAAGTTAATCATAGCAAGAAATTGGAAGAAATTTGGAATGATATCCTGGGAAGAGTTATTTGGACAAATTAAATTCCAATGTAAAATGGAAGAGGGCTATTATACAAGCATAACTAAATACAAGAAATATTTAGAAATTTGGTCTCCACTGATGACCTATGCACATTCTAGGGAAAAGAATATAGGATTAAAAAAATAAATAGACGACCCAGAAAACTTCAAACGATACCAATATTACTTATCTCGAAACGAATGGTAATATATGAGATGTGGAAGATTATTAATGGATGTTTAACTTAGTAAAGTTCTACTTTTTTGAAAGTATAATATGTTTCTAGTTATAAATACCATATAGCTGAAATAAGGAAACATTATAAACACAATGTACTAAGTTATGTATTGTATATTTTGTATGTCTTATCTATATGTATTTATGTAATTTTGTACGTATTTATAATAAAAGGAAAATTAAAAAAAAAAATGTGATTAGTAAAATAAATAAAAAATAAAACAAAGTAAAAAAAACATTGTTATGAAAAATCAATAAAAATTTGGTAACACGTAAAAATAATTCCCCACTGATGTCAACATCAGGGGAACTGTCCAGTTCTGACAAAAGTAAAAAAAATTAAGTAAAATATTTTGTATGAGCAAGTCCTAAAAATAGCACCATATATTTTACAAAAATCCTTACATGGAAAGAGTTAAAATACTACTATTTTAAATGTCCATGGGGTGTCTAGTTTTTAAAAAAATGTATGATTTGATTGGATAAATCGAATTGGCCAGGTTCAAAGATGTCCCAAATTGGACATGCGCACAGACTGACCAGATTCAAAATTCTGAAAAAGTGCACACCTCCCCTTTACCCCCCAACAACCCTATAAACCCATGCATGTCACTGTACTCATAAGATGTTGCTGAACATGTATTGAGGTGTTGTTTACCAGGAGCTGTCAATTTATAACTGAAGTACAATTTGTGGGGGGGTGACAAAAAAAATACCACCACAAAGTTGACAAAGGATGGTAGCAAATTAGTGCATGAAAATAGTTAAAAATTATAGCATTTTAAATACCCTGGAGTGTCTAACATATGTAGTTTGATGGGGTTAAATTATACTGACCGGCTTCAAAGATATCCCAAACAGGACATTCAGGCAGTATAAGCAGATTTGGAAAAATGATTTTGAAATAGCGATATGCTTCTTGTACTTATTGCCCTATAACTTGCAAAAAAAATTAATTATAAAAACATTGGGTATTTCTAAACTCAGGACAAATATTAGAATCTATTTAGCAGGTTTTTTCATTAGCTTTTGTAGGTTAGTAAAAGATTTTTCAAATAGAAGTCAGAACAGTACTTTTTTCACTGTACTTTTTGCTATAGTATATTATATTACACGATCAAAACTAAACAATATGATACAATCATAATGGCTTCTAAAGAAAGTCGTTCTTGTCCTGAAAAAATATATAACTTTGGTCTTTATGCAGCTGTGTTTGCTTGTAAATTCTTCTCCTGTGTCGCTTTTTGAGTTATCTCCATGACAAAATGTGTTAGTTTCCGATTCTCATAATGAAGAAGTATATTATGACATATATTAAAGATGTTCTTTATCTAGGTGTATATTATCAATTGTATACCATATGATTTGTAAAATCCAATGTATTCTCTCCTCTCATTTTAAGTTCTTTCGAGTTTTCTATAAATTGGATGTATATGTTAACATGAGACTGGAAAAAAAGACATTGAACGCTTTGGCCATTCATTTCCATGAGGTAGGATGTAGTTCAGTCTCATGTCTACAATTTGTGTTGTTGGAAGCAATGACCATAACAAACAAGAGGAGGTGAAATATTTAGTAGACTTGTGCATTCGTCTTCGGGCGAACATGAAAACGAGCACGAAGAGGCCGTTTTTTTGTTCGTTCCGAAGGAACGTAGAACAGAATACAGTGCCGGCAAACCGTAGGCGAAGACGAAGACTCACAATCACGAAGATTCGAAGATTCTTCGTGATCGTCTTCGTTTTTGCCGCGCAACCGCCAAAATTTCAAACAGGAGTGAGCTGATCCTCGTCTGTCCAATCAGCTCACTCTTGTGACGTAACGCTAAGGGTCTCGTCCAATGCCTGTGCTGCTGTTTTTTTAATTCTGAAGGCGCCTTTATAAGACCAGAGCTTGCCTGAGAGATCCATTCATTTTTCGCTGTGACTGCTTTGGCAACACTGCTGTGCTGCATCCGAGCGTTACAGAGAGAGATTGTTCTGTTCTGTGTGAGACTGGTAAGCCTTAGCCTGCCATTTCTCACTGTGTACTTCATCCTCACTTCAGTGCTACTTAATTAATATATTTAATAATAATAATTTGATTAATTTAATTTTTTTAAAATTAATTTGTCATCAACTTTAGTGTAAGTGCTGTTGAGTTGACAGTGCACCCAGTGCCTCAGTGGCACTGGGGTGCCCTTGCCCTGGGCTGGCACTAGTGCCTATTGCCTGTCCTGCTTAAATAAATTAAATAGAATTTATAAATTACAATTTAATAGAATCTATAATTTAATAGTTCATTATAATATTATATATATATATATATATTTGTCAGTCATATATATATATATATACTATAGTATACTAGTGTAGAGTGTACTGTAGACATTCATCTACTAGTGTCTAATTTAAAATCAGTAATATTAATTAATATAATTAATAATTGAATTCATTATAAAATTATATATATATTTGTCAGTTATAGTTAGTAATAGTATACTAGTGTAGAGTGTACTGTAGACATTCAGAACATCTACTAGTGTCTAATCTAAAATCAGTAATATCAATAATTCTCTAATTCTTTCTTATCTTAATAGTTAATTAAATTAGCTATAAATAAAAGTAATAATATTAATTAATTACTACTAGCGTATAGTTCAGCTAATCTTATTAGTACTGGTGCTGCAGCTCTATAGTTTGTGCTTTGTTTTAGCAACAGTAAGAGACCAAGTCAATTTTTCTTAATTAATCTTTCATTTTATTTCATTTGTTTTGCTCACCTCAGTCCATCAGTGAAGTGAACTTGTTGGGCTAGTGAGTGCAGCCGCATAAGTGCTGTGTTTTTTTTTGATCAGCAAGCAGTGACGTTAACTGTTTTGCAAAGATTTTCTCATTTATTTTACATTTTATTTCAATTTTATTAAAAGTACCCTTAGTGTTTTGCTCACCTCAGTCCATCAGTGAAGTGAACTTGTTGGGCTAGTGAGTGCAGCAAGCAGTGAAGATAACTGTTTTGCTGTGACATTTTATTTTATTTCTAATTCTTTTCAAGAAAAATTGACTGTGACGAGCTGTACTAAGCAAAGCTTCAAGCTACTAGCTGTAGTACTAAAATAATTCTAATCTTCTTTAATCTTAATCTATAATATATTATAAATAATAATATTCTAATTCATAATCTATAATATAAGTAATTCTAATTCTAAATTCTAATTCATAATCTATATTCTTCTATCTATAATACATAATATATAAGTAAATTAGTTCTAATCTATTAATATTATATAACTTAATATTAATTAATAAATCATATACTGAATCTGATTTAACCTCACTTTAGCTTAGTGGGTTTGAGAGCGTCTGCCTAGAGGTAGACTTATAGTAAGGAAATATAGCTTTAGGCTAGCATAGTGGTAGGCTAAGCTCTTAGGCCCGTGTAAATTCAAATTAAAAATAAAATACTGCTAGTTATTAAATAGTTAATCTTGAGTTAATAATTTCAATAACTTTAGGATTTTGGCAGATTACACACAGCACAGTGCAGTAGTGCATAGTTTTACTTTTTAAGCAGTAGCACTGAAGAGAACTTCCTCTAATTTTTTTGTCTTTAATTCGTTTTTCCTTTTTTTTATTTTTATTTTTTTATTTTTTTTTTTATAGTTTTTTAAACACTACACTACACTACACTACACTACACTACACACACAACACAAAATTTGAAATGGATCCTCCTTTTGGGACTAAGGAGGGACAAGCTCCATCTACCACCACCACCACCACCACCAGCACCACCACCAGCACCACCACCAGCTCTAAGATGCAGCCTTTGCGTCAGTCTAGTCGGCCAAGTAGGCCAAGCTCTCGCTTATCATTTGGGGAAGCATTGCTTGAAGGATCATCAAGTAAAGGAAAGGCACCAAAAGCAGGCAGTAGTAGTGCGGCTAGGCCCACAAGCTCTATGGTTTTTTACGGAAAGCCTAAAGCACCAGAAGCACGTTCAAAGTTAAAGGGTAGCACAAGTAGTACCAGCCCAGTGACTAAAAAGAAGTGCCTTTTGCCCCAAGCAGCATCTTCCCCATCCACCAGCAGCATGCAAGGTACCAAGCAGAGCCAAATTAGCAGCAAGACTCAGAGGGGTCCCAAACCAAAGCGATCTCATTCCTTTGTAGGGAAAACCACCACCACCACCACCCCCGCCTCTACCACCACTAGTGCTGCGCCTACTGTTCCCACTGGTACCGCCACGCCATGTCCTCCTAGTACCTCTAGCAAGCCACCAAGTCCTTACAAAATTTTTGTAAAGACAGTTAGAGAGAGGGCTACACATAGTGGAACTCCACCTAGCGAGGTAGCAGAGGAGCCTGAGACTGAGAGGCCAAGTGCAGAGTCTATTCTTCCTGCTCGCACTACTACTAGTCACGAGTCTCACGACGATATCAGTCTTAGCTCCAGCCTAGCAGGAATTCCATTCGATCTGGCTAATGAAGAGCTAGACTATGAGCCAGAGGAAGTAGAGGAGATGAGTGGTCAGGAATCAGATTCCTCAGGGAGCAGTGTCCAAATGACTAGTGCACAATTTTCCCCTGAGCCTCCACCTTCTCCGCTACGATCATCACCATCACCACCACCAGCAGCAGCAGCAAAACCTAGCAAATCTAAAGCAATTAGCAGTCCCACTATGGCCAGTACTGTTACCACCAGTCCCACCACCACTAGTTCTGCCTCTGTTCATCCACCCCGAGCAGTAAGAGCAGCACCCAAGGCACACTCCAAGGCTATGCGCGCCCCAATTTGGGAGCACTTTGAAAATGTTGAAGAAGGGCGCTATGGAAAGTGCAAACATTGTGGGAAGCTAATAAGCAGAGGGAAAGTGTCTGGCCATTTTACCAGTGCTAGCATGAAGCATCACCTCAGCACTCAACACAACGCTGTGCTATTGGGGAAAGATGCAGAGGTAAAACTTAGTGCAGGCAGCATAGCTGGTGGCCGTGGAAAAACCCCAACAGCTTCCTCTTCTGAGCCAATAGCAGCAGCAGCAGCAGCAGCAACTAGTGCTGGCAGCCAGAGACCAAGGCAGGTTGGAGCACTGCATGCCCAGCCCACCCTGGAAGAATTTGGGGCATTCCACTCCAAGAGAACGATGCCCAAACAGCAGGCCAATAAAGTAACGCGACTTATTGGTCAGTTCATTGCTGTTGGAGGGGCATCCTTCTCCATGATTGAAGGGGAGCCTTTCAAACAATTGATGGCGGCTGTGGCTCCACAATACACAGTTCCGTCACGTTCCACTTTCAGCAGGAACATTGTCCCCTCGCTGTATCGGTCCTGTGTTGCAGCAGTGAAAGAGGAGCTTTCCAAGGCTGCTGGTCAGTGTGTTCATTTCACTACAGATTTGTGGAGTGCACCTAGCGCCCAGCATGCCTTTCTTTCTTTGACAGCACACTGGTGGCAGCCCGGTGTGTCTAAGGAAGTTGCTGCAGCAGGCTACCGATCATTCCTTCTCCATGCAGAAGTGATGGATGAAAAGCACACTTCCCAAAATATTCTGCATGCGATTAGGAAAATGTTTAGCCTTTGGGTGGGAGCAGAGGCGGGCACCAATGTTGAAGTTGGTTTTGTGGTAACTGACGGAGGTGCCAATATGGTGAAAGCGCTGCGAGATGGTCATATTGTTGGTGTGCGCTGTGCAGCCCACATCATCCATCTTGTAGTGAAGGCAGCAATGTCAGAAGGAACTAATGTGGCAGCAGTAGTTCTGTCCCGCTGCAGAAAGATCGCTGGGCACTTTCACCATAGTGTTAAGGCTAGCCAACTTTTGAGGGAAGAGCAAGAGAGGTCAGGTCTTCCCGTACACTGCCTACGTCAGGATGTCAGTACACGGTGGAACTCCACGTTAGACATGCTAGAGAGGATTTTGGAGCAGCAGAGGGCAATCCATAATCTTGCCTCAGAGCACAATATTGGGATTACCTCTCCATTGAATAGGGAGGATTGGACAGTGATCGCCCAGCTAGTGGCAGTCCTTAAACCATTCAGGGATGCCACAGAAAATTTAAGCTCAAACACTGCCAGTCTGGCCCAGGTAATCCCAGTGTTCTCCCATCTAGGCAGCAAGATGGATGTGTTCCTTGGAAACCGTGAGGCTGTTCAAGGTGGCACTCTACATCCTGACGTAGCAGCCATAGTCAGGAAGCTGAAGGATCTGCTAAAAGTACACCTTCGCAAGCGAATGGAAGAGAGTCCCGAAATGATGCTAGCGTGCCTTTGTGATCCAAGAATTAAGGGAAAGCTAGCTTTGAAATTCAATGTTCTCAGTAGCTACCGGGAGCAATTGGTCAACAAGGTGCGTGACTGGCAGCGTAAAATGGGAATGCTGTCCGAGGAGGGTGAGGTGCAGGAGGAGGAAGAGATGATGTGGTCTGCTACCCCTAGCAGCAGCATCAGCAGCAGTGCCACAAGCAGCACAACACAGCTGAGTGGAGCAGCTGCGTTTTGGGAAGAGGCACTTGGCAGTATAGTTGGACCATCTGACAGAGCTAGCAGCAGAAAGGAGAGTAGTGCTGCTGAAATGGTCAAACTTTACCTCTGTGAAGTTCCTTCTGCTCCTAATGTTGATCCTCTTAGCTACTGGGATGAAAAGAAGAGTGTGTGGCCTGCACTCTCATGGGTTGCGCAGCAGCTTCTATCATGTCCGCCAACCACTGTTCAAAGTGAGCGCGTGTTTTCTATGACTGGAAACATACTGAGTCCACAGCGCTCACGCATGGCACCTCATCTGATGGAGCAGATTGCCTTTCTTAAATTCAGTCTGCCCAAATTGGGTTACCCAGCTCTTAGCTTGGAAAGTTAAATTTTTTCTCTCTAATGTTTAAGGTAGTTTCTCCCCCTGGTTGCACTTGCTGCGGTGTGGCAATGCCTGCTACCTCCGCTGGTGTAGCCAATTTACGCTAGGGCCTAGTGTCTGAGCTCTGTAAGTCCGCTCCCAAACGCCTAGGACTGACAGTCTTTGGATGCTTTGCCCTGGGGTGAAACAGGTGAGTGGGTCGTCAATTGCCCACTCATTCACCTTTTTCCGTTTCCAACGCTGCTGCTGGTGGTGGTGCCAGTATCTTTTGCCAGTTCGCTTCCTGGCTGAAATCATGCCTCAGATGTCCCTAATGGAAAGGGTAGTTTCTCCCCCCTGGTTGCACTTGCTGCGGTGTGGCAACGCCTGCTACCTCCGCCGGTGTAGCTAGCTTATGCTAGGGCCTTGTGTCTGAGTTCTGTAGGTCTGCTCCCAAACGCCAAGGACTGACAGTGCTTGGATGCTTTGCCCTGGGGTGAAACAGGTGAGCGGGTCGTCAATTGCCCACTCATTCGCCTTTCCCAATTCTGCTGCTGCTGGTGGTGGTGCCAGTGTCTCTCTTCAATGCCAGTTCGCTTCCTGGCTAGTGTCATGCCTCGAATGTCCCTGATGGTAAGGGTAGTTTCTCCCCCCTGGTTGCACTTGTTGCGGTGTGGCAACGCCTGCTACCTCCGCCGGTGTAGCCAGCTTACGCTAGGGCCTTGTGTCTGAGTTCTGGAAGTCCGCTCCCAAACGCCAAGGACTGACAGTTTTTGGATGCTTTGCCCTGGGGTGAAACAGGTGAGCGGGTCGTCAATTGCCCACTCATTCGCCTTTTCCAATGCTGCTGCTGCTGCTGCTGGTGGTGGTGCCAGTGTCTCTTCTCTGCCAGTTCGCTTCCTGGCTAGTGTCATGCCTCAAATGTCCCTTATGGTAAGGGCAGTTTCTCCCCCCTGGTTGCACTTGCTGCGGTGTGGCAACGCCTGCTACCTCCGCCAATGTAGCCAGCTTACGCTAGGGCCTTGTGTCTGAGCTCTGGAAGTCCGCTCCCAAACGCCAAGGACTGACAGTGTTTGGATGCTTTGCTCTGGGGTGAAACAGGTGAGTGGGTCGCCAATTGCCCACTCATTCGCCTTTCCCAATTCTGCTGCTGCTGCTGCTGGTGGTGGTGCCAGTGTCTCTTCGATGCCAGTTCGCTTCCTGGCTAGTGTCATGAATCAAATGTCCCTAATGGTAAGGGCAGTTTCTCCCCCCTGGCTGCCTCTGTCTGCGGTGTGGCAACGCCTGCTACCTCCGCCGGAGTGGCCAGCTTACGCTAGGGCCTTGTGTCTGAGCTCTGGAAGTCTGCTGCCAAACGTTTAAGACTGACAGTGTTTGGGTGCTTTGCCCTGGGGTGAAACAGGTGAGTGGGTCGCCAATTGCCCACTCATTCGCCTTTCCCATTTTTCAATGCTGCTGCTGGTGGTGGTGGTGGTGCCAGCATCTCTTCTCTGCCAGTTCGCTTCCTGGCTAGAGTCATGCCCAAAATGTCCCTAGTGGTAAGGGCAGTTTCTCCCCTCTGGCTGCGTCTGTTTGCGGTGTGGCAACGCCTGCTACCTCCGCCGGAGTGGCCAGCTTACGCTAGGGCCTTGTGTCTGAGCTCTGGAAGTCTGCTGCCAAACGTCTAAGACTGACAGTGTTTGGGTGCTTTGCCCTGGGGTGAAACAGGTGAGCGGGTCGCCAATTGCCCTCTCATTCGCCTTTCCAATTTTTCAATGCTGCTGGTGGTGGTGGTGGTGGTGGTGGTGGTGGTGCCAGCATCTCTTCTCTGCCAGTTCGCTTCCTGGCTAGAGTCATGCCCAAAATGTCCCTAATTGTAAGGGCAGTTTCTCCTCCCTGGCTGCCTCTGTCTGCGGTGTGGCAACGCCTGCTACCTCCGCCGGAGTGGCCAGCTTACGCTAGGGCCTTGTGTCTGAGCTCTGGAAGTCTGCTGCCAAACGTCTAAGACTGACAGTGTTTGGGTGCTTTGCCCTGGGGTGAAACAGGTGAGCGGGTCGCCAATTGCCCTCTCATTCGCCTTTCCAATTTTTCAATGCTGCTGGTGGTGGTGGTGGTGGTGGTGGTGGTGCCAGCATCTCTTCTCTGCCAGTTCGCTTCCTGGCTAGAGTCATGCCCAAAATGTCCCTAATTGTAAGGGCAGTTTCTCCCCCCTGGCTGCCTCTGTCTGCGGTGTGGCAACGCCTGCTACCTCCGCCGGAGTGGCCAGCTTACGCTAGGGCCTTGTGTCTGAGCTCTGGAAGTCTGCTGCCAAACGTCTAAGACTGACAGTGTTTGGGTGCTTTGCCCTGGGGTGAAACAGGTGAGTGGGTCGCCAATTGCCCACTCATTCGCCTTTTCAATGCTGCTGCTGGTGGTGGTGCCAGCATCTCTTCTCTGCCAGTTCGCTTCCTGGCTAGAGTCATGCCCAAAATGTCCCTAATGGTAAGGGCAGTTTCTCCCCCCTGGCTGCCTCTGTTTGCGGTGTGGCAACGCCTGCTACCTCCGCCGGAGTGGCCAGCTTACGCTAGGGCCTTGTGTCTGAGCTCTGGAAGTCTGCTGCCAAACGTCTAAGACTGACAGTGTTTGGGTGCTTTGCCCTGGGGTGAAACAGGTGAGTGGGTCGCCAATTGCCCACTCATTCGCCTTTTCAATGCTGCTGCTGGTGGTGGTGCCAGCATCTCTTCTCTGCCAGTTCGCTTCCTGGCTAGTGTCATGCCTCAAATGTCCCTAATTGTAAGGGCAGTTTCTCCCCCCTGGCTGCCTCTGTCTGCGGTGTGGCAACGCCTGCTACCTCCGCCGGAGTGGCCAGCTTACGCTAGGGCCTTGTGTCTGAGCTCTGGAAGTCTGCTGCCAAACGTCTAAGACTGACAGTGTTTGGGTGCTTTGCCCTGGGGTGAAACAGGTGAGCGGGTCGCCAATTGCCCTCTCATTCGCCTTTCCAATTTTTCAATGCTGCTGGTGGTGGTGGTGGTGGTGGTGGTGCCAGCATCTCTTCTCTGCCAGTTCGCTTCCTGGCTAGAGTCATGCCCAAAATGTCCCTAATTGTAAGGGCAGTTTCTCCCCCCTGGCTGCCTCTGTCTGCGGTGTGGCAACGCCTGCTACCTCCGCCGGAGTGGCCAGCTTACGCTAGGGCCTTGTGTCTGAGCTCTGGAAGTCTGCTGCCAAACGTCTAAGACTGACAGTGTTTGGGTGCTTTGCCCTGGGGTGAAACAGGTGAGTGGGTCGCCAATTGCCCACTCATTCGCCTTTTCAATGCTGCTGCTGGTGGTGGTGCCAGCATCTCTTCTCTGCCAGTTCGCTTCCTGGCTAGAGTCATGCCCAAAATGTCCCTAATGGTAAGGGCAGTTTCTCCCCCCTGGCTGCCTCTGTTTGCGGTGTGGCAACGCCTGCTACCTCCGCCGGAGTGGCCAGCTTACGCTAGGGCCTTGTGTCTGAGCTCTGGAAGTCTGCTGCCAAACGTCTAAGACTGACAGTGTTTGGGTGCTTTGCCCTGGGGTGAAACAGGTGAGCGGGTCGCCAATTGCCCACTCATTTGCCTTTCCCATTTCCTTTTCCATTTCATTATTTTCCTTCTGATACACAACCAACCAAACATAACACACACAATAACACATATAACACATATAACACACAGTGACATCACACATAACACACATACACACACACTTACAATGCACAAAACACAAGGACCTTTTCCTTGTTATTTGCCCTGGCCTTCACTCACTAATAGCATTACATTAACACTATAACTCACACTTCACCCTATAACATTTTTCCATCCACATACCTGCCAACAGACCCAACTTTTTCAGGGACAGTCCTGCTTTTTTCCAGTCCTGTCCCATCTAATTTAGCTAAACTAGGTATGCAAAATGCAAATACACATAGGTAGTTATAGCTCGGTAGGTAACGCTACTATAAACATTTAATAAATATAATCAAGTACTAAATAATAAATCTAACTTTAAAATACATTTAAATAAACCCCTATTTTTTTTTAAAAAAAAACATTAAAATTAAATTATTATTATTTAGACATAATCCATCTTTAACCAAACCAGTGCACTGCTACTAATCTTAAACATAACCGTACATTAACCCTAAGCTATTTTTTAGTTCTTGTCCAACATTTTTCCATCAGCATACCTGCCAACACACCCAAGATTTTGGTGGACAGTCCTGCTATTTTCCAGTCCTGTCCAATAAGTAAGTTGGGTTGTTGCAAAGTATGCCATTGTAAATAGGTAGCAAATGTTAGGCATGTAAAGTGGTCCAAAATCAATTTAAAAATGTAAAATATTCCCTATTCTTTTATTAAACATCTATGGACAGTACACCTCGGTATGTGTGTGCAACTCTATTGGTCGTTTCGGCAGGGGGCTCGCCTGCCATCAACGAATGAAGTGCATTCTGCAGTTCTGCAATTCACTCGTTGATGCCAGACCAGCCCCCTGCCGAAACGACCAATAGAGCTGCACACACGTACCTTCACGGCAGCTGCTGCTGCTGTGATGTGTTATTAACCCCGTATTAACCCCTGCTAGGCAACCAGGAGGAAAACGAAGATTAAACGAGCACGAAGAATGTCCGCGAATATTCGCCCGAAGAGAAGACAGGAACGGGCGAATATTCGCGGAATACGAAGATTTTTTTTTCCCCGAAGACGAGCACGAAGACGAACACGAAGAGCCCCCTGGTGCCCAAGTCTAATATTTAGAGAGCATGAGCGAGAGAGTGAACGAGAATGAGAGTGCGAGAGGGACAGTATGAGAAAGTGAGGGAATGACAGTGAATGTGGGCAATTAATTTTGTTCCCGAATTTAAAATGCCCCCCAGTTTTCAGTCAAACTGAATGGGCAGGGAACCTTGCCTTAAAACAGGGGCGTCCAACATGCACCTCGAGGTGCGGCCCCCCGTAAGATCGGCAGCCAGGGCAACCGATCTTACGCGGGCCGCACCTCGAGCCCTGCCACAACAAGAGCCCTGCTACTTACCTGTGGGAGGGTCTTTTGTACTGCATAGAGGAAGCGGAACCCAGCAGAGTTCACGTGACATCACGCAGAGGGAGGCCGCGTAGGAACCCCTAAAAATCTGGGGGGACAGCATTTTCCCCCCATCAGATCCCCACTTTCTCCTCATCTCTCACACTATCTACCCCCTCTCCCCCTTTCTTACTATCGACCCCCTCCCTACCCTCCCTTCTCACACTATCTACCCCCTCCCTACCCTCCCTTCTCACTAGCTACCCTCTCCCTACCCTCCCTTCTCACTACCTACCCTCTCCTTATCGCCCCCTTCTCACTAGCTACCCTCTCCCTACCGCCCCTTCACACTAGCTACCCTCTCCCTACCGCCCCCTTCACACTAGCTACACTCTCCCTACCCCCCTTCTCACCAGCTACCCTCTCCCTACCGCCCCCTTCACACTAGCTACACTCTCCCTACACCCCTTCTCACTAGCTACCTCCTATCATGCCAAGTCAGCCAGTACATGCTGAAACCTAGCAAGCTGCCCCCTTGTGTATTGATGCTGCCAGCAGTATGGGGTCTGCACATCACTTACAGCCACCCTGTACCAGCATGTACTGGCAGACTTGGCATGATAGGAGTAGAGGTTCAGTGGGGTTGGCCCTTCATAAAGTATAGTGAAGTGAAGCAGTTGAAACATAACCCTGCAAACTCTCCTGACAACTATCCTTTTAGTGAATAGACCCCAATGTCAAGATTTCACAGTATTGCTTCCACATTAATACAGGAAAATAATCAACAGAATATTGTATTGCAGCTCAGTGGTTACAAATAGTCTACTGTTCAGTAGAGGTAGTCAATTAGTGCCTCAGTTTTTTTTGTCATTCAAATCCATCTCATCAATTGCATTAGTAGCCAATGGGAATACGTATAAAACGTGATTCTAGTGCAATGTTTGTAAAATCAGCGAGAACATTTCACTGATTGCAATGTTGAAGAGACCACTTTTTTTTTACACTTTACATCAATATCAACCTCCATACATAACATCAAGTATATTTTTGTACTATTTTGTAACCATGCCTCTATAATTTCACTTCACTTTTAATGGTATTAGTGTAAAAAGTGCTGTTATGTATTACAGGTTATGGATACAATTAAATATGTCATGATACTGTTTACATATATTTTCAGGTGTCCTAATTTTGTACAAAAAAACAATTTTTTTGTGATTGTATATTTACAATATGGATCAGTGGGTCTCACTTTTCCTCTCAGACATTTATTTGGTGTAAATTCAGATATCACAATTCCAATATGATACATATTGCAATGGCTTTATTTAACAATAGTTATTTAATATAACAATGCCAACCCCTGTAAGCTTTTCTTGTAAGAAGGGCCATACAGACCATCAATAATATATATATAGTAAAATTAGTGAGAAATCTCCCCACTTTAACTATGCATTTTTCAGGGCCTTTTGGGTGCTTCAATAGGGTTGTTCTTTCATACTGCACATACACATTAGCAATTTAAAATTGTCGGCTAACCAAAAAAATTATTTAGTGTGAAAATCCCATAAACATTCTAAAAATAATGACGTTCCTTGGAAAGAGCCTGGTTATATCGGCTGTTATATTGTTCTGCGTTTTTGGTGCATATTAAAGTGAAATAAAAGTAATCTAATCTGATCTGATGTAAACTATGGACCTTCTTTAATATGTACTTAAATGAAAATTAACTCTGTAAAGGGGGAGTTGACCCTTGTGTATATAAAGTGTTAACCATCCATTTATACATTTCCTTTTTTCTTTCAGTGACAAGACTAATGTGGAACCAGACAGCAGGAAATTGGAAAGTTTGCATTTTCTATCAAATAAATGGCATCTTCAATTAGGTTTTTCATTCATTTGGCTGATACGTTGTCACTGCAGGAAAATAAGGGATTGAGAGCTTCGATATTGGGTTAGTATGTCAAGACATAACTCTAAATCGTAAACATATGAAATAGAAATGGATTATTTCTATTTTTTACATGATAGAATTGAGCTTATGATAACAAAAAGTTAATAAATTCACACACACACATATATATATATATATATATATATATATATATATATATATATAACTATTAGGGAAATGTACTTGTGCTGTCAATGCTTATGTACGCATTTTTAGTTCAATATTTAATTTTCAGTAACATTAATGTAACTAATGTGATAGGCAACCCATTGGCACTGAACAAATTAAGGCCAATAGTTTGCCAGTAAAGAAATAAAACCAGTATAAATTTACACACTTTTTTTCCCTTCTGTTTGTAAACGGTTTACCTCCTGAGGGACATCATTTTTAAAGCCAGGTAAACTGTGTCACAATACATTATAATCAATGGACACTGAGTCTACTAGTTAGACAATTTGCAAGGCTCCTTAGGGGATGTTAAACAAAAACAATTGAAGATACCTTTCAGAAAAGACTTACCAATTTATAGTGGTTAGAAATGGAATGTTAACACTGTGATTTGTCTTTGTATGTACTTTTCCTTTTTGCGCTAAAGTGACGTACAAATTATTTTATGTGTCTCCCATGTGTCTTTCTGGTAATATTGTTGAGAATGTTTTCATGCAGAATGAATGATGGCTTTTTATTCTCTCTCGGTTTATTTCTTTATTTCTCTCCCTCCATTTAGGTAGCTATCATCTATCTTTTTCATATTGTTATTATTTTAAATAGCTGCACTTTTGAAGAAATGAAGGTGTTAAGCTACTGTTGGTGCAAAAGAAGAAAAGGTACTATGGTCAACAACCTAAGGCTACATATTGAGCACTTTCCCATTATCCAAGCATCTTTGTTTCTTGACCACTGGTTGGATTTTTGAACTCAGCCCTCAGTGGCATATGAACACTGTATATTGATTAGTGTCCATACAAAATGTGTTCCTATTTGTTTATGAATCCTTTATATATTAAAGATCTCTCTCTCTCTCTTGGAACTGACCCATTTCTACTATGCGTTTAGCATACATGTAATTGGTTGCCTGTGTTTAGGTTATTTTTTGGGTTACTTAGTTTGTGTTGAATTCACCTAATTCACCTATCACTTTAATTGACTTATTTTTAAGTATGGCTTCGGCTGTCCTTGGTGTTTATGTATTATTAATCAATTAAAAGCTTTTAAAATAAATCATGCCGTTTGTTAATAATACTAGAACACACAATAGTAAATCATTTATATGCAATATACATATACAACGCAAAATAGTTGTTTCCTACATTTTTAACATTTCCTCTAGATTTCCCACTATAAAATGCAATATTATGTTGTCATTCCTAACAATGAAATATAAACTGCAGCATTCAGGTCAACCCCACTCCATGGAGTCTCACTAAAATCAGTACACAACACAGCAGGAAGCCGATGAATAAAGGCTCAAACTCCATTGTATGCAGAAAATTGCTTTTTTATTATTACAATCCACCAAATAGTATATGGCAGTAAGAGTACGCAGCCCAGAAGGGAGACATGGTGATAAACACCTAAGGTGTTTTGGTCCATAATTAACACTTAATCATAGCCATATCATATTTTTTAATGATACTAGAACACAATACAAAAATATTTTGTTCTGCAATATACATATACAATGCTAAGTAGTTGTTTCCTACATTTGTTAACATTTCCAAATATAAAATGCAATATCCTCGGAGTCATTCCTAACATCGCCAATCTGAGTAAAAAAAATTACTTCTATTTGCTGGACATTGTGCACAAGGTCCAAAATAATTTTTTTACAAATTTTCTGTTTCATTTTTTACTACTTCGTTTTCGGGCAATTCATTTCATTTCGGATGAAAATAAATGTGTTTGCATTTGGAAACGAAAAGCAGGGGGGGGCTAAAAACACATCTCGTTCTCTGTGTCCCCCCATCTTGTCTGTGCCCCTGCACCCAACCCCTGCTTTTATATGCCCCTACTTGCTCACTTACCTTCTCCAGCTATTTTCTTTTCTCCACTGATTTCTTGGCAGATGCAGAGACCATGTTGACAAGGAGTGGGGAGGAGGTGAGGTCACTATGTGAGATAGTGTGTAAGGATATACCAGAAGTTGGAGCCAAGTTGAAGGAGCGCACACCCTTGCAAAATAACATTCCTCAAAGTGACAGGATGGAGAAATCACTTGAGAAGCGAGAGTGTGCACGGGGCAACTCAGGTACACGGTACAGGCAGGGGTATCCAAAGACAGTTGTAATGCAGAGGTCAGGGCCGGCAGACAGGGTTCACAAACGGTGTATCAAAGCAGAGGTCAAAGTCCGGGCAATCAGGGATAGAATTACAGCACATCCAGCAGAAAAAAAAACGTACAACCAGATACCGGGCTGGAGGTGAGGCTGACCCTTAAAGCCTGTTGACGAGGCCAAGTGAGGGAGGTGGGAGTCAGTCCATAACAGAACTAGGTGACAACACAGCAGTGAGTTCAAGTCCAGTCAGGCTTCTTAAAGGGGTGGCCACGCCTTGCAGTCTGTAGGGCTCTGGCTGATGCCTGACATATTGTCCTGCTGCACAGAAAAAATACAGGAGATGGAGGTGGGCAAGTAGTGCACACACACAGTGTCTGCAATATAAACTGCTCTAAATTATTATATAATCCTTGCTTGACTTACTTTAATTAGAGGGTGGTGGATATGTGGAACAGCCTCCCACCAAAAGAACCTTGAGGTCCACAGGACCCCTGAGATTTGTACTGTTATTTAATGTAACAAAGTCTTACTTAATGTACGAAAGATTTACTTTACTGTGGGAGTGGTGGATATGTGGAACAGTCTCCCAGTAGAAGTAACTTGAGGTCCACAGAACCCCCTGTGATCTCTATTTTTCTTTTTCTCATCTTTACACTCTCTGATATAACTTGGTGGTTTGGGTGAGATTTTTTAAAGATATTATTAAAAGTTGAATTTTTATGGTGATCTCAGGATTTTTTCAGTATGGTATACCTTTTGCACCCTGTCCTTGTTTGTTTCCTGTGGAGTTTGCATTTGCTACTACTTAATAAGGAGCACCTGTTAGATTGGGCTCTGAATGCTTAACACATGTACCCACTATGAACCTTAACCACATTTTCTGTGAATGCTGCTGAAAAATGCTAATCATAGCTTGTTTAAGCCGGTATGAACTCAGATAAAGCAACATTTTATAAACAATGGCAACTGTCCCAGAAAATATGTGAGAGGGAGCAATAACTCATCTATGAATGAATTTAACAAAATGTTGGCGGCTTTGCAATTAATTTTTAGAAGTTTCTTCAGAAATCACCCTTGTTTTCAGAGATTCATACGAATGCACTAAACGGTAAATTTCTCATGTCTACTCCAGCAGAAGCCATAGTTATCGATACGATATCGGACTCCTGCCTCTCGGCCCTATCCCAGGCGCCTATTCATGATTGTAAAAAATGATTGTGTGGGCATTGAAACATAAGACGCAATCAAGGACCAAGATTTGCAATCTTATATTATCCTTTACCAAGTTATAAGTTGTCATGGTAACCCCTTGAGGCTGAGGACACATAGGGGTAGGTTTGAGATTGGGAGGGGGGCACTAATGGATTCCTGAAACTCCTTATCTATCTGTCTGCCCAGTTTGCTCTTATGGCTAAGTCACCCTGTGTTCATTGGGGGGGCACAGGGTGACCGGGAAACCTTGTCTGGACTGCCATAACCAGACTCTTCTGGACTAGACAGGTACAGGGGGCTCTATATGGCCGGAAACGTTCCATGCGCCTGCCAGGACCTAGCCGCAAATTCATGGAACTGAATGGCAGTATGTCGCTACGGACATACGTTGTTCCACTATGCTCATTGTGAGCAAGACTTGGAGGTGGTTACGGAGAGGGAGCTTATTTGGGACCCTTGGTTTTATTACCCATCTTTATGACCGGGGTTTACCCAGCTGTGGCTATGGAACAAGCTACCGTGCAGACTATTCCCGGGGACGTTTCAGACACTGTCGCTTAGGGTCCTGATGTCAGATCAAGTCGCTTATTGGAACATAAGATCCTTGGACCCTGAGCTCTTCATCGGTGCCCCAGGTATTGACGCTGCTCCCTCAGGATGAAAGGAGCCTGGTATAGGGCAGAGAGGCAGGAGTCCAATATGCAGGAGTAGAGGTACACAAAGCTAGAGGCACATACACCAGGAGGGAGACTCAAAACAAGCACACAGAGTACCTGAATATCTGAGCATCGGTATCAGGGACCCCCTGTGTGCTCCGTGATAGGATCCAGTATAGGAGGTGGTGCCAGGGTCACAAGAGGAAGTGCCCCTCCGCCAGCAACCACGCCTCCCCAAAGCCAATGTCCCCAACTCCCTGCAAGGATGCTGGAAGCGGACATCAGAGAGATAAGGATGGCGAGCGGCACCATTGCCAGGAAGGCAGACACCCTGCCGTAACCCTGCGTCGCCCCCACCTCGGACGTGCTACAGTGACACGCCAAGAGATAGGGACCTGACATGGGATCACCCTAAAATGGTGACACTTTGTCGGATGGTATCGCTGGCCATAGAACTGTATGGATGCGCTGGGCTGTCTGGTAGTTGATGGGATTATACTCCTGATCCAATTATGTTTAGCGTATAAATATCTGTGGTGTTCCCAATAAGTCAGTTGCTGTTTTACGTCAATACGAGTTGTTATTGGAATAAGCCTTGGTGCTGCCCTTGTTAGGACAGTAAAGCGCTGTATTGCTATGCTACAGTGCCACTGAGGTTCTTGAGGAGCGGTGTTTCCTTCTATCTTCGATGCTAGCTCCACCAAAATGATCCATGGAAGAATAAGAAGGCAAACAAAATTCAATAATATTTTATAATATTCATGGTGTTATATTGCTTAGCATTGCATAATTACATAACAGATCAAGTGCATGCTAATTTAATTAACAATAACAAACTCTTCATTCACAACTCAAAATATATATTCAAGTGTATCTGCCTGCATAAAGAGAGAGAAAGTAAAAAAAATGTTATTCAAAAAAGATATTTTTAATTGCCCATTAAATTACTGCCTTTTACTTCTCTATCTTAATGCATTCTCGTTATGTTGTCAAAATCTACTTGAGAAAGCTTATTGAATTTCTTTCCAATGAATTAATGTATCTAAGTCATACTTCCATAGATCATTTTATAACGTTAATTACCAGGAGGATGAGAGTATAAAAAGACTGAGTGTAATTTCTCACCTACTATAGACTTGCAATTTGTTAACTTGATGTGTTTTTTTTTAACTTAGTTTATGATTTATGTCTGTTTTGCAGATTTACTAAAAATAAATTGAATATACATTTAAATATGAAGACAATAACTTTCAACATTGTATTTATTCAACCTGCAAGTGGAGCCAGAGTTCTCAAGAGGGTCTAGACCCTCTAGCAAACTTTCCCATCTTTGTTATTTTTTTAAAGGACGAGTGGCAAAGTCTCTTGCAGTGGCAGTTGTGAGTGCTCTCTGGAGCGATCGCTGCTTGTTCTGGGATGAGTGTTCAGTTGAAGTTTAGGATCGTTGATCGCCTCCTAAACGTGTCTAGGCCGTCATTGGGCGTTAAGGGGTTAATACATATGGGGACAATATCAGGTGCTCTCTGATGACCTATTGATTAATAGGACTATACTAAAAACAAGTGGTCATCCATTCAAACATGAAGATAAGAATTTTCACTTAAAGCAGCAAAAAAGGGTACTTTGCAGTAAGAACAATAAATATGTTGATACATGACTTTTTTAACAAAGATGAATATACAGTTAGTTATAGCTGAGAAATAGAAATTGCTTCGATGTGTATTTGTTTTTTTACTTTTTCTGGATACACACCAAGATAAAACTTGATAGACATGTGTCTTTTTTTTTACTATCTTATTATGTTATAATTGTTTATTGTTTGTATTATATTGACTGCAAAAATGAGTGAGAAAATATATTGAATTGATACATATATATATATATATATATATATATATATATATAAATAAGTTATTTTCAAATTACTCATTTACAATGCAACCTTTACCTACTTTCTCAACCAATATGGTATTTTGCATATATTTTTGTGTTCCGCCACACTTTCTTTTTATAGCTACTGAATTGTACTGGTCATTACCTTACACAGCTAGGCATCCACCTTAGCCTCAGTTAATTGACCATTTTCTTCTAAGCCTTCTGCTCTGAATCATTGAGGATGATAGATTAATATTTTAGCAAACTATATCCTTGCAAATCCATAGTTTATGGAAATCACCAGAAGAACAAAAGCCCTTGGAAACCTTCCTGTTCTGGCAATGCATAAACCAATGCCCCCCGAAGGAAAAAAAACAAATTGAAGAAAAGCTTTAACATAACCACTATAAAAGCACATTAATTTGTTCAAATATTACTTTATCAAACTAATACTTGTTATGAAAAGTGCAAGTGAAAACTGTAGATTTTGCTTGATTATGACAATTTAGTTTATGAATTATACGAAAGATTTGCGTTTTTCAAGGATTAAAGACTTATCACACTTTCTTGAATTGGCAAGTTAAAATAAGCAGCAAGAAGAGTAACAATAATAAAGACAATAAATCAATTTTATTTATACAGAGATTTCTTAAAGTATGGAAATTTACAATCTCAAAGTTTTCTTATTGTTCTAAGGGCATGATTATAGAGGTAATTAGGATTTCCCAATACTTAAAACCAATGCAAGCTATCGTTTTCTGTGAAGAAGCGATGCTTAACCCCTTCATGACCAAGGATTTTTTTCTACCATTAAAACCCAGAGCTTATTTGTCATTCTTATCATATGTTTACTAAACCATGATTCCCCTTATCTATATTTTGTATACCCATACAAATATACATTGGGGTTGCAGGACACAGAAGTTGGGTCATCTTTTATAACCACAGACATATATAAAAAAGAACTATTAGGACAATATTTTATTTGCAATTTCTCGAATAAAAAATAGATGCCGCTGCTGAACAACAACCCAGTTTAACTTATTCACCCTACATTGTATTTTTTAAATATTTATGGGTTTAGAGGGTTTGGGGGTAGTTTTTAATGTTTTACTTCTAGTAGGAAAGGTACGGGGCATTGTATTGGGGCAATTTTCTATAATTTTTAAAAATGTTTTCCTCTTTTATTATTTTACTTTTTGGAGTGCTCCCAGTGCTATTTGAATAGAAATCCTTTTTCACTGGACACCAGTGGTGTAATAGTGATGTCATTGGGGTCCCTGAAACTTTTCAACTTTTTTGTATATATTTTTATGGTTTATTTACTATGTTTGTATTTATTTTTTATTTTGTTTCATTTATTTTTTTTTAACAGGGAAGAAAATTTAGTTTCCCCTTTGATCTCCTCTGTATCGCTCATACTGTGCAGTACCTGTGATCAACCAGCAAGGAAGTGATCAGAGATTCTGGATCTCAGCTCAGCGTTAAAATCTACTGCGAGGAAATGCCGATCACATAATCAGTGAAGAAGTACTGGTGCTCACACTAAGCACCATTAAGCCAGCGCTATTAGGGGCTATTAGGGTTATCATGACACATTCAATTGTGAAAGGTCTTGTTCAGAGTATCTGATATTTTGTCCAAATAGATCAAAAGTATGGGTACCGTTATCTGTTTGTATAAGACCAAATGTTGTTCTAGATGTAACTGTTCATCCTTTAGGGTTTTTACCAAATACATGTTAAACCACCAGCTTCTAAAGTCATTGTTTGAAGGCACAAAACAATTGACATACAGGCCTGTTTCCAAAAAAGCACTTTAATGCAGGGGTAGGGGCCATACCTGCCTTAACATCACCTTACCCTGCAGTTATGGTGCCTTAAATGGATCTGTCATGTACAACTTTTTCCATAAGAACTCAATAAAAAATGGTGTGGGAAGAGAGGGTTTGAGTAATTTGTTAAATTGTCAACTAGTGTTCGATGTAATAGTTAAATGTAATCAGTAAAAATGGTTGCAGTACCCAGCATTTTTATAATAATATAAAAATACATTTAAAAAAATCAAAATTACTTTTGGTGCATATGGCAGATGTTCTTTTGTTTATTTCCAGACTGGTAGGTTATGTAAATCCAAGGAGAGAAAAAAGCTGCTTCCTTTGACGTGAAAAACCAGCACGAAAGCACAGTTTGTTTGAGCTGAGACTTAAGACATTTCATAGCACACAACACTCCTTCTTGAACACATATAATCAAAGAATAGATTATTCCAAAGCAAAGCATTCTTCCTCTTATCCAACTGATGAAGGAAAAACGTATTCAAAAGCAGATACAGAAACTGAAAGAATGCAAACAAGAATCGAAAACTTGTATTCATTGTAACATCTTATTGGTACCATGCAGAAAGCCCCAGGCTGATAAAATAAATGTCAGTAAATGAAGAGCTCACATGGTCTTTTTTACCCTTACATTTGTGATGATTCTGATATATTTCAGCTTTGATGGATCAGAATGCCAGCATCTTTTTCTTAAGCACATAGTAGAATGTATAAGACATAGTGTAGCCAGTCAATTTTTTTGCAGTGGGGCTCATCTAGAGAATAAATTATATCCGTCTAGCTTTGTTAGACTATTAATTTGTCTAACGTTCTATAAATCATGATTACTCCGTTTAACATACAACGCTACCTGGATTAAAAAAATAAATATATATATATATAGCATTTTTAAAATGTACTTTTGCAACATAAATAAATAACTAATGAAGAGAGAGAACCAAATAAATATCCTTAAGTAGTGATATCAGATAAAGTAAAAAGTAGGTTTGTAACCTGCTGATTGTACAGTTGCCTGTGGCTTAAGAAAGCTGAAGGCTGTCAAATCAGCAAGAACTCCTCTGAAAAAGTACTAGAATTTAGCTATTTTGAACTTATCTCTGAAGTATTTCACTTTTATTCAGTAGTAAAACTATGGGTGTCATACTCTTTCCTTAAAGTTAGAAAGTTCGCCAACATTTTAGAATTCATTAATAAGTTCATCACCACCCCTTCGCGTGCACAGAAGTGAGACAGAGATTTGAATTAAGTATCAACTGATCCATCAGAATTTTCTTATGCGCTAACACACTTGTGTTTTAAGGAACAAGTAATTATTTTTGGCATTATTTCTCCTAATATCAACTGTGTTCCCTGTTCTGTGTGAAATTCTCTGCAGGGCTGCTAAGGCCCTCCCTTTTTCTGGTCCAACAGAATAGTGTGCCAGTGGCATGTAAGCAGGCAGACCTGACAATCTTGCCTGCCTATTGTCAGAAAGCAGCGACTTCTGCAGGGAATCAAGCTGGCGGAGCGGGGAAAGAGGCAAATGCATTTGGGGGGATTCAGAAGCACTCTTACAATATGTTTTTCTGATACATATTTTTCCCTTACTCCTGTTTTTTTGTTGTTTTTATTTTTTGCTTTTTGCACGAGTAAAGGATTTTTATGGAGTTTGATCAAGGTAGTGGTTAGGTTTCCTTCTTTATTGGCTTATAGAGGCTGGTTCTGTCAGCTATCCAATGTCCGGTGTTTCAGAATCTTGATCAATTGTTCTGATGGATTGCTCAGCTTCAAACGCATGATAACATTCTTTGAGCATGCACAAAGGATTAAGTAGAGAGATCACTCCTGTTCAGTAAGGTCAGGTTGTGCACAGAATTTTAAATTATGCAATATTAATGTCTGTCTAGTTGCAGAATTTGTCGAACTTACATTTCTGACCTTAAGAAGTCTAATTAAAATGTTACATTGTTCGTTTTAAAATTATTTGTTACAAAGTCTGATTTATGTTGTTATATAACAGTTGTTATGATAAATGTTGACTCTCTCACCCAGAGAGTTGGCTAATAAATATACCTGGCTTTTTTTTGCATGTTGAACCCACCTTGTGGAGAATTAGCTTTCAACACAAAGACTTGCTGAGTTTACATATTAACACTTTGTTTTAATAGGTAAATATTGCTTATACTTTCAGTTCTTCTGGGGAAAAAATAATTTTAGCAAACTCAGTGCCTAATGATCATTTTTAGGCTTTTAATTGTATTTGGGTAAGTAGCTGTGACATTGTTTACTAGTATTATTCACAGTGAATACAGATTCATGTAGCAACTATACAGTATATTGTCAATAGTAAGCAAAGAGGGCAAGCATTACCCAGTAATGGAGGCCCAAAATACGTATGTCAGACAAACACCAATGGAAACTCTAAAATATGCCCATAAGGAATCGAGGGTATAAATGGTGCCTACATTTACTGCATGTTCACTACAATTGGAATCTTAAAAATACAATAGACAATATCAAAACTATTTATAGCTTATGATTTTGAATTGCTAATCAATATAATTGTTTTAGAGGTATATAAAAATGCTTACAGAAACTGAATTCTATGCAGGTAACCCAAGAGTGTACATTTTAAATGATTGTTTTCTAGGCATGGAGGGATCGTCTCAATGCATTTGCATCTGCCTCAACCCCCAGCTCCTAGATTAAATCCAGCTACCATTGAGGGATTAAAGTTAAGCATTATAGTTTTAGGGTGTTATGGCTTTTTTACTCTAATAGTAATAATACAATAATATTTACCCTAATAGCCACATATTAAATGTCAATGTCCTTAATGTATACAGTAAAATAAATAATTACATAGCACTTCTATGTGTTCGAGGTGATAAAACATGCCACTTATTACATCTATTAGAACATAATCATTATTTTATATACTGCACACATATAATTTAAATCCACTAATTCAACCTACAAAGAAACACCACAATCTATGAAATGCATTTAGGGGCATACAATCTGATGCCAAGATTGTGTCATACACAGGCCCCAGCTGGATGGCTGGTAGGTTTAAGAATACCCCGTCCACCACCAGCCATAAGCAGGTGGTGGAGTTGAGTAAAAAAAAAGTGCAGGAAGCAAAAGGACCCTGGTGAATATAGTGCTGTTGCCAACCCGTACACAGCGAGGCGGTGTGGTGTCCCATGCCAGGGGACACTACACCCCCTTGGGCTCACTGACGCAAATCCCAGCCTCGTGGTCAAAAGGCCATGTATCTGTATATATTACTGACTTATTTGTCTGTTAGTGGGTAGGGGGAGGATGAGGTAAGCTGTTGAAGTTAAGGAGAGGCTGCAGGCAGTGGTGGGCAGCAGAAGGGCAGGGAGCCCAACAGATGACACTTGTCCTCTTTGGAATTGAAAGGCTAGATGTGGGACAGGGACCTTACTTTAAGTACTTCCCAGCATGATAGACAATAACCATGTTGCCAAGACTTTTATATGAAATGGCTACTTTTTTTTATTTAGCTTGAATACTAAACATAACCCAACTAAAGAAATCATGTAGAAATAAGCCATGGAAATTGGTGTACTTTGTGAAAAGCAGCATAAAAATATAACACAGAGATCCACACAGATCTATACATTATAAACATGTTATAAAGGAGTAACTCCAAACATGCGTTATCCAATATTTTAGCACCCCTTAGGATGTGTGGAAAAGCTTACGTGTTTATCTTTAACTTAACTAATAGTTTACATAATTGTTTGCCTCACAGCTCTCTGGCTGCACAGAACAAAGCATTGGTATTCATAAATAAATTCTTATTTTCCTGTTAGGAGGAGAAACTACATAGACAAATTTTAACGCACAGCTGCTCATATATAGCTGGCAGCCGTACATACATCATTAAGCGTATGCTGGCCTTAAAGTGCCAGGGCTGCTTATTCATCTCCAGCATGGCCCTGAAATGCCCATTCAGACATTTATACTCAAAAGAATGTGTATAGAAGCAGTAAAACTTTGTTAATAAGCAAACTGAACTAATTAAATCCATTATTAGTTTTCAAAAAGGACACAATATGAAATAAAAAGTCTTGGTAAAATCCTACCCCCTAAAGCTAAAGTAATCCTCATGACCACGTGAAATGTAGGAAGGTTTGTAGCTGCATTAAGGTGCATAGCTTAATGTGTGTGGGTGGATAAATGGCTACTTTAGAGCACATTTGGATGCACTTATTCGAAAGTATCAGTTTAGCCATATCCAGGAACCATTACAGGTAGGCTACTCTTTTGGAGTTTCATTCAGGGACTGGGCTAGCCATGCATAGGAGAGGAACTAGCTGTTAAGGCGTAGGGCTAGCCCTGGTTAGCCTTTAGTGGATTGAAAGTAGATGGAACCTGGGTAGGGACTGTAAGTGATCAAACACTGCTCTCCTCTATAGAGACCGTAGAAACTGAATCGACACCTGGGGAAACCACACTAATAATATATAAAATACTAAAAATACCATATTTATATAAAAAAAAAAAACTACATATTTGTATCTCCATGTCCACATTTTTCTGCAGATATTTGTCATTCTTGCAAGTGAAGTTTTATAAATATATTTTTTAGAATAAGAATGTGAGATGCTACTTTTATTAAAATGCAACTCTGTTCATTCAAATTGAAAATATATTTAGTTTATATTTTTTATTTAATAAATATGTTTGTTATTGGCAGATAAGATACAGTAAATATATCTGCTAGTTTGTTAATAAAGCTAGAGCTAAAGTTACATTTTAATCATTTATCAGAAGCTATGGGTTGCACTTACCTTAGAATTGACTGGTTGCTGGGATGTATTAACTCAGAAGTCTAATATAAATTTGTTGCCACCATATTCAAATACATAATTTACTTTCAAATAGAAAAGTGTAAATCCAAGATAACATGTTCACAACAAAAAATAACACATCAAGCATGCTTTGTGATTTGTGGAAAGATTTCATACGTATATTTAACTTAATTAGTGATGATATCGCCACAAAGAATGAGGTTCAATTTCCTTAATGAGACAAGTTTGTATAATGAAGGCAGCATTGAGTCAGAGAAGTCTGAACTATTGCCAAGTGTCTAAAAATTGACATTTACTTCCTTGTATAATTACATTTTTAGCAGTAGCATTTTGAGAAATTACAGCTGAAAATACAATTAATATTTTCAGATGGAGCTGTGATTTATGTTCATTCATAATTGTTCATTGACAATTTTGTCTTATCATTATCTCATTTTAATTCCTTGATTGTTTGTTAGGAATTCTGGAAATCTTTTTGAGAAACTGAAACTTTTACAATCAGTCTGCAGAGCTAAACACCTGAAGGTCAGGTATATTGTATTTCTTCAATCTGTCTAACCAAAAAAGAATTACAGACGCACTTCACATCTGCAAACTAATTACTTTGTGGATAACAGGCAGTGATTGCTAGAACATGTCATTTACCAGCCTTCAGGGAGTTTAAAACAATTTCCATCACTCTGCCTCTCCTTAACATGATGGTAGTTTTTTGTCTGCAAAAGGTCAGAGTCTATCATTAGAAATGTAAATGGGAAAAGATAAAAAATATAGTAGCGTAGCAAGCCTATTCTTTTTTTTAGCTTAAAAAGTAATCATGAATAATATGTCACCTGTAGCTATTTGAACATAATTCAGTGGTTCTTCATTTAAAATTAAAATAAATCCTTTTATTTGTATTGTTCTATAGACTTTTATACCTTTCACCTAATTGATAAGCATGCGATTATAAATACTGGTTAGAGATTAATCTACAAGAGTATATGCCTCTGCATTTCACAGATATTGAGTCTTCTTTTATTCATACCTTTTCCAGTAAGTTAATTTGTACAAATGACAAAGTGCCTAATAAATAAACATGATATCTGTAATAATGGTTTTAGGGCATATTTAATAGGCAGGGGTAGCACCGTCTGGCCTGTCCCTACAAACAAACATTCTAACATTCACATACACTTACACACACTCACTACAACACGCACATTCACTCTGACATACTTACACTAAAACATATTCACTCCATCACACCTCACTTTAAAACACACCTCATACATAACCGCACCCTTACCTTGTCTGGACTGGAGCCCCTGGTTACGAATGCTTAGACACCGTGTGTTGCCCCTCTTAATAGGGAACATAAAGGTAAGCCAGCTAGCCCTGGTACAGACCATAGGGTGCCTTACACAGAGCCTGGGGTAAGTCACATCACTCAGACACGGTAGCAAGATATTAGCCATTTGTGGCTAACTTAGTGCTAACTTATCATAGGCAACCTGGCTCATTATCATAGTGCTGGTGGTAAAGACAAGAATAGATCAGCCTGAATCAACCAGCAAAACACTCTGCCTAATAAAAGGCTGTGTAGGTACAGACTTCATTAGCATTGCCATAAAGTGTCTGCTTAGTGTGGTGTTTAAACAGCAAAAGTCACCCAAATTAAAAGACTGACAACAAAGTCTTCCGAACTGCAGATAAAGGAAGTTTTTTGGAACCAAATTAGATGAAAACTGTTTTTTGACAATGCTAGCCTACATTACTGTATACTGCATGGTATATTTTGCTCAAGGAGAGTTGTATATTTTTCCAAGGGTCTTCCCCTCAAAGAGACATGAAGGGCTGGCAAGGTAGCTTACAATTGCCTCTTAGGCCTCTCTATTAATTATTATCATCATCATCATCATCATCATTATCATTGTCTTTTATATACCGGTATATGTAGTGCCTATATACACAGCACTTCTTACAATACATATATTCAAGGAGTATATGGGCTATAATTGTAATCGTAATTTAAAAGACATATTGGTGAAGACAGACCCAGTGTAAAAAAACACACCATTCAGTTATGCCACAACAGTGAGTGGGGGGGCTCATACAGATGTTTAGTTTGTGACATGTGGCCACATGACCCCTGACTCTCGGTTTATCCACATAGACATAATTAATATGAAATGCAACATAGAATTACATGCACAACAGGTCACATATATATATGTGTGTATGTATATATATATATATATATATATATATATATATATATATATATAATCACTTTTTGGATACTGGATATGTATATTGTTTAGATTTTGTGTTTATTTTTAAATGTTCTCTTTTTTTTTTTTTTTTTACAATGAAATGCCTTTTATCCCTTCCTTAGGATTATGTGGTTAAATTGTGTCTCTGTGTGTGTATATATATATATATATATATATATATATACATACCGTATTGGCTCGGATATAGGCCACCCCCGTATATAGGCCGCACCCTAAAAGTTTGGTGCTTTTTTAAAGAAAAAGTGTTTTTCTTTAAAAAAGCACCAAAAAAAACATGCTGCCACTCTGTCTCCCCCCCCGAGATATGCTGCCACTGTCCTCCTCCCCCCCGAGACATGCTGCCACTGTCCTCCTCCCCCCCCGAGATATGCTGCCACTGTCCTCCTCCCCCCTCGAGATATGCTGCCACTGTCCTCCCCCCCCCCCCAGATATGCTGCCACTCTGCCCCCCCCGACTTACCAGAGGAGACTCCCGGGTGTCTTGCGGGGCCGGCGGGGGACATCTACGCAATACGCGTACACAACTTCCGGTGCCGGCACTCAGCTGATGTGCCGGCACCGGAAGTTGTATACGCGTATTGCGTAGATGTCCCCCCGCCGGCCCCGCAAGACACCCGGGAGTCTCCTCTGGTAAGTCTTGGGGGCAGAGGTAAAACGCATTGTGCGGACGGTCACCGGCTGCGGTGATGCAGGTAAACAACCTCCGCAGCCGGTGACCATCCGCACGATGCGCTTAGACAACCTCCCGTGCCGGCACCCCCCCCCGTGGAAAGTGCTGGCAGGGGAGGCTGCCTAAGCGTATCGGGGAGTAGGATGCAGGTCCCCTGCACCGCTGCGGGGGATCTGTATCCTAACCCTGTCGGGCGCTAGACCCTGAATATAGGCCGCACCCCCACTTTAAAGACTTAAAGTGGGGGAAAAAAGTGCGGCCTATATTCGAGCCAATACGGTATATAACTATGTTTCTAATATTTGCTTGTATGTCACAGTATATTAAGGCTGGATTTTATGCCTAGGCGTTGTGTAGGTTAAACTACTATGTTTGAGATAATTGAGGTTACATCCAGGACGAGGTCCTTCAATGGGTGGAGGGGGAATGGATTATACCTGTTATTTGTTATTTTCTGAGTGTTTGTCTCATGTTGGTTATCTTTATAAAAGTCTCTGTTGAGACTGAAACGTTGATGTGCAGTAAGCCACTTTTTAATTCTTAAAAAAAATCCTGTGAATGCTTATTTTTTGTAATTATATATTATTGACATATAGCACCAGGGTCTACAAATCATACATTGAAAATTGATTAAAATCTTGAAAATTGCTATCTGATCACGGATTAGCAATCATTAGGTTACTGATCATTGATTAATCTCAATGATCAATAGCCAGTGACCTAATCTTCCTTATCACTAGCATTGTAAACTCCAAGCCTAATCTAGCCAAATCTAACACCTTCCTTATACACTAACCGTACCACAACAATATCCCTAATGCTATCCTAACTTCTAGGTTTAACCACAAAACATTTTTAAAAATTGCCCAGTGTGATGAAGGCATATAGCTGTAAGGGTTAATAGTCGAAGGATGGTCTCCATATCTAAATCTGCCATCAAATAGTTAAAAGCTGTGCATGCTTTTATACAGTGCTGTGGAATACAATATGTTTACAATTTCTTATACATATGTACAGTATGACATATTAATTAAATTAGAATAATTGGTGGGGTTCTTGCTAATGTTTTGCAGATAAGGGCTGTATATCTGCATTACCTGATTTCTGTTGTGATAAACAGAAACAAATGTCAGATAGTAGCACTAATTGGCCTGTATTGAGATTCCTAGAGGAGTTATTGCAACATTATTAAGCGAGTCAGGTTGACATAATTTCTCAATTTTCTGTCAGACCTTTTTTGGTAAAATATATTTAATTTTAACTGTTATCAACTGTTGTAGCATTTGTAGTAGTCCCCCAACTGATTAATACATACCATTGCTTTTTTTTGTTGTAACTGTTTTCATTGTGATAGCTTAAAGACTACAGACTGGGTAGCACATATGTGCCTCCAAATAGTGATGTCAAATACTGACTGGGACACTATAGTTCCAGATTTTGACACTTTAGTGCTTACAGCCCAAAAACCTACTCAGCCTGGACATTTATTAATAAGAGGCATGGAGGCATCAGGTTGTGGATGCTCATTCCAGATTTAGTGATCATTTATCATCTCCGCCATAGCTTTCATTTTCATTGTATAAAACATCAGTATACACTTGGGCATTGCTGCTTTTGCCACCCTTAACCTTTCTCCCCTCTTAGAATTATTTATACTATGTTGAGTAATTTAGTTTTTAGATTTCTGCACTGTGATAAAACTCATTATATCAAGTTTTTTTTGACCTTCCATGTTTACTGACTTCTGGTTCCCAAGACATCCATGGCACTACCCTGAAACAGAGGCAATAAGCATGCAGATAATATAATAAGCATTTAGGAAGCAGTACAAATTTGGTGTTAAATATGTTTTTAATTGGTTTACAAAACCAGATTGGAAATAAATACACACCTACCCCCACTCCCCAAATCATACTACACATATATAAATAGCCAAAAGCAAACACTACTGTGAAAGTAAAAGTATTTTTTAATTTTTTTCTTGAATTTGCGCTGTTCTGCACACAATGGACAAGATAGTCTAGATAAAGTTTTCACTATGCATGTTGACTCATACTAGCAAATCAGTTTGCGTCCTGATTTATTAATAACTACATAACACATCCCCCAGAGATCCAGAGACTTAATTACTACTTAGGTGCATGGAGGGACCCCATGTGCCAGGTGTCCTACACCTTTAAAGCACAATGATGATACCCACTTAGCTGTTATCTTTTCCATGAGCTGCCACTACAGCTGCCTCAGATCCTGCAGCAACTCCAGAGGACTGTACTGCCGCTTTAAAGAGAGCAATTGCTTGTGTCATTTTGAAAGTGAGTACTCCCACTTAGGTGGGGCTTGTTTGCCTGTCGTGTGTAACTGACCGTCTAAGCAAACCAAGGCTATCACAAGAAAAGGCAATGCCAAGGAGGATGTTGGCTTTAGTGAGTGTCTGAGGAATGCTCTTGTGGCTATCCCTGCCTTTATTGCATAAGGCTTTGTTGCAACAGGAATGGCTTCAAGATGGGTTTTGGATTCCTTTTATTTATTCTGACCATGTTTCACAGACAATTTGAAATCCATACAGTAGAATCATCAGGTGGTACCCAACAAGCTTTGGAAGAATGTTGAGGCTGGCCATATGGCAAAAATTATTTTGACAAATTATTTGGTTCGTTTTTGGCCCATTCATGTTTGGGCAAAAATTTGGTTCCTTGCCTATTCAGTTCGGCTTATAATCCGGGGGGAAACTTTAATTCGGGAACTAAATTCATTGCCCGGTGCCAACATTCTCTCTCACTCTCTTTCAATTTTGTTCACTCTCTCACACACTCTCTACATGTTTCCCTTGTTTCTCTGATGGCCACTTCCCTATCCTCTCCTTTCTTTTCTGTCTTCATCTTCTCTCTTCAATCTTCAGTCTGGTATTTTCATCTGCATTGCTGTGGACATAACTCAGTGAGAACTTCTGCCAAAACAACTCTTGCAGTGATGTCCTCTCCCCATCTAAAGCATCGTGATTTTGCCCTCACTTGAACTCAGGCAATATGGCTGCTCATGCCATGACATCATCTACTCGATTCTCCTATGGAGGGAGAGGTTGTCACTCCAAGCGTCGTAATTTTGTCCTCTCTTGAACTCGCCCTGGCTTGAACTGGGGTAATATGGCTGCTCTTGCTGTGACATAATCTCCTCAATCCTCCGATGGAGGGAGAGGAAGTCACTGCAAGCGTCTTTGTTTTGTCCTCTTGAACTCAGGGGATTATGGCGGCGCTTTAGGTGACGTCCTCGATCTAATTGAAGTATTGGGGACATGATGTCATTGCAATCATTGCCATTTTGGCAGAAATGTAATCTGTATAAATTTGCAATTTGTACAGATCCAAATGCAGAAGTCTAACAAGTATGCCTCTTCCTGCCACTGATATTTCTTCTGATTTAGACTTATATGTAAGAGGTAGAGTGCTCCCCCTCCAGCTTGACCTACCCTTTAACTAGGCAATTCTTGTGATCACTGGAAAGTTACAACCATACTTTCGACATTATTATGTTTGTACACCATTCTCAGTCTTGGACAGATACATCCAAGCATCAAGAAAGGAGGTGGACTGTGTGCAAATGATCCAAACATCCTCTTCCTTCTCTACACTTTCAGAAGAACACCATCCTTTTTTATGTCTTCCCTGCCAGAGCAGAGTAATATAGTCACATTTCATCTTGTTATAATCGGGTCAGACTTTGTAAGACTCTATAAGTTAGAAATATGGAGAAAAGACAAAAGCGATGCAGTAGACAACCTGGAAAAATGAAGGACAAACTTGCATTATACGGACATATAATTTTACAGCAGATAAGCCTGATAAGATTCAGGCCATCTAGTTTACTCATTATTTTCAGTATATCCACTTCTACTGGCTTATCTTTCAACCTCTCACTAAGGTAAGATTTCCTTACATTATTTCTAAGTAAAACTTCCTTACATCACATCTAAATTAGTAGTAGTAAATAAGTGATGTCTACCTAACTCAGTAAGAAGTGGTAAATAAGTGATGACTGCCATATGACAGGAAGACCGCTGGGCATATGTTTGTTAATATTTGCAAGTCTTTCTTGATAATGGAGGAAGGATATGTATTTGTACTATTTAGAATGACAGTATATGACATACCTTAGTAGGTAATATACTAAGAAAATAATGTTGGTGAGTTATTTAGCATCAGATCAAAAGTAGATGATAACACTAATAACTGCTTATGTTTCTCTTGTCATAAAAAGACACACTTGAACCTTGGGAAATATGGCAGCGCTTGTGGTGACGTCCTATTCCTCGATTGGAGGATCTGGGGGCACCATATTGCCCTCAGTTCATCTGGATCTGCTTTGGATCTGCTTTGGAACCTGCTCCATCAGACCAGGCCTAGCCATGGATCCTGCAGGTATGGCATGCAATTATATTTGTTTTGTACTGGATGCCTACTTCGGCAAACCTTCTGCATACTGGACTCCGACTCATAACAGCAAGCCTCTCCAAGGACTCCTAAGGTTTTCCTATGGCCTGTAGAAAGTAGAAACCAACAAAGTTACAGATTGGTGCTGGATAAGTACAAGAAACTGAGAAGCACAAACTAAGGCACAGACCTATAGGGAATTGGATGCAGACTACTGCAGCAGCCAGCAATACACAAACCTTGACAGTTATTTTAAGTAAATCCAAGAGTGATATGGGTGGCAGATCTGTCTTCATTTGCAAAAACAAAGAGGAATAGCAAACTTAAAGTTGTGTATCTCTGTGAGGCAGGGCAGGAAGAAAATTTATAGCAATAGTATGCATTAGATCGGAACTTAAATCTCTTACTACTTCACGTTCCAATAAATTCTAAACTTGTTTGTAAAAACAAAGGAAAAAAACAAGCATCCGACAAACAAAAAGACATTGATTCTACATTAATCTTGACATGATTGGTAGCTGTAACAAATTCCAAGAAACTAGCCTATCATATGTCAAGGTCTTTAGGAAGAAAGTTCATTATCAACAGGTCAGCTTACAAGAAAATTACTTTTTGGGGACAGCAACAAAGTGCATATATAGCACAGCAGCTTTTCAAAAGCATATAATTGTAGACTAGCTGACAATGGGTGAACACTTACCCTGACCCCTTCATAGTAATTCACCTCTTGAGCTTTCTTCTATTGTGAGCATAAGACAGCTACAGCTATATAATAGCTTCAAATTTCTGTAACAAAAATTCATACAAAAATATATTACTCTCTGTGCATCCCCTACGTATATTCTTACTGCCACCATCAGATCAAATAACTCACTACTACCTTATTAGACGATAATACTTTTATGGTTTGGCCATCTCTGATCTTTAAGCAGTGATACACTTCTTACCACATAAAACCAACTGTTTTTTTCTTTGTTTCATTTCTTTTAAAATAATGCTTATTGTTTTTTAAACGATCATGTCTTCGCTGTATTTATTTACTATAATAACCTATTTAAAAAACGTGCACCCTGTGTTCATAACATAGCTAACTTAGTAACTAACTAACCTAAGTAAAAAAACAACCATTGCTATGTAGTATTATAAACAAGTGATCTAGAAGACTAAAGTGCCCTTATTTGAATCAACAATATAATTTTAGATGCAGTGGTAAACTATTCATGTTGATCACATAGATGTTAGTTTTGTTGTGTTAAAGGGAGCAACAGTTAATTCACCTTTTCTCTTGAATATGCATATATAAGCATTTGCTATACTTGTGGGCAGTAGGAATGAAATAACAAATCAGTCACCATAGTCTGGAGGTGGACATGTATGTGATTCCTAAAGTGACATTTTTGACATATCACTGTGTGTATTTCTACAGTTCTGAACATTGTAACTATTGCAAATTTGATGTTCCAACTCAGAGAAATGTTTTATCAGATGGAGCAGTTGATTGGCATCACTGTCTTCTTCTGTTCTCTAGACATACTTTGGTAGTTTGGTGATATGACCTAGCTACATATTTGTATAAATTGTATTGCGCAATTGTTGTCTTGATGCAGAAGCAAATTACCAACATTTTTCCTCTACACAATTTTCTAGTCTCCATGATTTTACTTGCATTTAATATCTAATGAATATGGAAAACTCTGTGCCATATATCCAACTATTCCTTCTAGGTATGCCCATGGTTGAACATATCTAACAGGATTGTTCTATATTATTTGCAGCATAATAATGGAAATCTGATAATTGTTTAGTGTATGTAAATTATTATTTATTTCAATTCCATGTGTAAAATATTCATAGCAATGTATTATAAATGTCAGTAAGATGCCTTAAGATGTGCAGCCAAGTATTATTTGCTTTTTTTCATATGTCCTCATACATTTTTACAAGGATTAACTTAAAACATATTTATTCCTATGAATGCATACATTAATGACAAATTAAATTTTAAAATAACCAATAGTCAACTATATATTGTAATGTGGAAAATAAATTGCCTTTTCAATGGAAATCAAGTAGAAAGTATTATTGATTTAGAATTTTTTTTAAAAAATGTATTGCCTGTTGAATACCAGGTTTTTAATGGCATAAATTCATCAAATCCCACCAGATGAAATATTATAGGGTTACTAAATATGTGGTTTTATTGTAAAATATTCATGTACATATTTGTATAAATTGAGAATTAGCAGCTTTGTATTACAATGGGATGATTGTGGATGCATTATAAAATAGTACATTATTCATGGAAAAGCAAAGTAACCACATAATTAATTATTCATTTATGTTTCTCATTATTTCAGTCTCCTGCTAGGTATTACCATTGTTTCCTGCACTGAAACCATTACAGTTTTGTTTTCATTATTTGTTATCTCTTTATGCCATATATGCTCTACTCATTCAGAACAAATAATATCATTCAGAAAAGGTATGCTGTTTTGCTCAAAAGTTACGTTTTTTTTTAAAAATACTACATTTTTAATAAAGTATGTTTTAGATCAGATTAATTTAGTCTAATTTAGTTTAAAATTAGTTTGGATCTTAAATTTAATATTAATTGCAGCTATTATTACAGAAACGTCAATAATCTTGTCCACATACCCTGCTGCATCTCCTACCCCCCATTTTCCTTTGCACGCTGGAATGCACGTTCTGTCTGTAACAAACTAACAGCCATTCACGACCACTTTGCCTCTAGTTCCCTGCACCTTCTCGCTCTAACTGAAACCTGGCTAACCTCTTGTAAGACTGCTGCTCTTTCCTATGGTGGCCTCCACCTCACTAATACTCCATGATCTGATGACAGGAAGGGTGGTGGGGTAGGTTTCCTCTTCTCCATCACTCTCTTTCTCCTTTTTTGAAGTCCATGCTATCCGAGTATTTAATCCCATATCCTTACGCATAGCTGTTATATACCGTCCCCCTGGCCCGTCTAACATCTTTCTTGACCACTTCTCCTCATGGCTGCCCCTCTTTCTCTCTTCTGATATTCCCTCTTGGGACTTCAACATCCCAGTTGATACCCCATTAAGTCCCATGGCTTCAACATTTCTTTCTATTACCTCCTCTTTTGATCTCATACAACATATTAACTCCCCTACTTATGATGATGGTCACACCTTGGACCATATTTTTTATAGCATGTGCTCTCTCAGTAACTTCTCTAATTCTATTTTCCCCCTCTCCGACCACCACTTACTTTCCTGCTCTCTGACCTTGCCTCCTACTCACTCTGCACCCTATCCTCGCCTAACCAGAGACCTCAGCTCTATTAACCTTCAGAAGTTCGCAACCAATTTACTCCCTCTCCTCTCTATAACTCCACTCTCACATCTGCTCTTGAGGATGTAGCCCCAGTTACTACTCGCTCTTCACAACGCTCACATTTCCAACCCTGGCACACGACTGTAACCCAACACCTACAATGTTGTTCCCGCACCGCTGAGCATAGTTGGCAAAAGTCTCATTCCATGGCTGACTTTCTGCACTAGAAATGTATGCTATGTTCCCACTGCTCCACTCCCAACCTTGCTAAAGAAACCTACTTCACCTTCCTCATCTCCTCCCTGTCTCATAACCCAACATTTTAGTACTTTCAATTCCCTTCTTCGACCTATCCCTTCTACCCCTTTCACTAACCTTAATTCTCTCTGACTTTGCCACACACTTCAATACTAATACCTACCTACTGACCTCTTCTCCCTTCGCTACATTGCAACAATACTCTGCTGTCACTGAAGAGGAGGTACGTTCTCTTCTTCTTTCCTCTTGTCCAACCACATGCCCCCTTGACCCGATCCCTTCCCATCTCACCCAGTCTCTTTCATCTACTCTTGTCCCTGCTCTAGCTCACATCTTCAACCTCTCCCTCACTGCTGGATCTGTCCCATCCGCCTTCAAGCATGCTACCATTACCCCAATCTTGAAAAAGCCCTCCCTTGACCCAACTGATCTGTCCAATTACCATCCCATCTCCCTACTTCCTCTCACCTCTAAGCTTCTTGAAATAATTGTTTATACCCAAATAACTAAGTTTCTTGCCTAAACTCCCTACTTGACCCTCTTCAATCTGGTTTTTGCTCTCGACACTCTACTGAGACCGCTCTTACTAAAGTTACAAATGACCTACTAACTGCCAAATCCAAGAGACACTACTCCATGCTAATCCTACTGCTGCTTTTGATACTGTGGACCCCCCTTTTTCCTTCAGACTCTTCATGCTCTTGGTCTCCATGACACTGCTCTCTCCTGGTTCAATTCTTACCTCTTTGATCGTACCTTCAGCGTCTCTGTCTCCGGTAACACTTTCCCTCCCCTCCCCCTCTCAGTGGGGGTACCCCAAGGTTCAGTACTAGGACCCCTTCTGTTCTCTCTCTAAACCTCCTCACTTGGCAAACAGATGGCATCCTTTGGCTTTCAATACCACCTGTATGCTGATGACACCCAGATCTATCTTACTTCTCCTCTCTCCTTCTGTCTTAGATCATGTAACTAACTGTCTCGCCTCTGTCTCTACCTGGATATCTGCATGTTTCCTGAAACTCAATCTCTCCAAAACCGAACTTCTCATCTTCCCTCCCTCCAACGCTAAGATTCCCCCATCAGTTTCCCTCAATGTTAATGTTGCTATCATCTCCCCGTTTCCTCATGCCCGCTGTCTTGGTGTCACCCTTGACTCCGACCTTTCATTCACCCCCCACATTCAGCCCGTCTCTAAAATCTGCCGTCTCCATCTTAAAAACATTGCCCGCATCCGTGCCTTCCTAACACAGGATGCCATTAAGGCTCTTGTCCATGCCCTTATTATCTCCCGCTTTGACTATTGTAACTCTGTCTTAACTGGTCTCCCTCTTAACCGTCTCACCCCTCTACAATCCACCATGAATGCTACTGCCAGACTTATCTTCCTCTCCCATCGCTTCACTAACACCTCTCCCCTCTGTCAGTCTCTTCACTGGCTGCCTGTGCACTTCAGGATTCATTTCAAAATCCTTACTCTTACTTTCAAAGCCCTTCATAGCGTGTCCCCTTCCTACATCTCCTCACTTATCTCTAAACACACTCCTAACCGATCTCTCCGCTCATCCAATGATCTCCTTCTATCCTCTCCTTTAATTTCTTGCTCTCATGCAAGCTTACAAGATTTCTCAAGGGCTGCCCCTATCCTCTGGAATGCTCTCCCCCGGCCTATCCGCCTTTCTCCATACCTTTACTCCTTCAAAAAATTCCTCAAGACCCACTTCTTTAAGGACGCTTACAACATAGCACATTAACGCCATCCCATATTCCTTTAGCTCACCTTTCCTAGCCCCTCTCCTGCTTGTTTGAGCAGGGCCCTCCTCACCTGTTGTCTCTGTAAGTCAAATTGTTATGTTACATGAGCCGCAAATGTTTCATGAAACCTGATACAGGAATTGTGTTTTACTACATGCATCTCACCGTAGGTGAGACTAGAACCATTCATACAAATGCTGTAATATTGAATCTCATGAGGTATCTAAAATGTTAAACATAACTTGCATATTGAAAAATAGGAGCCAAGAATGCAAAGACAGAATATCAACATCTAAACTGCATGCATTAAAAAAACGCACCAGTAGACTCTGATAAATAACAAACCAACCTAGTCATTGGGCATACCAGGCAAATGCACACATTTTTCAAATCAACACCAAGTAGATCTAGGATCATGGAAACAGATCTAAAGTGAACATATGGATTGTATACCACAGGAAACATTTGCATACAGGTACACACTACCCCATACACATAAACAATGCTGCTTTTATTTCTTAAACAATTTACAAAAAAGTACAAGCCACAAAATCTACATTGACGCACACATCAATACAAGTGCCCTGAATCACAGCACTAACAATCTGCATTATACACATAACCTGAACACGTAGTCCATTTGATACATTGGGCTCATCTACATGCCAATCATCATTACCTGGAACGTACCATATCTATGCATTCCAGAAATAACCAGCTGTCAAAACACATTACCCACCACAATGTGGACACATTTACTTTGTGGGATATTGGCCCTGAACCATTATATTAATTCCCTATGGCATATACTGTGGAGGAGGATATTCAGAGAGGGGAAGTTATGAGGGACATGATCACTACATTATCATTTTTAAAATTTAATTTGGCTGTTACCATTTACTAACCTTTAACCTTGAAAGATGAAAATCTTGCATCAGTCTTATTATTATGGCACCTTAATTCCAATTAGGCCTGGACAACTATATGTTCATAGCACTGATAACCGCTATCCTAGGATCAAAACTACTCCAACAGAGATATCAGAGACTTTAATATTTAAAAAAAAACAATGACATAAAAAAATAATAAAGCACAAGAAGACAAAACACATGCTATTGAGCAAAAAAATCAAAGTTGTGTGTGTTCAGTGTGCCTTACTCCATAATTTTTTTTGTATTTCTCTCGGGTAAGATGAAGTTTGCTTTGTCAAGCAACAAACTGGACATTTATGGAGGAGGACACAGATAAATCAAAGAGCTAATCTATACAGTAGATGTCAATATATGTTTTACTGCGTTAATCAGGGAGGTCATCATGTTGTCCCCAAACAGAAGGGTATCTCCATGGAGCCAGGTGCATAGAGCGTTGGTGATGAGTCACAGCTGATGCCAGGTATGGCCATGGTAAATACATTTGGGGGTGCTGGTGCTTTTCCAGGTCACTCTTCAACTACATTACAATGAAAACTATGTAATCTCTAATTAAAGATAAATAAACATGTGACAAACAAAGGGAATCACATAAAATATTCTTACACTTAAAGCCATTTATTATACAAACTAAAGAGAAAAGAGGGACAAGACAATAAAGAAATGTATGAATGGTTAGATTTTTTTACAGTGCCTTGATTGAATCAGTCCCATTGTAGTGTATGTTTATATAAATAAGCATTGTTGAATTTGGGCAAACAAGAGATTTATGGAATATTAACCTGCCACAAAATAGCATATCATCCACAAACATAAACACAGACAACCACAAGAAGCATTCATGGTCTTTCGAAAACCTATATTACTCACCATTTGGAAACACAAGAAATACAGGCATCAAAATACAAGGCCAATAGAAAACACGTCAAGAAAATTATATTATGTTTAAAGGGACATTGTGTGGAATTTGTTTTTATATTTTGATTGCATTTACTATGGCAAAATTATCTGGTTGGGAAATACAGCTCAGATTACAGGAGAAATGTGATGAGTAAATCAGATACATTTTCTGAACGAACCGAGTATAATGCCAGAATAATTGAGGCACATAAAGGAAGCCTAATACAAACCTTATAAAAATGTTCATAAATTCAGACAATGTAGTTGTAGTTGTACTTTCCTAAAACGTATGACCACAATCTTCGTTGGATGAATTACACGCCTAGAAAACAATAGTGTACCTGTCAAGGTCTTAATCCTAATCCATTTACAAAGAAAATAGCAAAATGTGGCTAGTTGTAAACCTCTACTGGCAAATTTGACATATAGTAAATTAATTAAGCAATAGGTCTTCAGGTGAGGCACATTTGTTTCTGAAAAACACAGGCAAGTTACAGAACATCTTGGAAAAATATATTTCATGGATTCAAAATAGTCTGACTCAGTTTCCAGGTTTGAAGGTGCTGCAGTATTTAATTACTATATCACTGGGCTCTATAATTCTAGATACTATACAAAACAAAAAAATATATTCCCCTCTATATATATATCAAGGGAAGGCTGCCATGGCCACTGAATTGTAAATTGCAAACTGTAAATTCATAGACAACACCCTGCCTGCTATCCAACCCTGACCAGCCAATATACACACCGGTTTATATTTTTGGTTGGTGAATCAGGCACAAAGTTTGAAAAGTGGTCTTACCAGACAAACCAAAAGAATGATCCAGTCAGCAGGAACATTCTATTGATTGCTATGGTATAGGAGTATTTTCAATATTTGCACAAGAATCATATATTGAATGCATAATGTGTGTATATTTGATTTCCATTGTCACATCTATAATTATTCTAATGATGATATCTTCCTTATGACAAAAAAATGAAGTCATGTGCCATTGTGCTGGTAAAGCCAGATTACCTTGTAGATTCCTATTCTATACCCTGACAAGTAAAACATTTCTCAATTTTAAGACAATTTATATCACAGCCTTAACAGTCAGTAACTGTGTATTGTACGTTTAAAATTGAACAATGGCTCAACAGGAAATAACAAGCAGTGAATCACATAACAATTAATACTTTCAAAACGTTTCCCCACTCAAGCATACAATATATAAGTATAATTTGAAAATACACATCTGCATCATTTAAGTAACCCACTGAAGATAACATTTATGTAGTGCAACCATTTCATTTGTGCACACAAAAGACCCAACTAAAACAATAGGTTGTAAGAACCTTCACTCAACAATGTATTCTGGCCTAAATCAACTAGTACTAAGTCGTCCATTGACATCAGGACACACACCATTTTCCATTTTCGGAGAAGTGGGGCGTGCTGCAATTTGCTTCGATTCTTCGGGTGAAACCCAAGTATGCTCAATGGTGACTAACACTCAGCCAAGTCCACATGAAGTTTATTAAGAGGCAACTTGGTTAAGATACCAGTGCACATACAAATGCTAATTAATATACAATTGCTAAAAACATTATAGAATTCAAAACGAGATCTGTTTTAAGAAAACAACACAATATACACCGGTAGATAAACAAATAAATACATTTATGCTTGTAATAAAAACATGGTGGGATACCCTTTAAGGTGGTAAATTGGGTGTTTTAATATATCAGTTAAATATAAATGTGCATTTTACATAGCAATGCACTGAATTAATGTATTCCTTCTTGTGGATTCTATTGTTTCAATTCCAAACATACATTACACATTTATACTATTTATTTTGCGTTATTATAGGCAAACTAACAGTCAATTCTAGTTTTGTCATACCCTTTAAATGTATGTGGTTTGAGGAGCACTGTATATTTTCTTGACATTATCTAAATAATAATATAGCACAAATACAACATGTGTAACTGTTAAACTAGAAAGAAGCCTTACCTTTTTGGGAAAACTAACACAAGCTTTGGTTTTCTCAACCACACATCTCCATTTATAGCATCCCTCAGCCTCCCTTCACACTGGGGTCAAATTCAAGTTTCCACAATAAGTGAATAGGTAAAAATTAATTATCCTCTGACTTACATAGATGGAGTCCTTTTTACTTCTTAGACTGACCAATATATAGAGAAAAATTAACTTGACAACAGATAGGACCCATTGGGTTCATCTTGTCTGTAAATACTACATTAGTCCTTGGTCTCTTCTTAGATTTAGGATAGCCATACATTTACTGATAGGCCTTTGGAATTCTTTTAGACACAAAGACTACCCTAGGTTTTACCCTAACTCATTTTCTCTGCCAGTATTATTAATTACTTCTATGTTCACATTGCACGCTGCCTTGGTAGCGATTGCTGATATATTAAACTGTGTTGCTTGTTGGGTTGAACATTTTCTGTGTTTGGATATGAACATATCACATCACCTGTTTTTTTATATTCTGCTTTCCTTTTGTGTATTGGGTGCATATTGTAAAACTGAATACAAAATAAAATAATGGTGTGTGGGAAAAAAACTACAGCACCTACAGGGAATAACTAGTGCACATCTTTGGTCTATTTCTCAAAAACTCCCAAATGAAGGAGCTTTTAGTTAGAGAGCTTCTGCAATATCCTTTGCTTTGCATTTTAAATGAGAAATAAATCCTAAGCACAAAAAGGCAGCTCTGTGGCCAGGCTTGTACCAGACAATTTAATCAAAGCCATGAATTAGCATTTTACGGTTGCTAGGGAATGGCACCTCTCAACATCTGACATGACTATCAACATGAAAATGCTGTCAGGGACAAAGACATATTAGAAGAAGGTTAATTTGATTCCGAGCACTTTCCAATAAACAACACACCTATTTATATCAGTGTGTCTGTCAGAAGATACTTTTTAATATGAGAATTGATTGGTTAGTCTTATAGCTCACACATTCCATGAAAACTTTCATTATTGTGGATATATTTCTGTGAAATAATATGTTTTTATGAAAAATAAGTGTTTACGTTTTTAGAAGATGAAACCTTTTTTTGAAGATTTCATATATTGTACTTGTGTGATTAAAATATCCTTTTATCTGCAATTAAATCTGCATAACATCAGTCTTAAAAAAAAAATCTTAGCTGTTGTCAACACAATATTTCTAAGAAAAAATAACCAATTTTAACAGTAGACTGTATTAGATGGGATTTACACCTGGATTGCTTTTACAAAAAAGTGCTGACCTTAATCTCTTAACTGAAGTATTAATAACAAACTATGATACTTTTAGAACTTGTTTCTGGTACCTGACATTCATTATGTTTAATATTAAAGCAACTATGTGATCGCTGTCCAATCCAGATTAAGGAGATTGGGGCCATTGAGCATTTATACAGAAAGGTACCCTCTTTTCATAAACCCTAACATCGTTCCATGTCAACTAAAAACACAATTAATGTAAAATAAAACACAAATAGTTTATTGAAGATTCCTCTACAAAGCCCATGTGAAAAAGGGAGAGCCAATAATGCAAGCGATGAAGTAGGAACTCACTCTTTGACCTACAGCCTTCCCACTCTTCCTGGCCTCACAAAAGCTCTATTGGCTGAATAGGCAAAAAGCTGCATTCTGGCATTACAATATGTCAGACAACACCTTGACATGCCTCACAACTTCTGAAGGCAAAACGGGGTCCAACCCAGTTCTAGTGAGATATACCTAATAAAGTGGCCAGTGAGTGTATATTACCAATTCTCCAAGGGTATGTAAACTTTTGAGCACAACTGAATATATAACAGAAAAAATATAAATATATACCGTATCTGCTCGTCTATAAGACGAGGTTTTTTTCAGAGAAAATGCTCTGAAAAATAACCATTGTCTTATATTCGAGGTCATCTTCTAAGCAGACCTCAAATTGAGGTCTGACTACAAGACTAATATCCACATCCCCGCAGCGCTGCAGTGGGCCTGGGTCTTCCTCTCCGGCAGCAGGTGGGCGTCTGCAACCTTCACCTCTGCCGGGGCTTCTATGACATCACTTGACCTTCCGGTGCACATTCATAGAAGCTCCCGGGGAAGTGCCGGCAGCAGCAGCTCAGGTCCTCCACCGGCTGCCCCACTAGACACCAAGGAATCTGAAGTCGGGGGAGGGTAAGAGTGGCATATGGGGGGGGGGCTTTTAAGAGCTTTCTGGAGGCAGAGTAGCATATAGGGGTTAAAAAGAATATCAGGGAGTCAGAGTGTCATATAGGGGTTAAAAGGAATATGAGGGAGGCAGAGTGGCATATAGGGGGTTAAAAGGAATATCAGGGAGGCAGAGTGGCATATAGGGGGTTAAAAGGAATATCAGGGAGGCAGAGTGGCAAATAGAGGGTTAAAAGGAATAACAGGGAGACAGAGTGCCATATAGGGGGTATAAGGCATTTCTTGGGGGCAGAGTGGCATATAAGGTGGTATAAGGCATATCTGGGGGGGAGATGTGCATAACTGGGGGCAGGTTGACAAATAAAAGGAAACAAAAAAATAATTTTTCTCAATCATTGTTTTTATTAAATATGAAAAAATAGTTTGTGAATTAATATTTACTAGTAAAACTTTTTTCTTGTAGGGTAGTCTTATATTCAGGCTTTCTTTTTTTCCTAAATTAATATTAAAATTTTGGGGGGTCGTCTTATAATCAGGGTCATCTTATAATCAAGCAAATACGGTATATAATATAAAGCCAAAAATAAACATAGTATTGTAATAATATACAAATCCTGTATATTAAATAAATCCCTTCCAACATACACATATGTAAACACACTTACACAAATTACACACACTCATACTCAATAACACACACTTACACATCTATGGACACGCACACACAATAACACATCTGTGCTCACACACACACAATTTCACATCCATGCTCACACGCACAGAATTACGCATCCATGCTCACACACAGAATTACGCATCCATGCTCAAACACACAGAAGTACATATCCATGCTTATATACACACACAGAATTACACATCCATGTTGACACACACAATTATACATCCATGAACACACACACAGTTACACATACATACATACATACATACATATATACAAACACATATACATACATCCTCCCTCCCGCCCCTACTTACCTCTCACTGCTCTTGCAGCTTTGGCTTCACTGTGATTCGGTTTCACCTTGTAACTTGACCCTGATACGCTCCTTTCTCCCGTGTCGGTTCAAAATAGTTTAGAAGGGGCCCTTCCGTCCTGGACCGGTGCGGTCCAGGTCGGAAGGGCCCTTTCCAAACAATTTTGAACTGGTTCGAGGAGACAGGGGGGATATGATAGAAACATTTAAATACATAAAGGGAATCAACACGATAAAGTAGACAAGTAAATTAAAAAGTAGAAAAACTACCACTACAAGAGAACATAGTCTTAAATTAGAGGGGCAGATGTTTAAGTAAGGAGGGTAGTGGATGCATGGAATACACTTCCAGCAGAAGTAGTAGATGTTAATGTAGTGAATGAGTTTAGGAATGCATGGGATAGGCATAAGGCTATCCTAGCTATAAGATATGACCAGGGACTAAGGAAAATATTAAGAAATTGGGCAGACTAGACGGTTCTTATCTGCCGACACATTCTATTTTCTATGTTTCTATGATTTGATTATATAAAACATAATATGAGTTTCATTCTAAATCTCTGGTCATGAAAAAGGAAGTGGCTAAGAGGTAGTACAATTCTAAATGTAATAGTTTTAAAACCCCCAGTTCTGTTACATACTGGCATAATCATTTGAACACACTTTCTGCTAGGAATACATTGCAGCATGAAAGGATATGAGACAGTAAGATCGATACAGAACTTAAATAAAGAATTGTATAAAGCAGAAATGATAGCATTATTCACATGAATGGTTATGAAAGGTACCTATTGATCAACAGCAAACAATATAATTGATATATTCAATTCAAGATTATCAGCTATTCAATACTCACGACTTGACTTTAAAAACAAACTTTTTTCTGAATTTCTGTAACATGCATAATATATTGACTGAAATTCACACAAGCTACATTCTTCCTATAAATACATTCCTGTACAACTTTTGAAAACACTTGAATCATGTATAAAATAAACTTCCTTGCTTAGGAACTGTCTATCCTTCAGCGGGGAGTCTGAATCCATAGCCTGATTTTCTCTGCACAGTGACTATATTTAGGTCCTGAAAATATCAAGGATATTGTTCTCAGGTTACTTCCAATATCTCTAGGTGATGTACAGTGTAATAATTCAATGTATTCTTTCAGTTTCGTGGTTAAGATATGTCACAAATAAATTCACCATTCCCACCCTTGGAATGCAAGCAGATGCGTATACAGTAAATTTATGACCATATAAAATGTTAATTAAAAGGAAAGTTAGCAGAATGCTCTACTATATGAACTGCAGTTCATTTTCCTTCCAACAAGTACACAAAATGTTGCTAATACGCAGGCACACCCTTGACTATAGCAACATCTTGCCCTTCTCTTGAGAGGTTACCAGTAGGGACACCTTCTTCTGCTTTCCTGTGGTCTAAAACTTTCATGGTGTCTTGGCAAATATAGTGAATGCACCAATAGCTCTTACTGGGTGTCAGAAGTTTTTGCGTAACAAGATCTCAAACTTTTTAAAACAAAACAGCCACATACAATATCCCATTATACACATTATTTTTTTAATAGGGGAGTAATATTTGTGAGGACACGCAAGCTCACATTGCTGCGTGCTACAGGCAGATTAGTGTATCTGTGAGCTGTTACGCAAGTGTTACCATGTGAGGGCATACGATCTCAGTCAAGTAAACCTTTAACTTCAGTGACCACTCAACTTCTTAGTGAATAGACCCAATTGTTAGTTAGAAAACCACTAATGTTACCTCAGGCCCACCTTACTTGGGACTTACAATGAAGTGAACCATCCGAGGAAGCTTATCCATAACAATTTTTTACTTATACACTTGTAATGTTTTAATAGTCTATGTTTTATCTGTTTTGTAGTTTATGGTAAAAACAAGGTTGCTTAATATTTATAGCCAGGTGCTCTGTGCTTGTCTTCCACACAGTTCCCAAAGAAATGAAGATATAAAGATCTGCGCCGGTTTTGTGGCGTTATTGGCCTGATCTTCTAAGCCAACCAATGATCTTCAGTGACGCAAGACATTTTTAAGGGAAACAAATCTATCTAGAAGTTTGTTTGGTGCCCACTTGGTACACTTGCTCTGTGACTTAGTTGCTATATATTTTAGATTCTTCTTTTATTATAATATTATACAATTTTGTTTTTTCTGTATAACATTTTAGGATTTGTGCATTCCTTGCCTTTTTGTAATACCTTGGTCTTTTCCTTATGATCTGTAGATATTTCTCAAGTGTGTGTTTACTTAATCTTTCCTTCTGAGAATACATTTATCATTGAAAAAAAATGTTTAATTATATAAATAGTGTGTCAGTACGAGCCTTCAAAAATAACTTTGATGAATCTCAGTTCTGACATTTTCAATTAATTATCATTACATTTCTTTTGAATACTTTCATACGGAAAATGCTTCACACTAAGGTGTAGAGAGGTGCGATTCTAAGTGAACCTGTAAATTAAAGAACTTTTCAAAGAGAATTTTGATTATATAATTAAGCTCTAAAGAGTTTCACCTTAGTAGCAAAAAAAAATAAAGGTATAATCTCACCATTTTAGTATTAAGCAGCCTAACCTGTGGCACACAATTTTAGGTATACATTTTCAAAAACGTTCAACAGGTACCACTTGCAACATGTTAAATTCTATAAAAAATGTATATGAGGGAATCCTGTCAGTAACAGCATGTTATCGAGATGGCAATAATTTGGTTAATGGCCTAGTATAGTTTTACTGTGGGTTGTAGTCCCAGTCTTTAATTTAAAGATACTGTTCCACTGAGTCAAAATGTAAATTGTTCTTTCTAGTATTGTAATCAAATATTGTTGTCAGATCTGTAATTTTTTTCTTTCATCCGGATATTTGATTATATAAACACAAACCTTTAATAAGTGTTTCCAGTTTCTATGGCAACAAGTGCCTGCTTTTGTGTCACATGGCAAATAATAAATAGACGATTAAAATATTTCTGGGAGTCAACAGTACCAGACACAATGTTTCTAATACTGCATTTAGTTACAAAGGTATAAGCATTGGTATTCATGTAAGTGGTTGTCCTGGTTAGAATAAGAACCTTTTGGGTTCCTGCATTCATATTAGGGTTTTTAATGGGGACTGTAAAAATCTATATATAATTATTTATTGCTACATGATTCTCCAAGGTCACCACGCTTTATTGCAAAAAACAAAAAAATATGTGGACCATTTATAACACAGTAGGAGATAAAAAGCTTAATGTGACACTATATGACCAAACGTATGTGGACACCACTCCTAATTATTGAGTTTAGGTATCTCAGCCACACTCATTTCTAACAGGTGGATAAAATCAAGCACATAAGCAGCCATCTCCATCGATAAACATTTGCTGTAGTTCTAGACCAGTGTAAACGTGTTCTCTGGAGCGATGAATCTTGAAGTCTGATGTATGAATCTGGGTTTAGTGAACGCTGGGAGAAAGTTAAAGTACCGGCATAGTGCATACTGTAAGGTTTGGTGGCAGAGGCATAATGGCCTGGGGCTATTTTTCTGAGTTTGATCTAGGCCCTCTAGTTTCAGCGAAAGGTAATGTTAAAAAACATTTTATACTTTGTGGCACCAGTTTGGCAAGGCCCTTTCCTGTTTCAGATTGTCTGTGCACACAGCACGGTTCATAAAGCCATGGTTTGACAAGTTTGGTGTGGAGGAACTCAAGTTTCTTGCACTCATTGAATACCTTTCGGTTGAATTTGAAAGCTGATTGTGAGCCAAGCCTTCTTGTCCAGCATCAGTGCCTGACATCACAAATTTCCAAAAGATAAGGGGATGGAAATACAACACCTAATGCATTTCACGCTACACCTAGAGCTAAATCATAGGCCTAGTGAGGTGAGCCTCCCTGCTGTATTGCCATTTGATGAAATGCTGATATACAATAAATGAAGCAATTATAATCTTTGGGAGTTGGATTTTTTATTCTATGTCCTGACAGAGACTGGTTTACTTACTGTGTTTTGTTTTTTCCGATTACGGTGAGACTTTATGGCTTTTTCTGTGAGAGAGACGAAGACTTGCTTGTCCTAATTGTTTTATAATATGTCTTTAATCATGGGATGTTACAAAAATAAATCGGGTCATTGCAAAATTGCAAAAGATATATATTTTTTATTATTATTTTAGTATAGGTTTTTACATACTAGCATTATTTTTTTCCATGTTTCTATGGTTTCAAATGAAAGCCCTGTTTTTTTCTGAAAAAAAGGCATGGGTAAATTAATATGGTAAAAATGGCAAAAAAAATGTATGGCCCACAGGGAACTAAAAACTAGACTTGTGCAGTAGGATTTGTACGAATTGCAAATTACATTTGACGACATTTGACATTCTCCAAAACATATGTCAGACACCCCACAGTATGAATTTTCATCCGAAATCCACAGGCTCTTTCATGCTCACTCTCTGAACGTCTCCCTACCATCTCTGCTTACCATTTCTTATTGTTTTTCTTCGTCTTCTCTTTTCTTTTTTTTGTCTGCATCTCAGCGGACATGACCTCCTGACATACTTCACCCAAAATGGCAGAGCTTCTGATGACGCCCTCTACCCCGATTGGAGGGTCGGGATAGAGGACGTCCCCGGGAAGCTCTACAAATTTGCCCTAATAAAACTTTGTGTGAACTTCCACCACAATGGCACAGCTTCTGGTGATATCCCCTCCCTTAATTGGAGGGTCACGGGAGCGGACGCTGCCAGAAGCGCCACCATTTTGGCGGAAGCTCATCGGGAGGTTATGTCCATGGAGATGGAAAAAGAAAGAAGAGAGAAAAAGAATATAGAAGAGAGCAGAAAGGAGAAGAAGATGCAAGACATGGAAGCGGAGCTGCAAGGTGAGGAAGTGGTCAGCAGAGATGGTAAGGAGACATTCAGAGAGCATGAGAGAGAGTGAATACAAATGACAGTGTGAGAGAGTGAGTGAGAGTAAATGTGGGCATCAGACAAAAATTTTGTTCCCGTATCTGAAACAAATGAGCAGGGAACAGAATCTGTTGTCCAAAATTGAATGGGCCAAAAAGTTTTTGCACATGTTTACTAAAAACGTTGGTACTGAAGGGGCTAATTCAAACTATCTGATACCTTCCAGAGGCATTTGTATGACTTTGTTTACTTAATACTGCAACATTGGTGCTTTACCTTTTCACACTATTTCTCTTATACATATTTTAAAAACCTGGCAAATCAGTTTTAAAAAAATGAAGTGAAAGCTAGGTCTTTATTTTTTCACTTTGGTGTCTTCTACTTTTTTAATAAACACAATTATCTATAGTCTGTGTCTCTTTTACAAGGAAACTAAGGGTCCTCTAAAGTGGCTATTTAAATGATAAAAGCTGGAAGGAGAACTTTTAATTACTTGTGCAGTAGACATAGTGAACACAGTCCCCATTAACTAACTACGTAATTTCATTTTTGGATATCTTAGATTCTAAAAGTAAAAGTTCATAAAATATGAGAACTAACTCTTGAAAGCACTTAAATATATATAAATTTGCGAACTGAAGAAAAGAAAAGAAAAGAAAAAAAAAATATCACCATCTAGTTTTGGCAGATTTAGTTTCTTCTCTGTGTATTGGAAGATGGCAATCTGTTCTATTGAAATAAAGCATAGCTCTAAACCCCAGCAAAAGAACACTTAAACTATTTGTGCTTGTGAAAGTACTGTCTTCACTAAAAGCTTCTCTATTCCCAACACAACAGTAAATATTGATGTTTAAGAGTCTTTAATGAAGTATCAGACATAAAGCAGAATTTATTTTTTTGCTATTAAACTGCAAAACATTTCAGCATAACCTTATGGAACCAATATTCCAGCATACTGATCACACTAACTAGGCACTTCAAGAATAGCAATACGTACTGGGTTAACACAGAACAGATTGCATCATAAACACTCTTTTTTTGTAGAGTTTTGTCCTCAGACGGAATTAATGGGTAGTTTGTGGCTAGTATTGCCCTTCCTAAATTTACTACTCAAAGTTCCATTCTGACCTTGTCCACGTGATAGCAGCCATGTGTTTGCGGGATTTTGGTTTTGCTCCTTCCCAGCTTCCACATGAAGGAGCAGAATTATAGGTAGCAGGTAGCCTCTTGTATAGATCTCATGTATGATTATTTGATATCATCAAACAGAGCTCTGTTATTAATTAATGATTCATGCATTAATCTTTGTAACAGTTTCTCTTATTATGTATTTTTTACTTTAAAAAAGTAGCACACTCAGAACATTTCTGCTGGGAGGTCATGTAAATGTTAAGAATTCCTTAAGATACAATACATTCTTTCCAGTGGCTAACTACAGGGGACAAAACTGCGAAGGGGCCTGCCCCTCTAGGGGCACCTGTAACCACTTGTTCCTTTCTCCTTGTGGCAGTTCAAAATTGGTCTAAAAAGGCCCTTCCAACATAGACCGTGACCACAGTCATGACCAGTCCAGGTTGGAAGGGCAATTTCTAAACAATTTAGAGCCATCAAGGGGAGACAAGAACACAGCGGGTTCATGTGACGGCTATTAAACCGAGACTGCTTGTATAGTGTGCAAGAAGCAACAGGATGCTGCAGGAGAGGTAAGGAAGTATGGACGGGAGGGAGGGTGTACCTATGTTTATATTTTATGTATATGAGCATGGATATCTATGTACACGTGTGTGTTAGCATGGATATCTATGCACCTGTACACATTGCAAGAATTTAGATTTAATGCATACATGGAAAGTAGTGCCTGCTCATTAGATGGGGAATGTGAATTATATTAGACTTGGGCGCTGGCCAACTCTTCATGTTTGTCTGCATGTGTTTGTTGTTCTTTGTTGCAGAATGACCATTGATATGATGTAGTTCCAGTACAATTGGTTGTCTAGTGCAAGTGAATTAATGGTTGTAGAAACATTTATATTGACATTGTAGAATTAATTACTCTTATTTATAGATGGTTGGGTGCCACTTGTTAATTACAGTTATAGACGAAACAATGAAATGTTTTCACATAAAGTTTCACCGTAACACATAGATAAGTGGTATAACCTTTAAGGATTTAATTTAGATGTCTGGCTCAATAATGTATACATAAAAAGAACATTAGTTTCTTTTTTATTCATTATATTAGTTTTAAACATGTTTTTATTATATTTAATTAAAATGAGATGCACATAACAATAGTGTTCATCTACTGAGTACAATTAGAAAGTCCAAGTCTGGATACTTGATGGCAACTATCTATTAACATTAATTCATTAGATGTCTGATCTTTTAAGTAACATCTAAATGAATCTAATCTAACTACTGATTGAGTCATAGTTGAAACTATGCCACATTTGGATTGTGTTTATCCAAATGTCAACATAGGAATACTTTTTTAAAATCTAATTTATGTAAATATTACAATGCCTGTCCACTTGAGCCTAACGCAAGCCAAAACACAATTACTTTATGCTACTTCATAGTTCAAATGCAATTTTGATTTGATTTTGAAAATATCCACTGTAATGCACGCATGTCACGGTCCGCGTCACGGACCGCAACGTAGCGATTCCCCCGAGTACCCGCGGCTAGCGGGTACTCGAAACTTACCTCTCCCGCAGCTCCGGGACCTTGCTTCGAGGTGCCAGCAGCCAACAAGCACCCGGGGCAGGTCCTTCAGGGTATCCCCATCGCTAGAGATGGGCGGTACGTACGGGGGCGAACCACGCCCCCTCTCTTGTAGCTTGCCTCCCTGGAGACGACGCAACGTAACTAACGTTGCGTCGTCCGCTGGGGGCGGAGCCTGGTCTGAGCGGCAGATTCAAAAGCCGAGCACTGACTTCCATTCAGTGCTCGGTTATTGTTCCTGCTGAGTAGTTCGTTCTGAAATTATACTTACCTGATTGCTTCTCCGTTGCTGACCTGTGCCTGTTCTTGACTTCGCTGCCTTCTCTACTCCTACCCGGCTTGTATGATAACCATCTCCGTTGCTGACCTGTGCCTGTTCTTGACTTCTCTGCCTTCTCCACTCCTGACCTGGCTTGTTTGACGATTCTTGATACTTCTGTGCCTTGCTGCATACTGGGTTCCTCACACAAGAACATTGTGACAGAATAACCGAGCCATTATGGAACCCGCAGGATTGGCTGAAGCTGTTGCAGCACTTACCCAGCAGATGAGTACATTTACTCAGTCTCTGCAAGATATCCAGACAGGACAAAATCAACTCAGACAACAGATGCACCACCTGCAGTCCAATCCTAATATTCCAGGAGATCCGTTTCAGGCTCCCTCTATGAGTCAAGAAAATTTGGGTTTCCAGGGAGCATCTGCCCCTGAACCACCTATACCTATGCCTGAGAAATTTGCTGGTGACCGCAAGAAATACACTACGTTCATGACATCATGCCAAATAATGTTTAATTTGAAACCAAGAACGTATACTTCAGACTATATTAAAATACACACGGTCATTGCTTTGTTGGCAGAGGAACCCCAGCTCTGGGCCCACCATCTACTGCATAGCAACAGTCCTATATTGGAGACATGGGCTTCTTTCCGCCAAGCCATGGATGCACTATATGAAGACCCTTTTAGGACCACCTCTGCTACCAGTACATTGAGAGCTCTCAAACAGGGAAAAAGACCAGTAGAAGAATATATAGCGGAATTCCGACGTGTTTCCATGGAAACTTCATGGAATGAATCAGCGTTACATGATCAATTCCGGTTGGGGTTATCTGATAACATCAGAGACGAATTGGCTCGCACCAGCATTCCTAATTCCCTCGATGAATTTGCCAGACTCTCCATTCAGATTGATAGGAGACTACGGGAAAGAAAGGCGGAACGGCTTACGACTCCTTCTTCTTCATGGCCTACCCTGCGACCTCCCATAAAGACAAGTTCTAAAGAACCTCCTGAAGAACCCATGCAATTGGGCCTCATCAAAGGTCCTCTATCCACAGCGGAAAGAGAACGTCGTACAACTCTTGATCTGTGCCTTTACTGCGGCGGCAAGGGCCATTACGTCGACGAATGCAGAACTAAAGCGCGTTCTGCAAAGGGTAAGCTCAAACCCTTATTCTCTCCCTATATCAGCAAAAGACCTCCACATTTCTCAAACCATCTGTCTCTTTCCATATCCTTACAGTGGAAAGAAAGAACCCTCACTTTGGCAGCCATGATTGATTCAGGGGCCAGCAGCAATATACTGGATTCCAAGCTCATTCAACGTCTTGGAATCACCACCCGGAAGAAAACCACCCCGATATCCATTCAACTAGTAGACGGAAGCCCTCTGAAGACAGGTCCTATCACCCAAGAGACTATACCATTACGCATGTATATTTCTCCTGATCATAGTGAGGATATAGTGTTTGATGTGGTTCCTTCTCCAGTTTTCCATGTCATACTGGGACTCCCCTGGTTAAGAATCAATAATCCTGTTGTCAACTGGGAGAAGGGCTCTGTTCGCTTCTGTGCTAATAAAGATTCTGTTTATCGCAACTCCTCTCTGTCTATCAACGTGGCTCACGACTACAGTTCTCTACCCGTCCCCAAGATTCCATCTCATTACCGCGAATTCTCCGATGTATTCGAAAAGAAGGGAGCAAACTGCCTTCCACCGCACAGGGAATATGATTGTCCCATAGAACTATTTCCAGGTGCACCCATTCCATTCGGTAGAATTTATCCTATGTCTGAACCAGAACTCATCACCCTCAAGGAATATATAGATGAGAATCTTGCCAAAGGGTTTATACGACCCTCCACATCTCCTGCTGGAGCAGGCATATTCTTTGTATCTAAAAAAGACGGTGGATTAAGACCTTGCGTGGATTACAGAGAACTGAACAATGTAACTGTAAAGAACAGATACCCCTTACCCTTAATACAGGAGTTGATGGAACGTGTTAGCTCAGCATCAGTATTTACGAAGATTGATTTAAGAGGAGCATACAACCTGGTTCGTATCAAAAAAGGTCATGAGTGGAAGACAGCATTCAGATCACGATATGGACACTTCGAGTATATGGTGATGCCATACGGCCTATGTAATGCACCCGCCACTTTTCAACACTTTATGAATGACATTTTCAGAGACATGTTGGATCTATTCGTGGTGATATACTTAGATGATATCCTGATATACTCCTCCTCCTTGCAAACACATAGAGAACATGTGTCTAAAGTATTGATGCGACTAAGAGTAAATGGATTATATGCCAAGCCAGAGAAATGTGTGTTTGAGACGCAATCGGTGGAATTTCTGGGCTTTATTTTAACACCTACTAAAGTCATGATGGATCCTAAGAAAATAGCTACTATTCTACAATGGCCACCTCCCACAGATAAAAAAGGTGTGCAAAGATTCGTAGGATTTGCTAACTTCTATCGGAAGTTTATTAGGAACTTTTCAAAGGTCATTCAACCCATTACATCTCTCACATCCATTAAAAAGAAGTTTTGTTGGACGGAAGCTGCTCAGAGAGCATTTGACTTCCTCAAAGAACGGTTCACCACAGCACCAATATTGATTCTTCCTGTGCCACAAAGGCCCTATGTACTGGAGGTGGACGCCTCTGATTCTGCTGTGGGGGCTATCCTGTCCCAAAGGGATGACACCGACAATCAACTTCACCCACTTGCTTTTTTTTCCAGAACTCTGAACCCTGCTGAGAGAAATTATGGTGTGGGAGAAAAAGAGATGCTGGCCATGAAAATGGCCTTAGAAGAGTGGAGACATTTATTGGAAGGAGCACTTCACCCCATAACGGTCTACACTGACCATAAAAATATGGAATATTTCAGAACTGCCAAGAGACTTCAAGCCCGACTGGCCAGATGGTCTTTATTTTTCTCTCGATTCCAGCTTCATATAACTTACAGACCCGGTTCCAAGAACACCAAAGCTGACTCTCTCTCACGCATGTTTGAAGTACCTACGGCACATCCACAAGTGGAAGACACTGTATTGCAAGCAGGTCATTTTATGACTATCACACAATCATTGTGGGATCTCATCCGTCAACATGGTGCGAACATAGATCCCTCTGAACTTTCACAGCTGCATCCTGATGGTGAGTTCTACTACCACAATGGGTTGCTCTATGTTCCTCCTGGGGTACGCCTGCAGGTTCTACAACAATTTCATGACTCTCCTGCAGCTGGACATGGAGGTATCACTCAAACTACGGATCTTATACGTAGACAGTTCTGGTGGCCTACACTTCAAGAGGATGTACGACAGTTCATAATCTCTTGTACTATATGTGCCAGAGCAAAGAACTCACATATTAAACCTGCCGGCCTCCTGTGTCCCCTGCCTGTTCCCGTAAGACCATGGACAGATATATCCGTGGATTTTATAACAGACTTACCAGCATCAAAACAACACACCACGCTTATGGTCGTAGTTGATAGATTGACGAAGATGGCTCATTTCATCCCTACCAAACACTTACCTACAGCAGACGAAACATCGGTGTTGTTTGTAAAAGAGATCTTCCGATTGCATGGACTACCAGAACATATCGTGTCAGACAGAGGGACTCAATTTACATCCAGATTCTGGAAAGCCTTTTGTGATGAGCTTCACATACATCGCTCCCTCTCCACAGCCTTTCATCCCCAGAGCAATGGACAGACGGAGCGCACAAATCAAACCCTTGAGCAATACCTACGATGTTTTACTTCACATTTACAAGATGACTGGTACCAATTTCTTCCGCTCGCAGAATTTGCATTTAATAACCACATACATTCTTCAACACAGAAATCACCCTTCTTTTCAAATTATGGTATCCATCCATCCATGCTACCAGGTTCTCCGATAACCAGCTCAGTTCCTTCTGTCACTGAACAAGTCACAAGGATGATTGCCATCCACAAATCCTTGCACAGCACACTTACCAAGGCTCAACAAAGATATAAAAGGTTCGCTGATACCCATCGTTCTCCTGCTCCTGTATACAAACCTGGGGACAAGGTGTGGCTGTCAACTACTCATCTGAAACTATCCTGTCCTACTAAGAAATTGGGACCTAAATTCATTGGTCCATATACCATTATTCGAGTCCTCTCATCTGCTGCTGTGGAAGTACAACTACCTGGTTCAATGCGAATACACCCCGTTTTTCATGTTTCCCTCCTGAAGCCTTGGAACACCAATCCTTTTCCGGGTCGACATCCTGATCCTCCGGCTCCTATTTCTATTGATGATGCTGAAGAATACGAAGTCGAACAAATTCTGGATTCTAGGAGATTTCGGGGTCGTCTTCAGTATCTCATCCAATGGAAAGGATATGAGATCAACGAGAACTCCTGGGAGAATGCTGAAGAGGTTCATGCAGATGAGTTGGTTCATGAGTTCCACTCACGTCATCCTTTAAATCCTGGTCCCCTGAGAGCCCGGAGGTCTCTCCTTAGGGGGGGGGGCCTGTCACGGTCCGCGTCACGGACCGCAACGTAGCGATTCCCCCGAGTACCCGCGGCTAGCGGGTACTCGAAACTTACCTCTCCCGCAGCTCCGGGACCTTGCTTCGAGGTGCCAGCAGCCAACAAGCACCCGGGGCAGGTCCTTCAGGGTATCCCCATCGCTAGAGATGGGCGGTACGTACGGGGGCGAACCACGCCCCCTCTCTTGTAGCTTGCCTCCCTGGAGACGACGCAACGTAACTAACGTTGCGTCGTCCGCTGGGGGCGGAGCCTGGTCTGAGCGGCAGATTCAAAAGCCGAGCACTGACTTCCATTCAGTGCTCGGTTATTGTTCCTGCTGAGTAGTTCGTTCTGAAATTATACTTACCTGATTGCTTCTCCGTTGCTGACCTGTGCCTGTTCTTGACTTCGCTGCCTTCTCTACTCCTACCCGGCTTGTATGATAACCATCTCCGTTGCTGACCTGTGCCTGTTCTTGACTTCTCTGCCTTCTCCACTCCTGACCTGGCTTGTTTGACGATTCTTGATACTTCTGTGCCTTGCTGCATACTGGGTTCCTCACACAAGAACATTGTGACAACGCATGACACTGAAATGCTTTTATAAACTTTTTTTAGTTACAATTTTCTTACTATAAAAATTGCAGAACATATTTTAAGACATAGAACATATCATAACTATCATACACAGCGAGGTGGCAGACACCGATGCCGATAGAACACAGGGAGCAGACAGGTTGAAGGTCTAGCCGAGGTCGGGATACCAGAGGTGAGAATAAACGATAAGCAAGCCGGGGTCAGGAATCCAGAGGTCAGAATATCATAATATCAGGAACAAGCCAAGGTCAAACACTGAAGACAAGAACCAAAACGCGCACTATGAGTAACACTATGAAACATAGGTATGACCATCAGAGGGCAAGGTCTAAGTGTCCACTGAAGGTTTATAAAGGGATGGGAAGTGACTAAGCACCAATTGGAGGTTTTGGCGCCAAAATATGACGTCGCTTCCCATCTGGTGGAATCCGGCAGCCATCTTGAGTGTGGCAAGACCAGATGGCGTGCGAAGGTGAATGCAGGTCGTCCTCTTCTGCATGCCAGCTGTTGCAGCTGCTGGCTGAAGGAGGGGGGTCTCCCTGTCCTCCGTGGCGGTGACGGTGGCTGCTGGCTGACGGAAAGGGGTCTCCCTCTCCTCCGTGACGGCTGCGGTTGCTGGCTTACGGGGGGTCTCCCTCTCCTCTGTGGCGGCAGCTGCGGTTGCCGGCTGACAGAGGGGGTCTCCCTTTCCCCCGTGGCAGCAGCTGCGGATGGTGATTGATGGAGGGAGGTCTCCCTCTCCTTGCTACCGGCAGTTGAGGCTGCTGGTTGACGGAGGGGGGTCTCCCTCTCCTCCGTGGCGGCAGCTGAGACTGTTGGCTGGAGTAGGGGAGGTCTCCCTCTCTTCCGTCGGGGTGGCTGCTGATGCAGGTAGGTGACAGTAACATATAATTGATGCTAAGGAAGATAACTTCATTGCTTTAATGGATTACCTTGATTATACATTACAATATGTGCAGAAGATTGAGTTTTACTAACCTTGTGCATCAACATAAATGTGTACTGGAAAAGATATTTAACACCCACAGTACATTCAATAAATCATTACAAACACATCATTTTATACAAAAATATATTTTGGCACGTAATATAAAAATAACTGTAATTATTAAACATGAAGGCAAAGGCTGAATGGTGTTCAAATATTTATTGTCGCTTCAAACCACAGTATGGTATCAATCTTACATCAGTCTTTGCTGATGTGCACTGATGTTTCTTTCTTATGTTTATAAATAAATAATAATTTTCTAATGGTAACCAGTATTATCATAGTAAATAGCTCAACTGAGCTCAGCTGTACCCAATGCCTATTCCTTTTCATGTTCTCTTATATAATTCTAAGATTTTACTAGTCTCATGACGTAAAGTCATGATTTTATTAAGGACACGGAGGCGAGTATTATAATGCATTCTCTTTCTTTATTACTACTCCCTCAGCAGCAAAAAATACAGGAAGTAGGTAACCAAAGAGAAAAAACACATATCAAACATATAACAGGTCAGCCAATCAGCAGTAGATCCAAGTGTATCAAAGGGTGAGACAAGCTGCTGCACTTCCTCTTTTCTTGCGGAACCAATCAAACCGGAACAAATAAAACGTAAACAGGAACAGGCATCTCAAGGAACCGATAACTTGCCAGGAGCATCCAGAAGACATCAAACTGAAACAGAGAAAATAGGACACCGGTAGAAATCGTGGAAAATGCCACACATCAGGAGTAAACGAGGTAAGACAATGCAATTGAAATGAGAGGCAGGACACAACAGCGATGCATGATAACACAGCATAAGAAATGAAGGATATGAGACGAAACGTCAAGCTAAAACTGAATCAATATACTCACCCAGCCAATGACGGGAGGGAAAGAAGAAGGGGGGGGAATAATACTCGCCTCCGTGTCCTTAATAAAATCATGACTTTACGTCATGAGACTAGTAAAATCTTAGAATTTTATTAAGGACACGGAGGCTCCTATTATAATGCAATTTCAAAGCTGATCAACCAAACGTTCAGAAAAATGACGAATAGGGCGAAGATAGAACTCCCGAAATGTAGTGTCCGAAGACCAGTCTGCAGCCCTCAAAATATCTTCCATACGACAACCCAAGGCCACAGCCTTGGATGCCGAAGCACTCCTAACAGAGTGCGGAGAAAATATAGAAGTGTCAACACCTGCCCGATGTAAAATCCACTTCAACCACCTGGAAAGAGTGGAAGAAGAAACAGAAGCATGAGGCCGACGAAAAGAAATAAACAAGGGAAGAGAAGAGGGATCCCTAAGATCTCTAGTGCGGCTCTCATACTCCCGAAGGCAAAGAACCGGACATAGGAGAGGACGAAGAGGAAAGGACGGATAAAAAACTGAAGAGATATTGGTCTTAGTCCGCCTAGAAATATCGAACAAAACACCATCGGGACGATAGACTTTAGCAGAAAAATCCAAGGCCCTGACATCAGAAACCCTCTTGCAAGAGAGCACACAAAGAAGAAGCAAAAGCTTGGCCGACAATTCCTTAAGAGAAAGCTCATGATTAGCAGACCAAGTTTCAAGGAAACGAAGAACAACATTAACGTCCCATGTAGAGGAGTAACGGGGCACAGGGGGTCTGGAAAGCCGGATACCCTTGAGCAACCTGCATACCAAAGGATGGCGACCAATAGGAATCCCATCAAGAGGAGAGTGGCCAGCAGAAATGGCCGAGCGGTACAAATTAACCGTACGGTACGCTTTGTTATCATGAAAGAGCTCCGTAAGGAAAGACAGAACCACATTCAGAGGGGCCGAAACGGGATCCAATGACCTGCCCAGGCACCAGCCAGACCAGGATCGCCACGCCGAAGCATAGGCACGTCTAGTGCCTGGAGCCCACGCATCTGCCAGGAGGAGGAGAGTTCGTTGTGAAACACCCTCGACAGACCAGGGTCCCCGGAAACACGCCAGGCCACCAACTGGAGTTTGTTCAGGAGTATCAGATCGTGCGGACGACGGTCCGGATCGAGGAGCAGGTCCTGGAAGGTCGGGATAAGTCTGGGAAAATCCGTCGACGTCTCCAACAGCCTGGGGAACCAGGGCTGAGACTGCCACAGCGGAGTTATCAGAACCAGGGATACCTGGAACCGTATCATATGCAGGATCGTCCGCGCAATCATGCTGAACGGTGGGAACGCGTAGAGAAGGACCTTCGGCCACTGTTGGAGAAATGCGTCCGTGGCCATCGCCTCTGGATCGGGTCTCCAACTGAAGAACCTTGGAAGATGGGAATTCAGGCGAGACGCAAACAAGTCTATCTCCATCGGACCCCATAGACGTTGAAGGAGGGCAAAGACAGAAGGATGAAGGTGCCAATCTCCGGAATCCCTGAGAAAACGCGAATTCCAGTCCGCCGTGGTGTTGGAAAGACCGGGAATGTGAACTGCGGTCACGGAGATTCCATGAAGAAGACAGTGCCTCCAGAAATCTCGTGCGAGACATGCCAACAGTTTGGACTTGGTGCCCCCGAGATGGTTGATATATCTCACCGCTGCAACGTTGTCCAGCTTGAGAAGTATGGAACAAGCGGCCCCGGACGGCGCCAGACTCCGGATGGCAAACGAGCCGGCTAACAACTCCAGGCAATTGATGTGGAGCAGGGACTCTTCTGAGGACCATCTGCCGCCTGTAGATATAGTCCCGTAGCGCGCTCCCCAACCATGTAAGCTGGCGTCCGATTCTATAACCACGTCTGGAGTGGTGCCGAAGATGGCTCTGCCATTCCAGGCTTCCATGTGGGACAGCCACCACGTCAGCTCGTCCCTGGATTCGGCATCGAGAGAAATACAATTTTCGTAAGAGGGAACCGAAGACAGAGAAGAAGTCCGTAACCTTTGCAGTGCCCGGTAGTGAAGAGGACCCGGGAAAATGGCCTGAATGGAAGAGGACAATAGTCCTATCATCCTCGCCAGTTGCCGCACGGTCACCGTCTCTAAACACAGCAGGCGCCTGATCTCCTTCTTGATCGCCACGATCTTGGAGTGAGGAAGGAAAAGAGACTGATGCACGGAGTCTATCCGAAATCCCAGAAATTCCATAGTCTGGGAGGGAACGAAGCAAGATTTTTCGCCATTTATGAGAAAACCCAGGGACTGGAGAAGGTGAAGAGCCCAAGCGAGATGTGAGCGGAGGAGCGTCGGGGACTGAGCCAGAATGAGGATATCGTCCAGATAGATTATCAGACGTACTCCCCGAGAACGAAGGAAAGCCACCACCGGTTTCATGACCTTCGTAAAACACCACGGGGCTGAAGACAGACCGAACGGAAGACAGGTAAACTTCCACTTCTGGCCTTCCCAAATGAACTGAAGGAAATCCTGATGAGAGTCTGCAATCGGGATCGTGAAATATGCGTCCTGAAGATCCAATTTCACCATCCAATCCCCTGGTAACAAAAGGTCCCGGAGACAATGGATCCCTTCCATTTTGAAGTGGTGATACACCACAAACGCGTTGAGGGGTCGAAGGTTGATGACCGGCCGGGAACCCCCTCCTTTCTTGGGAACGAGGAAAAGTGAACTGACAAACCCGGGAACGAGCATGGGGGTTGGAAGAATAGCCCCTTTTTGAAAAAGTGACCTTACCTCGTCGGAAATCAGTTGTCTCTGAAGCAGTGGAAACCTTGGGGAAGGAGGCAGACGAGCCTGTCGAGGAAAAACGGTTAATTCCAACTGATAACCCTTGACCGTATGCAACACCCAAGCGTCTGAGGTAATTAAAGCCCAAACGTGGGCAAAAGCCGCTAGTCGACCGCCCACCTTCGCGGGGGGGGGGAAGAGGGTGAAAGGACTTACCGTAAGGACGCTTGGAGGCAAAATATCCTCTGGTACCTCTGGTGGGTCCAGGGCGGCTTCTGGAAGGAAAGAAGGGTGTCGACCTCTGGTCAGGGAAGGCAGGACGTTGGGAGAAGGAGCCTCTATAGGTCCCGTGGAATCTGGAACCCCGGCCAGACGAACGGCCCCTGCTTCGTCCGGCCCCTGCAAAAACTCTAGGGGCAAAAACTCGTTTCATAGAAGACTGAGCCTTATCGAGGGCCGTAAAAGTCTTCACAAAAGAGCCAACATTTTTGACAAACGAGTCACCAAATAGCAGGCCTTTGGCCGATGGACCCGGCTCCTGAGTAGCCATATTGACCAATTTGGGCTCAATCTTGATCAGGATGGACTTGCGCCTCTCCGCACAGAGAGCGGCATTAGCGTTGCCTGTCAGACAAACCAAGCGCTGAAGCCAGCCCAGAGCCTCGTTAAAATCGAAAGAGTCAGGAGAAGCTCTCCCTGCCTCAAGCAATTCAAACAGTTTAGTGATGGGGCCCAAGCTGTCTAGGAGTTTATCCTGACAGTGGCGAAGGGAGAACTCTAAACCCTTCCTGGGCTTCCAGCCTGTCTTAGATAGAAACTGTATAATTTGAGGGTCAACCTCGGGAGTCTTACAGACCTCATTAGGCACTATGGGTCTGGGACATTCAGCCCTAAGTTTACGTCTACTCTCCTTAGTGAGGGGTTTGCGAACCCGGAGAGCGAGATATTGGGCGATATGTGCCGGGGGGTCCCATTCGGCAGAACGCGGGTGGCGTAAGTTATCTGGATCGAATAGGGGATTGCCCTGAGGGTCTCTAACATCAACATCGGTCTCACCAGATGGGTAAAGAACCGGAACAGTATCAACCCCAGAGGGGGATAAATCAAACTCAGGGGATTCGCCCTCATCAGAAATGTCAGAACCGGGATCCTTATATGAAATAAGGTCATCACCACTCTCATCAGATTCTGATGAATCAACCTGAGCCTTAGCTCTTTTCCAGTGTCTGGCCGTTTTTGTCCGGTCAGGGACTCTTTTGCGCGGTGCATCAGCGCTCTCAGTGACAGGAATAGGGACCTTGCCCATCACGACAGTAGCATGGCTGTCAGTCAGGAGTGGAGAAAGGTGTTTAGATTTAAATAAGGCCTTTTTGCCTGCAGCAGGAGCTGCTACAGTAATGGGAGCTGAGGTCACAGGAGCCTGGACCAAAGCTTGTTGTATAGATTGGGTTATAGAATGAGACATTGCACCCATAGCAGAGGACAGGGCTTTAGAAATGGAGTGGGACATGGTAGCATCCAAAAGGGACTGGAAATCCTCAGATGACAGAGGCTGAGCATCATCATGGGCACTAATGGAGGAACCTGCAGCCCCAGTAGGAGCAGTCTGATCACTAAAATGATCCATAACCCTAAAACAGCAAATACCGGCAAATAAATGAAAGCAAAGGGTTGATTAACCCGAGAGGAAACACCTGGAGAAAAAACGAAGGAGCTGGGATGACTACCGGCGAAGAGAACGCAGCTGGAATCGCGGGAAACCAGAAAGAAGTGTGCGAACCAAGATGGCCGCCGTACGAGTCAGTGCGCATGCGCGCACAAGACTCGCCGGCAGAAAAACGAAGCCAGAGATGCAGAAGCTCCGAGAAGAGCACCGCAATACCGGCAAAGAAAACCGGAGGAACCAGGAAGGTAAGAGATCCGTAAAACGGCTGAAACCGAAGAATAAACGAACAGCAAAGGTGGCAAGGGGACAAATACAAATGAGAAACGAATGGAAAAATAATAGCAATGACAGAAATAAACGAAGCAATCATAAGGCAGAAATCAAACGGATAATGAATTAAATAATAAAGCAGAAACCAATCATGGATAGAATAATACAGAGCATAGAAATACTTAACTGTCCGCTGAGGGAGCAGCAAGAAAAGAGGAAGTGCAGCAGCTTGTCTCACCCTTTGATACACTTGGATCTACTGCTGATTGGCTGACCTGTTATATGTTTGATATGTGTTTTTTCTCTTTGGTTACCTACTTCCTGTATTTTTTGCTGCTGAGGGAGTAGTAATAAAGAAAGAGAATGCATTATAATAGGAGCCTCCGTGTCCTTAATAAAATTGACAGTTATATGCAGGATAAAAAATAGATGGGGATACAATTTGACACCCTTAGTCCATGGTTTTAACCATGATAAAGAGTTTATGTCACACTACCCACAAATATAAATGTATACAGGCACATAGCATGGGACAGTTAATACTAAAAAAGACTGCTTGTGCTAAATGCTACATTTCACACTTTCCAAATCATGAATTTGCGTCATTGAAATTCTTACTCAATAACTCAGTCTTTATTCCTGATTTCTGCAGATTAAATAAATGTTTATACTGAAACCTATGAACTTGATGTAGAGTGTAATATCTAGAAATCAATGGTGGTGATGATAAAAAAAAAAAGTCATTGTCAGCGTGATTGACATGAGCAATAAACCCTTTCCACATTGAATCATCTCTACCTCCAAATCATTATATTTGGACATTAGGACATTTAGTCACTTCAATACATAAATGCTTGTGTCAGTTAATCACTTTATTAAAGTACATTTAACTATTTTATGTGTTTGAGTTTATGTTAGGGTCTGTCATCTTTTTTTTACTTTTGCATTATTTTTAATTATGCTGTTAAATTTAATTCATTGTAATTCTCACTTAAATGAGATATGTTCTAATGTTTGATGTGTAGGACACCAATTTCAATAACTCAAACTTAATCAGTTGTTTTGTGGTATTCTATAGAACCTTGTAACATATCCTCCAATTACCGAAGGGCCGAAGGATGAATAAAAAGGTGGCACCTTGTTGGTAGATTATTCAGAAATCTATCAATTGCAGGTCTAGGCACCAAATTAGTCATTTTCCAGAATTTTATGTATGTATTTCCATGTATTATGGAATTTGCCATTGAATAAGACCACATTAGAGGTGCTTTCTCTTGTATAACATAGTTCCTTTATAGCCACACATTACTCTCCACAAACTCCCATCAATTTCCATTAATGTAATATTTGATATAATTGAATGTAACTGTTTTCATCTGGTTTTACTTTTATATGATTTATTTTACGTGATTTTATCATTGCCACTATAAAAGCTGAGCTCTATTTTATTGTCCTACTGATAAAAATCTATTTCATTCATATATTACTCATTGAGGGGAATTTTCTAAGCCTTTTTATGAAGGATCTGTGTCATAGTCATGTTGAAGCAAGGAACAATCAGTTGTAGCAATGTATCCATGTAATAAAGACACCAGTATAACCAGGGAATATCAATATTCAATATTCAAATTACAAGAAATGCCAAGACTCTTTCAACACGTACACAATAAAATATGTAGAAAATGCTTTCTACCATGCCTTGGACATGTTTGGGCCAAACAAATAGTAGCCCACATCCTTTTAATTTCCAAATCAACCAGAAATATAAAGATGTAAAGATTTAAAAAACCTTTCCTCCCCGCACTTCTCAAGTACTCATTGTATCATTGAGATTGCTATTGTTACTTTTATTGAATATTCACACAGATGCATCTAAAATTACCAAACCTAAAATTGTTAAATTAACAAACCTTAAAAAATAAAACATGTCAATTTATATAATCACCTTAACCATCTTTATATACATAATTTAGATATCTTAGATGTAATTAATACATTGAAAATATAATGGCAACCAGTCCAGGACTGGCCATCACACTGGTACCCTCTGTGCCTACTACTGCTATCGCCACTAGTACAGCTCATCCCTTATAGTGACAACTGCCTGCTGGCAAAGTGGTAAAAGTCTAACCAGCTGATGTAAGACTGTAGTGTCTGGCTGTGCTGTATCCAGAAGGTGTTCACACACGATTCATTGCCCGCTAGCCATAAAGTGGCTAGGGTAAATTTTTGTTGTCTGTTCCTTTTATATCTACTTAAAAAACTAGCTTTGCATGTATATGGATAAACAGTTATATATCAAATGTTTTTTTCACATAAAATGTTAGTTGAACAATTAGTGCTGTTAACAAAACACGCCAGTTACACAGATCCTATTCTATAATGGTTATTTTTATATTTCTGTTGCATACAAAACAAGTATCTGTAACTAAAGCCTAATTTGATAGTTCTCCAATGCTCTGAAATCCAAATCCCCTGTTATACTTTCTATGACAAATTATTACTATTTGTCAAACAGAGCAAAGCAGGTCAGAATCCAAATTACCCTTAATCCTTGTGGTGGTAATTTGCTGTCAAGATTGCAGCAATAAGTAAAATGGAGAAGCCTGGTGACAGTCTGTATGTAATAAAGCTATAAATAATAACAACATCTGTGTAAAACCAATATAATCTTCCCAGCACTTTAAAGCATTGCATTTCAATGAATTTATACAAACAGGGTTAGGCGATTCATTTGTAACTGCTCATTATATTAGATAGTACACCAACTTTTTTTCAATATTGATGCATTTCCAGATGCTGGGCACCTTCTATCTTGATTGCTGATCTTGCATAGAATAGTTTGGACTATATATGTAGATTGTTAAGGTATAGTGTTGGCAAAATACATAGTAATCACAGGTGAAAAAAATGTTCTTTTTAATGATTGGGGGATAATTGTTTTTATAATTTTCAATCTTAATCACATTAACATTATCCTAAACAAGCATGGTTACTTGGATATCCTGAAACTTTTGCCCTCCATCTTTATTAAACCAGATAACCCGTTTAATAAAGATAACGTGCCCTATAAACGTCATGCTACCCTGCTGCTTTTTTTGCTTCAAGACAAACCAAACCTTTGTCATGTTTTCATCTTTATTATCACTAATTTTTTATGGATGCATGGAGCTAGGTGAAAGAATAGATTATGAAAGTTGTGGAAGTGCTTGCCCATCTAGGTGCAGTAGGTCTCAGAGGCTGATCAGAACCTAATAGGTGTACAGTATTTGAGAAGATACCCAATTCTCTTTATGTGTTTTCAACTAACAAAATTTCAAAAACATATCTAATGAAATAAATTCCTTCAAGAAGTGCTCACATAATAATGAACAAATGACATTTATGTAGATTCGTACACACTAAGGCTAGGTTTCCACTTGGGTTTTTTTCCTGCGTTATTTTCTTGATGAAAAACGCCAGGAAAACTGCCACTGCATTTTCCTGCGTTTTGGCGTTTTTTCTGGCGTTTTAGCCTTTCTGTGGAAATTGCTTTTTTGACCATAGGCAGTTTTTCCAGCCTTTATACGTTAGAATTTTCACCTAGCTAAAAGGGATTAGGATAAATGGCAAGTATCTGCCCCCTCCTTATGTAATTTCCTTGGTGGAGTTCTACTTAAACACGCCCCGGCGGACCCTTTTGTCTCTTTTCTGTGGTTTGTAAGGCCTGCTTTATTCCGAATGTCTGCTCCTCTAGGAAGATTGGCCCCAAATGTTTTCCGTTGCTTTTGGCACGCAGGATCCAGTTAGGTATGTTTGTTTGTAATGGCATGTTTGTTCCAAATAGTGTATAATTCAATATGAACTTTGTTTTGTGTGAAACTGTTTGTTTCCAGCCAATTTCTCGTAGGACACACAGATACTGGGTCCATCCTCTGCATTGTAACTGTGGAAAAAAACGCCATAAAAAACGCCAAGGCAAAACCCACATGGCTTTTTCATGGCGTTTTTTCTCTCCCATAGACTTCTTTTGGAGAAAAACGCCAAGATTTCCTTGCAAAAAACGCCAACATGTGTCAACATGCTGCGATTCTGAAAAACTGCCACAGAGCCCAAAAAAGCAGTAAAACGTCAAAGAGGACTGAAATGACTTTGATATTGTTTGATTGTCAAGAATTAAGGTATCATAATAGAAACCATAACACATACATTATATACAATTTACTTCTATATAACAGAGAACAATGCCACGCAAGCTGAAATATTTTCACAGCTCAGACAAAACATCTTCCATTTTGTGTTTTTATGCCTTTTTTCATCATAAGACTTTGTTAAATACCAACGCTGACAAAGATAAACATCTGCTCTAATTCTTGAGTAAAAAAACCGTGAAGATAAACTACACCTAACATTTGCAGTTCTACAGTAGGGAAAATAATATATTTGTTATGAGATAAAGACTGTAAAAAAGGGACAGCTATTTACGGAACAAAACTAAAAGATAAATAAAGGTTCTAGGCTTTTAACCAAATGATGGGAAAAGTGATCATTTATGTCTTATTTACTAAGCAAAACAAATTATCTGCATATCAAATTATGACATGGTTGGATGGGTTTGGTGTGGAATAGTTGACTGACCCGCGCAGAGCCCTGACCTCAACCCCATCGAACACCTTTGGGATGAACTGGAAAAGAGATTGCGAGCCAGGCCTTCTCGTCCAACATCAGTGCCTGACCTCACAAATGCTCTACTGGATTAATGGGCAAAAAATCCCACAGAAACACTCCAAAATCTTGTGGAAAGCCTTCCCAGAAGAGTGTAAGCTGTTATAGCTGCAAAGGGAAACCAACTAGATATCAATGCCTATGTATTTAAAATGTGATTTTCATAAAAGTTCCTGTTGGTGTAATGGTCAGGTGCCCCAATACTTTTGTCCATATAGTGCATATATTTCTTGAAAGCTCAAATCTAGGGCCATAAAACAAGTGTATAAACCTTGTGGGTCACAAACAACACTGAAATATATTTTTTAGTAAATTGTTTTATTTTTTCATACCCAACAAATACAGCATTGGAATATATGATTATGTATTTCTCAAATGTTAGCTAAATGAAATAGTACATAAATATTACATATGAATCTCCAAACTCTCTTTAATAACACAAAACCACGTGTTATATAATCACATCTTTAGAACATGCCCTGAGATCATGGGTGCCCAAAATGGTTTTAACTCAAAACATTTCCACAGTTAAACAAAAATTTGGAGGGGATAACTACCCCTAAACAGCAAAATAATTCCCAAAAACTACACTGACTGGCCACTTTATTAGGTACACTTGTTCAATTGCTTGTTAATACAAATAGCTAATCACATGGCAACAACTCAATGCATTTAGGCATGTAGATGTGGTCAAGGCCACTTGCTGGAGTTGAAACCAAGCATCAGAATGTGGAAGAAAGGGGATTTAAGTGACTTTGAAAGTGGCATGGTTGTTGGTGCCAGACAGGCTGGTCTGAGTATTTCAGAAACTGCTGATCTATTGGGATTTTCACGCACAACCCTCTCTAGGGTTTACAGAGAATGGTCCGAAAAAGAGAACATATACAGTGAGCGGCAGTTGTGTGGACGAAAATTGTTGATGTCAGAGGAGAATGGGCAAACTGGTTCGAGATGACAGAAGGCATCAGTTACTCGAATAAGCAACCAAGGTATGTAGAATACCATCTCTGAACGCACTACATGTCAAACCTTGAAGCAGATGAGCTACAGCAGCAGAAGACCACACCGGGGTGCCACTGCTGTCAGCTAAGAACAGGAAACTGAGGCTACAATTCAAACAGCTTCACCAAAATTGGACAATGGAAGACTGGAAGAACATTGCCTGGTCTGATGAGTCTCAATTCCAGCTGTGACATTCAGATGGCAGGGTCAGACTTTGGCGTAAACAACATGAAAGCATGGATCCATCCTGCCTTGTATCAACACTTCAGGCTGGTTGTGGTGTAATGATGTGGGGGACATTTTCTTGGCACACTCTGGGCCCCTTAGTACCAATTGAGCATTGTTTAAACATGAAAGCCTACCTGAATATTGTTGCTGACCATGTCCTTTTTGCCATCTTCTGATGGTTACGTCCAGCAAGATAATGCACCATGTGTCCCGGCAAGAAGACCAGCAGTGCAGGAACTTGGTAACATTCACCGGGGTTCACAGTGGATTTCACTATCTGAGCAAACCAGGAAAATAAATATACTGAAAACATAGTCGTTACACGAAGCCGAGGTCAGCGATATGTGAGAACAGGATAGTCGAATAGCAAGCCGAGTCAAACGCAGTAGACAGACAGGAACGTCAATACAAGCCAGGGTCAGAGCCAAAATCACAGGAGTTTATTCAAGCACAGACAAAATGCACAAGGCACTATCACAGGCACTGATCTAGCATAACTGCCAGGTTTAAATAGTCATTCAGATTCAATTTCCCGCCCAGGATGAAATGGAGGCTTGGAACGCATAGGTGACATGTACCTTTAAGAGGCTGTACGGATCCTGGAGGAAAAACAATTTCATACAGCCGAGATTGGCCACACGGGGGTGCGCGCGTGCCTGACAGAGCCAGAGACCATGCAGTCAGCGTCGAGAGACTTCGGAGGGATGGCAGTTCAGGCGGACGGAAGGTAAGTACCGCGTAGTTACACCATGTAACAAAGCTCACTTCATCTGAAACTGGTTTCTTAAAAATGAGTTCACTGTACAAAATAATAATTTTATATACTATACATGTGGTCCACACAATACTAGCAACACAACCTTGCCAATAAATGAATGACCAAAAATAAAAAAGTCAATACTTTGCAGGAATATATTTATAGATATGTGCCACAATATAGTAGGTTCTGTATTTCCTCCCTAGCCCAGTCATGTTCCCCCAAGCCTCTGCTATCCCCCTATGAACCCCTGTATTGTCCCCTCCATACATACATACATACGTACACAGTAAAAATATATGTTTCACTGTTATATTCACCCTTTTTCTTTTTTCCTTAGGGTATGTGAGAAGTGTTTTAAAGTGTTTGAAATTAATTTTCTTTTCAGACTTTGGAATGGTTTAATTTTTAGCATTCAAAACTATGTCTCAATGAATGGGCTTAATAATGAGTTGAGTAGTTTGCAAAAATAAGAAAAGCAGCATCTGTGTAGTTTTATCCTCTGACAGCTCCAAATCCTAAGACTGAAATATAAAATATGGAGGAATTTAGTATTTTTAATTAATATTGGTTTACTGTTAGTATAAAGTCATCAAACCCAAATCCATACACTGCATTTTAATTAGAGGCATCTTATCAGGCTATGAACTATTTTATTGCATTTCTCTGTTAAGTTTGTTAATTTTATTTTCATCTCTAATTAAATTTATTAAAAATAAGAACATGTATTACTTCAATTTTGTAACACAAGATTAAAAAAATATATTTTTTTAAAATATATGTGTTATTTGAGCTTGCAGAATTATGTATAATAACTAGACTTGGGCGCCGGCCAACTCTTCGTGTTCGTCTTTGTGGGGAAAAAAATCTTCGTTTTCCACAAATATTCTCCCATTCCTGTGTTCGGTTCAGGTCCTTACAAGTGACCAATAGAGTCCTTCGAATCGACCTTTAACTCCTGACGCCGAAACTAGGCCTGGGGAGACCATTGGTCTCCCTGCTCCAGGAGTTAAAGGTCCATATAAGCGACTCTATTGGTCGCTGGCATGGAGCTCCTTCATTGGTTGATGCCAGAGGAGCTCCCTAATGGCGACCAATAGAGTCGCTTGCACCGAAATTTAACTCCTGACACCGAAACTTGGCCTGGGGAAACCATTCATCTCCCTGCTCCAGGAGTTAAAGGTCCTTACAAGCGACCAATAGAGTCGTTCAAATGGACCATTATCTCCTGACGGTGGAACTTGGCCCGGGGAGACCATTGGTCTCCCTGCTCCAGGAGTTAAAGGTCCATACAAACGACTCTATTGGTTGCTGGCAGGGAGCTCCTTCATTGGTTGATGCCAGAGGAGTTCCCTGACAGTGACCAATAGAGTCACTCGCACCGAAAATTAACTCCTGATGCCGAAACTTGGCCTGGGGAGGGAACAAGAGTTAAAGGTCCATACGAGCGACGCTATTTGTCATCAGCAAGGAATTCCTCTAGCAACAACCAATTGGATGATGCCAAAGGAGGCCTCTGCAGGTGACCAATAAAGTCGCTTGCATGGACCTTTTAACACCTGTAATGCTGAGTAGATAAGGTAGGCTATAGGGGGAAGGAACCAGGGAGATTAGTTGGAGACGAACACGAAGATTCTTTGTGTTGTCTGTCTTCGTCTATGTGTATGTTTTGCCGCTGTCGCCGCCATGCTCGTTTCTTCTGTATTCAGGCTGAACAACAGAAATGCACCCTTCATGTTTGTTTTCATGTTGGCCCGAATACGAATGCACAAGTCTAACCTTCAGCACAACATAAATACATATTCTAAAGTCAACTGATATGTAGATTGATCTACGTACTATAAAATGTATGCAGTAGACACACGTTTATGGCACCCTTTAAAACAGAATTAGAACAAAATTGTTGTTTTCTCACTTTGCAGTTGTATATAGATACAAAACCACTATTAAGACTGGTATCGATCCACTGATAATAAATAAATAATATAATGTTGTACATGTTTTGTTTTGTACATGTTATTTTGTTTCATTCAAAAGTGAACACTATTTTAGTAAGAATATATATATACAGTTTAGAGACTTTCAAACATAGCTGTAAAAATCTCTGGTTCTTTATCACAAAATTAGCCCTCAAAGCTATATATGAATCACAAAAATAGACATCATGCTGAACAAAAAGATGTAACTGTGTAAAAGTTTGCTACGTGAGTGTAGAAGGCAGATGGAGTATATGATCTCTGGAGGTCCCAGTGTCACAACCTGGGCGAGGAGGAGCCTTGCTGCAGGGTAATGATGAAATCGATCTGTATCACATAATGTATGACAAGGTACAGACAAGGCTGTATAGTACAGGCTGGTTAGTTATTACAAGCAAGGCTGATTGGTACAGAAAGGCTGGATTGTACCAAGAGGACTTGTTAGCACAGACAGGACTAAGCACTGAGAAAGGGCTGTGCATCAAGACAGGCTGCAGCTATGACACAGACAGGCAAAAGAAACTGGAAAGACACGGACAGGGCACCTGCAGCATAGCCCTCGGACAGGGCACCTGGCAGAATAGCCCTCGGACAGGGCACCCCAGTCAGGAGAAGCAGCAATAGGAGAAACAGTCAAAGAGGGAGCTAGATCAAGCAGGCCACAACCACGAGGCATAAACCCAAATGCAAAGACCCTGTGTGCTATGAGGAGCAGGTTTTTCAAAAGCCCTGCTGCACATGATAACAAGGCCTACCTGATACGATCAGAGTGGGACAAGAATACCAACACTATGTACTGTATAGTGACTATTAAAGGATGAAAGTGGAAATATTACCACAACTGTTATTATCCAGTATGAGCCTTGACAGAGAAGTAGATCGGGAAGCCTACCACCTAACTCTGTTAGTTTAAGGTTCTCCACTAGTTTCTACAAGCACCAGTGTCTCCCATTTTGGTAGTCTTAAAGATCTAATTTAAATTGACCAAATCTGTAAAATAAAACACACAATGAAAGATAAGGAGGCACACCCAGATGGCAATATTTACAGCAGTGAATATTTACAGAAATGTGCTTCTTTGCGACTCCCAAATATGCAATATGCAGCGAATGTGGACCTCCTACAATACCCCAAAGATCCCTCTTAGGCACTTCTCACTGTAAGGGACCATATACAGTTTGAGTACCATATCAGTAATGCTGATGTTGTTCATATAAATTATCTTAAGGGTTATAAAAGGGGAAATTGGAGCTCAACCAGATTAGGATTCTACTGGACCCCTTATTTATGTGCCAAAGGTTTTTAGCCTTACACTTAATTCAATACAAGGAATTGGCCCACTGGCACCTGCTAAGATCTCAATCCAATAGTGCCAGGAGCCTCAGGCACAATAGTGAAATCCCCTATTCCAGCTAGCAGCAAATATGAAAAGTGCAGGTGCACCTACAAAGCAGGCTAGAGTTATAAAAGAAAAAAGACAACTCTTTAAAATATTCTGGTAATAATGAAAAATGAAATAAGTGTTTGGTTTTGGAGGTACCCTTTTCTTTAAAATAAATTTATTAATTTAACAAAATATTGAAGTTGATTTGAATATTCTATTGTTTATTTCTTTTAATGATTGTCTAAAGCTAAGATTATTACGCAAAGAATAATGTGTTATAATAACTTTGAATATATACAGGATTTCTTAAGTTCAATTGTTGTAATTTAGAGTAAAATAAATTATTAAACTTCTAAGGAAATAAATTTCAACATACTGTGGTTAATACAGCTGGATTACACTCTCTGTGGGCCCATATTCAATATCTCTTCCTACGCACCCACATTATGCTAAAGCATAAGTCTTCAGCAAATATGGAATATCCTTCTGATGTAACCTAAATTAAACTGCTGGAAGAAAGAAAGCTAAGACAGCTGCAGAAAATTAAACAAATATATTCACAGATGAGAAAACCCACATAACCTAATTAAGTAGGATGGTAATTTGCTTGAAGCATATAGAAAACATATTGCTTTGTTTCATTTATTCTATTGTGTAATAGCATGCTCTTGAAACATTTTGGAGGTAAATCCATACAAGAGGTTTGAAATAGAATAAAATTGTAGTAATAAACAAAATAACCACACAATATAAATTTTCATACTGAGGGCTTTAAAGGTATGTTTTGAATTTTATATTTAAGACTAATTTTATCAAGAGAAACTTAGATTACAATGTGGAAAATATACCTAGGACCATATGCCCTTAGTGTAATTACAAGTTAAAAGAATTAGCACTCATCATCCATTATATCCTTACAGAATAGGACACATCAACAAAATAACTACAGCAAGATTGGTCAAAAATTAAAACACTTTATTATAATTTATGCTATCTTTTTCTGTTTCTTGTAGACATATGTGAGTGAAGTCAAGATTAAGCCACACTGAAAGCTTTATGCAATCTTGTATTCATTCTAATTTATGCTCATGTCACACATTCAATAAATGCACTAAATGCAGGTAACCGCCAGAGGGTGTATTTGCTGCATAATGTCACACCATGTGGTCAATGGTAATATCTTTGGGACATATGTGGTTGGTAAGAAAGAGGAAGCTTAAAATGGTGCCACTCCACAGGTCTAGGTTTCCTGCCTAATACTCACACACTTTTGGCCAACAGCTACTCTCTAACACCATTAGAGGTGGTGTACAGACCATTGGCAAGCCCTCCCTTTAGGAAGACTGCATTTGGGAGGAGAGAGAACCTATGTATAGACGGAGGTGTTACCTTCCCTTTAGAACCAAGTCGTGATGACTGTTGGGGTTCCCCTTCAGTGCATGTTTGTTTGTAGTCTGACCTTTAGTGTAAGCTGCTGATATCAATTTAAAGAGCTAAGTACCCTTGTGTTCTTTTAATTCACTCATTATTAATAAAAGAGCTTAAATAATCTACTGAAATACCTATAGTCACGTGTATAAGTTATATCACTTTTGGTGTAACAAGATATATGTGTGTGTGCATAAATATTATTGTTGGATTTAAAAGTATACCTGCAGTTTATTCATAAATATTGTTATTAATATTCATAAGTCAGTCGCTGATCGTAACAGAACTTATCTTAACGGAGGCAGGCAGTACAGTCCACCTTTGGCAAGAGCTGACAGGGTCAACCATAACACCCAGAGATACCACTCCATTGAGGACCTCAAAATAAAGTACTGAAGGGGAATTTAAAAGCACATCTGAGATACAGTATGAGTAACTATTTCTGCACTAAGGACACTGGATTAAACATGGACATAGAATTTATATGACATTAAAAGAACTTCATATGACAATTACTTGCTTTTATTCTAGTGTATGCATTCTTCCCAGGCCTCACTTTGTCTAAGATATATGTATGTTTGGATTTTTCTTTGTTTTTTTATTTTATTTTATAATCTTTTTGTAATCTCTAATTTTATTTTATCTCTCTTCTTTGCAACCACCTCCTACACCACCCACCACCACTTACCACCACTTCCTGTGCTTATCCCATGCTAACTGCCTCTCCCCTTCAACTGAAGAAGCACTTGCCACCCTTCTTTCTTTATCTCATTCAAGAACATGTCTCCTTGACCTCTATCCCCTTCCCTTTGTCCATCACTTACCTACCTATTTAATCTTTCTCTATCATGTGGAACTGTACCACATGACAGGCATGCACTAATAACACCCATTCTAAAAAAATCCTTCCTTACATCCCTTCTGACTAACTACCGCCTTCTCTGTTGATCACCACGTTGTTCTTGACTGAATTCTATATCATAATTAACAACACGACTGTCTCTTTCACTTATCAGACCCGATGCCATTCTTTACTCAAACGTCTCCTTCATCCCTTTCATTCAGTCCCTCGCCAGATCCTGCTGCTTGCACCCAAAGAGCAGCTCTTGCATCTACCTATTCCTCACCCCAGAATCCACAAAAACTCTGGTTCATTCCCTTATTGTTTCCCATTTTGACTATTGCATTCTACTGTCTCAACTCTCTCCTCTGCAGTCTATCCTAAATGCTGCTGATAGACTTATCTTCCTTGCATGTCGTTCTTTTTTTGCTTCCCCACTCTGTGAAATCCTCCACGGGCTCCCTATTACCTTAGGAATTACATTTAAAATCCTTTTACTAACATATATGGCCCTCCATAACACTGCCCCTCCATGCATTTCTTCCCTCATAAAATAATCCCCCACTCAATCTTTACGTTCCTTCCATGGGCTAAAGCTTTCCTTCTCACTTATCACCTCTTCATTTTCCCATCTACAAGACTTGACTAGTGCTGCCCCATACCTCTGGAACTTACTTCCACCGAACCTTCAGCTTTTACCCTCCCAACATTAAAGAAAAATCTCAAAACCCACCTCTTCAGAGAAGCTGCACCATCTTAGTTTCTAGAACTTCCCTGTCACTGACACAACCCCACACTAACTCTTACCTTTCTCTATTACTTATGTTTGTCCTCACCCCGTTCCCTCAAGATTGTAAACTTGCGAGCAGGACCCTCTCCACCTAATGTATCTGTTTGTCTTAGTCTGTTAATTCTAGTCTTGTCATACCCCTTGAATATATCTATTGTAAGAAGCGCTGCATAAATTGTTGTCGCTATGTAAATAAAAGATAATATTAATAATAGAAATATAATGCCATTATCACTCCCCCTACCCCTCGAAATTCTTTTCACACTGGCTAAACTAATTTATGACCACTTAAGCTGCTTACTTAAATGTTTTGTGGTTACTATTGCTTTTGACTTGATAAATAGAGATTTATAATCTTGAAAGTTCATCCTTAAAATGGAATGTTAGTCCAATTAAATGTGTTATTTTATATTACAGTACATATACATACATACACACAAGCTTTTAGCTGAAGGTTATATTTTATCCAGCTGGGCTGCAGAAGCTGAAACTTTGGTTTATCCAAAGCACTGCAGTGACTCATTCTAACTATGGTTAAGGAATATTAACGAAAGTACATTTATTCCCAATATAACACTCTTTTTTGAAATAATTGTAACACAGGATGTGGAGAGGTTATCATATAAAAAGTATAAGAAAAAGTACTAAGAAGAGGGTAAATGGAAATTAAGGTCACCATAATTTAAGATAAGTATCTTTCCAATGTATCACTATCCTTGATAGTAAATTTGCACCTTACTTTGTGAATATTTAGATCCACTAAATATATTTACAGATTGTCTTTTCTAAAACCAATAGAGAAATATCCATTTATGCATTTCCACAATATCAATATAACTACATTATAAACTGCTCAAAATAATAAAGGGAACACTAAGATTACACATCCTAGATCTGAATGAATGAACTAATCGTATGACATACTTTCGTCTTTACATAGTTACATAATTAGCAAACTTTTACAAAAATCCTCAATGGAAATCAAATTTATCAACTCATGGAGGTCTGGATATGGAGTCACACTCAAAATCAAAATGGAAAACCACACTACAGGCTGATCCAACTTTGATGTAATGTCCTTAAAACAAGTCACAATGAGGCTCAGTAGTGTGTGTGGCCTCCACGTGCCCGTATGACCTCCCTACAACGTCGTAGTTGTTGCGGATGGTCTCCTGAGGGATGTCCTCCCAGACCTGGACTAAAGCATCCGCCAACTCCTGGACAGTCTGTGGTGCAACGTGGCATTGGTGGATGGAGCGAGACATGATGTCCCAGATGTGCTCAATCGGATTCAGGTCTGGGGAACGGGCGGGCCAGTCCATAGCATCAATGCCTTCCTCTTGCAGGAACTGCTGACACACTCCAGCCACATGAGGTCTAGCATTGTCTTGCATTAGGAGGAACCCAGGGCCAACCGCACCAGCATATGGTCTCACAATGGGTCTGAGGATCACATCTCGGTACCTAATGGCAGTCAGGCTACCTCTGGCAAGCACATGGAGGGCTGTGAGGCCCCCCAAAGAAATGCCACCCCACACCATTACTGACCCACCGCCAAACCGGTCATGCTGGAGGATGTTGCAGGCAGCAGAACGTTCTCCACGGCGTCTCCAGACTCTGTCACGTCTGTCACATGTGCTCAGTGTGAACCTGCTTTCATCTGTGAAGAGCACAGGGCGCCAGTGGCGAATATGCCAATCCTGGCGTCCTGTACGGTGTTGGGCTGTAAGCACAACCCCCACCTGTGGACGTCGGGCCCTCATACCACCCCCATGGAGTCTGTTTCTGACCGTTTGAGTGAACACATGCACATTTGTGGCCTGCTGGAGGTCATTTTGCAGGGCTCTGGCAGTGCTCCTCCTGCTCCTCCTTACACAAAGGCGGAGGTGGCGGTCCTGCTGCTGGGTTGTTGCCCTCCTACAGCCTCCGCCACGTCTCTTGATGTACTGGCCTGTCTCCTGGTAGCGCCTCCATGCTCTGGACACTACGCTGACAGACACAGCAAACCTTCTTGCCACAGCTCGTATTGATGTGCCATCCTGGATGAGCTGCACTACCTGAGCCACTTGTGAGGATTGTAGACTCCGTCTCATGCTACCACTAGAGTGAAAGCACTGCCAGCATTCAAAAGTGACCAAAACATCAGCCAGGAAGCATAGGAACTGAGAAGTGGTCTGTGGTCACCACCTGCACAACCACTCCTTTATTGGGGGTGTCTTGCTAACTGCCTATAATTTCCACCTGTTGTCTGTTCCATTTGCACAACAGCATGTGAAATTGATTGTCCATCAGTGTTGCTTCCTGAGTGGACAGTGTGATTTCACAGATGTGTGATTGACTTCGAGTTACATTGTGTTGTTTAAGTGTTCCCTTTATTATTTTGAGCAGTGTATAATGATATGCATTCTAGTACAACTTTTTTTTTGATTTATGGATTCCAGTGCCCTGGGTGAACTATGTTCCTAGCCGACTTCCTGCATGTCCTATGGAAAAACTCTCTTGGCAGCACCCCACTACACTACAGTCCCCTTGATAGCTGCCTATATGCCCCAAGCTAGCAACAAGGTCTGATACATTCTGAGGTAAACATATGCCTAGATAGACATTAGTATCCTTTAAGCATTTCCCTTTCTTTCTAATAAGGAAGGGCCACTTGTTTCAGTGAAGTAAGCACTGACCATTCTAGATCTCTATGACATCAAGGGAGGTCTGTCACCTTGTGGCCCGGATGCATATAAAGCCAAGTGGCCCCCAGCCCTCCTGTAACTAGAAGAAACACACTTAAACAGTAACACAAACACAGACTAATACACACTTTAACATACACTCTCACTGTAACACACAAACACACACATTATCTCTAACACACAGACACAGACTTTTCTGCACCATTTTTGCCCCAAACAGCTTGTCTGCGCTTTCTTTGCCCCAAACAACTTGTTAGTGCCCCCAACAGCTTGTCCGTGTCATCATTGTCCCAAAACAGCATGTTGGTGCCCCAAACAGCTTGTCTGTGCCATCTTTGCCCCAAACAGCTTGTCTGTGCCATCTTTGCCCCAAACAGCTTGTCTGTGCTATGTTTGCATCAAGCAAATAATCTGTGTTCGCAAAGAGCTTGTCTGTGACATCTTTGTCCCCAAACAGCTTGTCAATGCCCCCAAATAGCCTTCCTGTTACATCTTTGTCACCAAACAGTTTGTCAGTGCCCCCAAAGAGTCTGGTTGTGCCCATCTGTCTGTCTGCAACCATGCCCACACTATTTACCCGCAGGAGTGGTGTGTCTTGGTGTTGCCAAGGTTTAGACATTAATGGCTGTGTGTTGAGTTATTTTGAAGGGACAGTAAATTTACACTGTTATACAGACCGTACACTCACTACTTTATATTGTAGCAGAGTGTCATTTCTTCAGTGTTGTCACATGAAAAGATATAATAAAATATTTACAAAAATGTGGGTGTGTGTGCTCACCTTTATGAGATACTGTATAACTATATATATATATATATATATATATATATATATATACACACACACATTTTTTTAGAAATATCCCAGCATATGTAGCCCTATATGAATATGAATATGTAGCCATATAAAATATCATTGCCACGCCTTACAGCTCTCCCCATTTACCTAAAGTAGGTCAATTAAAAAATATACTGTGAATGTCTGGCTTACCATATAGTCATGGGAGTTATGCTGCATTATTGTGAATGTCTGACTCAATGTATAGTGATAGGGGTTGCACTGTACAACCCTCAATGTTTGACTCAGTATATATATATATAGTGATAGGTGTTATGTTGTAACACTGTCAGTTTCTGCCTCGGTATATAATGATAGCAGTTATCCTTTACCACCTTTAATGTGTGCCTCAGCATATAATGATAACAGTTATGTTGTACCCCTGTCAATGTCTGCCCCAGTATATAATAATAGCAGTTCCTGTTATCTGTAACATTTTCTTCTTTGTACAACGCTGCAGAATCTATCGACGCTTTATAAATAAAGTATAATAATAATAATAATATAGTAATAGTTATGCTGCACCACAGTCAATGCCTGGCTCAGTATGTCCAAATATGTAAAATATACTGTAAAATGTCCAAATATTTACAGTAGTACAACATAACGCCTATCACTATGATAGGTGTTATGTTGTACTACTGTAAATATTTGGTTTAGTATATGATAACATTTATGCCATACCACCATGTCAGGCCCCATCCGGGTTGTTGAGCTGCATGTCTTTAGTTTCCCTAGTCCTTGCTACAGTTTCCCTAGTCCTTGCTATAGTTCTCCCTGTGCAGTAATCCATTCCTGGAATTCCCTATGCTCTGTCCTGTACCTCTGATTCCTTGTTTCCAGTCTTGCTCTTTGCTTTAGCTCTGTTTTCTTTGTAAGGCGTGCCTCACTTGTGTGTTCTGTTTGTCTCAGTCTGCAGTCTACAGGTATGTCTCTCTGATATGTGTTTGGGTTTCATGTTTAGTTTGTGTAGTACCTCTGTAGGCAGGTTTTAGCGTTAGGACCCACCGTCATTGGAGTACTTTGGCATAGTGGTGGGCTAAGCATACTATGGCCATAAGATGTGACAGAATCTCCAATAGTTATCATATAGTCTTAGGCTAGTTCCTCTATTTATGTGTGTCAGTCTGTGATGTAACCTGTATCCCTGGTATAGGGGTGTCCTGTCCTGTATCCCCGGTAGGGTGTCCTGTTAATGTCAGATTATTCCTTGTCTTGTTCCCTGTGGTATCCTGTAATATGTGTATCTTGTCTGGTCATGTTTCCGGCTTGGTCTCCCTGTCCCTTGCTCTGCCCCCCTTGCTTGCTATGTTTCTCCTGTACTCTGCTTAGCTTTCCATACTCCCAGCCTACAGCATCCTGCACATGATTCTATTGCTATGTCTCATGCCTGCTCCAGGGTGCCTGCAGGATATCTCCAAGTTCTGGTTAACATCAGCTGCTATGTCAGGGCGCTGGTATGTGGCTGCACAACCCTAGATGCCCATCTGGGAGAGTGCAGTCACTCTGCATCAGGCCCTGTCCAACTCCGCTATTGGCTCAGTGTATAGTGATAGGAGTTATGGTGTTTCACTGTAATGTTTGCCTTAGTATAGAGTGATAAGCATTATGCTATACCACCATAAAAATCTGGCTCAGTATATAAAGAAAGCAGCTATGCTGTACCACTGTCACTGTCTGACTTTTTTATATACATATATAATAATGAGTAGACATTGCACTATATATGCAAATGCTTAAATTAAAAAAAAACAATGTTGTTATGATGACTCCTGTTTATGACTTTAGAAAAAATCTTTAGTTTATAGAGCTGCTTAGCCGGTACTTAATTGGTAATTTTTGTCACTTGTTAGGTCTTCTTAGAAACGTTATAATTTAAAATAAATCTATGTGGAAGAAACATAGATCGCCTTGACTGACCCTACAACAGAAATATATTAGGATTTTTTTTTTCCACAAAACACCAGTATGCAGCTAAATCGACTAAGTGGGTTTCAGCAACAAAAAACTAAGAAGGCAAGAGAAAAGTCAGCTGAGGGAATGTCAGGATCAATTTTAAAATACAGGGATATTCAATCTGGAGAATCCAAGACGGAAACACCTGAAGTATCTTCTCAAGGTCCATATGTTAAAAACACAAGAATTGGAGGAGATTAATTTATCTTCAAGCATTGAAAGTGATGTAGAGAAGGGAGATGCCAGAAAAAGTCTGCACCGGGAAAACTTTGTTGAAGAAGAAGAACAAGAAGAAGAGACTGGTAGACTATCAGTTTATTCTGATGTTGCTGCTTGGCTTGTCGCAGTTCCAGATGACTTAAGGGTGCACCTCATTAGGAGGGGAAATTAACCTTTCCAAAATATGGATGGGCATTTTAGTGTAGTTCAAAAGCAAGGAGAGAAATCAAAAGGGAAGAGTTGACAGCTGACCAAAGCATGGTTCTACAAGGCTCTGCCAAATGGTGAGAAAGTTCTTAAAATGTGGATGTGTACTCTCCTTCAAAAAGTTTGTTTTGTTTTTGCTGCAGACTTTTTGCTCTTGATGAAGACATAACCAGAACTTCCAGTTTCAGGTTTGATGGAAGCTGAACCAAAAGGTGTCTGATCATGAGGCTTCTGAACAGAACCTTACATGCTTGGAGAAACGGAAGACCTTGAGAACAGGATTGAACAAACAAAAATAGATCATAGGTTTAACTTCCTCAAATTGGTAAAATTGCTTTCAAATTATGATCCATGAACATTTCATAATACTTAAACATTCTATTGCATCTGGGAAGAGAATGAGCTCCTATGTTTTTTATTTGGTTTTTGAGGAATCACATGAAAGAGAAAATATTGATGGATATCAAGAAAGCAAAGTACTTTGGGATACATCAGTATCACACTGATCATATGTGTGAGGTGATTTTATATAAGTCCATATTGAAGGTGACCATGTTGAAGTAAAGGAATCTTTCATTAGCTTCTTTCCTATTGCTGGAAAACTGCTGCTGGGTTTACAGAAAACATCTGGAGAAAAAGGGAATGGACATATCTTTGCCGTGGTCAAGGACACGACAATGCTGCAACTATGGCAACAATTCATGGTTGTGTTCAGTCAAAGATAAGAGAGTAATCCCAAGGCTTTGTTTGTGCCATGTGTAAACCATTCTCTGAACCGTTTATGGGATGTACCCATTTGGAAGTGTTGCTTTGTGACTTTTTTTGGAACATTGGAGAGAGTGTATTCCTTCTTTTCAGTTTCCACTCATCGTTGGGAACTGCTGATCGAGAATGTAAGCATGATAGTGAAAAGACTTCCCCAGACAAGATAGGGTGTTTATTATGATGATGTGAACCCAGCCCTTGAAATCCCATGCAATCTCCAAAATAATGTAGACACAAGATCAGCTCAGACGTTGCTGTCTGCTGTAACAGGATTTTTCGTAGTACAATTTGTGTGAAAAAAAATGCAAAAGAAATTACTACCACAAACTTTGAAAAATGAATGAATTCACAGAGGGTCTATCCAGACCCACTTGAGAACTCTCCAGCTCCTCCTGCAGGTTGAATGCAGGTACTGCATTCTTTTTATTAGGAAAACTCATTGAACTTTTATTAACCAGGGTTTTAATAAAATCCATATTTAGGAAAACTTGAATCTGTTGCTTGTCTTTAATCTGCAATTGGCATGCTGTCAAGCATTGAATGTTAATTGTCCCTGGCCTTCAGTTGTTTAAAATTTCTCTTTCTCTCATCATGTCTTTGGCAGTCAAATAATTTCTTCATGCTTATGATTATTAGACTTGTGCATTCGTCTTCGGGCGAACATGGAAACGAACACGAAGAGTGCGTTTTCGTGTTCGTTCCGAAGACACGCCGAAGAGAAGACGGCGGCGGCAAAACGTAGGCGAAGACGAAGACACACACCACGAAGATCTTCGTGATTGTCTTCGTCTTCGTCTACCATTCCCCCCCTTCATCTTACCTTGTCTTGTCTTCGCGGCTTCGCGGCATCGCGGCAGTTCCCGGAAGTGGAAATCCGCAGGTTCGCCGTCACGGGTTACAGGGCAGTGCGAATGAGCCTATTGGTCGCCTACAGGGACCTCCTCTGGCATCAACCAATTGGTTGATGCCAGAGAAAGACCCTGCAGGTGACCAATAGGCTCACTCGCACGGTCTTTGTAGCCCCTGACAGCGAACCTATGGATTTCCGCTCCCGTTAACCCCTTCGATGCTGCGTTAACACAGCATCGAAGGGGTTAACGGGAGCAGAAATCCATAGGTTAAAGGGCCGTGCAAGCGACCAATAGGCTCACTTGCACGGCCCCTTAACCCTTTAAAAAAAGGTTAACCCCTAACTAATTGAACAGGGAGGGAGACCAGTGGCATCGGCAGTGCCGATGCCACTGGTCTCCCTCCCTGTTCAATTAGTTAAATGTCCGTACGAGCGACTTTATTGGTCGCTCGTACGGACATTTAACCCGGCACAGACTAACTAATTGAACAGGGAGGGAGGCCAGTGGCATCGGTCTCCCTCCCTGTTCAATTAGTTAAAGACCAGTGGCATCGGCAGGGCAAGTTGCAGCATTGGGGTTTTAAAACCCCAATGCTGCAACTTACCCTGCCGATGCCACTGGTCTCCCTCCCTGTACAGAGTTAAATGTCCGTACGAGCGACTTTATTGGTCGCTCGTACGGACATTTAACCCGGCACGGACTAACTAATTGAACAGGGAGGGAGACCAGTGGCATCGGTCTCCCTCCCTGTTCAATTAGTTAAAGACCAGTGGCATCGGCAGGGCAAGTTGCAGCATTGGGGGTTTAAAACCCCAATGCTGCAACTTACCCTGCCGATGCCACTGGTCTCCCTCCCTGTACAGAGTTAAATGTCCGTACGAGCGACTTTATTGTTCGCTCGTACGGACATTTAATTAATTGAACAGGGAGGGAGACCAGTGGGATGTGCCGGGTAAGTTGTAGCATTGGGGTTTTAAAAGTCTGCACGAGCGACCAACAGAGTCGCTCGTGCAGACTTTTAAAACCCCAATGCTGTAACTTACCCGGCAGATCCCACTGGTCTCCCTGTTCTATCAGTTAATAAATTATAGAACAGGGAGACCAGCGGGATCTGCCGGACAATTACGGCACCAGGAGTATAACAGTCTGTACGAGCGACCCTATTGGTCGCCAGCAGGGGGCTCGTCTGCCATCAACCAATGGCAGACGAGCCCCCTGCTGACGACCAATAGAGTTGCTCATACGGACATTTAAACTCCTGGCGCCAGAGCGGCTTTAACCCCGTTTTAACCCCTTAACCGGGGAAAACGAAGAAAACCCGAGCACGAAGAATGTCCGCGAATATTCGCCCGAAGAGAAGACAGGACCAGGCGAATATTCGCGGAATACGAAGTTCTTTTTTTTGCCGAAGACGAGCACGAAGACGAACACGAAGAGCCCCCTGGTGCCCAAGTCTAATGATTATGGCCATAGTGATGAGAGCCAATGCTCATGTGTTGAATAATGACATTTCACAGGGAAAAGTTACAAGATTCACTTGTGCTGCTTCCCCAACTCATGTTTCACCTAGTAAAAGGGAAACATTTTCAGGAAAACATTGGGGAATAGTGTATTGTTGGTTACTTGTCATAGAAGGAAATAGGCTGCAAAACCTCAGTTTTAGAGCATGTGATCTACATTATGTTGGTGATTTCCAAATCAAGACTACCACCTTTTCCACATTGCAGTGTTGCCCTAGGGCATATTACTATATAAATCTTCAAAAGAGTAATACTACATTAATCTTAAATATTTTCTGTTTGACTGATTAGTCCTTTGGTGCCAACAGACAGTAGCTGATGAGTCCATGGGTGAAATAGATTATAGTTGTGAGCAAAAGCTTTACGGCAACAGGCTATTAATTATATTGTGGCCTATAACTAGCCTATAAATCTTAATGCGCAGCTAACTCAGCCAGCGTTCATAAAATAGAAGTATTTTGGCAGATATTTCATTGGACGTTACTGCCAAGTTTGTATTCTCACACCCCTTCTCAATTGGCTCCTGCAGATGAATAAGGATCTTTTCAAGGGAACAACATTTTAACCTTTCGACCAGCTTCACATGTGATGTTACACATTGCCCAGACACCTCTCGCTTTATTGTAATAAGAAACACAAATGTATTATTGAGCAAGATAGAAGTAGTAAGTATTATTATAAATATAGATATATAATTTGTAGGCATTTTTCAGCTAACTTGTATTTGTATTTAAAAAATGCCATTATTACTCACTTGTTATAGGAACATGTTAATATTGACATATATATAGTTTGGAAACAAATTTTATATTAAAGAATACCAATATTTATCATAATAAATTAGAATATGCATAAATAGATAATGCTATTTTTTTGTTCTATATTTTGGTTCTTTACTATCTAATCACATATGCTTTAGAGCCTTGAGTCAGTTTTTGAGAAATATACTATACGGACAAAAGTATTGGGACACCTGACCATTAAACGAACAGGGATAACAGGGATAACAGCTATAACAACTTTCACTCTTCTGGGAAGGTTTTACACAAGATTTTGGAGTGTTTATGTGGGAATTGTTGGCCATTCATCCAGTAGAACATTTGTGGGGTCAGGCACTGATGTTGGATGAGAAGGCCTTGCTCACAATCTCTGTTCCAATTCGTCCCGAAGGTGTTCGATGGGGTTGAGGTCAGGGCTCTGTGCATGCCAGTCAAGTTCTTCTACACGAAACTAATCCAACCATGTCTTTATGGGCCTTGCTTTGTGCACCGGGGCACAGTAAATCTGCAATAGAGAAGAGCTTTCCCCAAACTGTTCCTACAAAGTTGGAAGCATTGGATTGTCCAAAATGTCTTGGTCTGTTGAAGGGGACATACCAAGACATTTTGGACAATGCTATACTTCCAACGTTATGGGGAACACTCCAGTAACTTTAAAGGCTTAAAATTGTATTCAGAAGACTGTTGGTTATCTAATGGTATCTGTCTTTGTTGTTTTGCTACTGTGTGGGACATGGTTATGGCATTTTCCAGTAGTAAACAAACGGAAAAAGAGATCTACTCCGCTGAATACGACATATTTTACCTGTCTGATATTTTCGTAAAGCTTAATTTGTTTAGCAAGCAACTGCAGGGAAGAAACTGTGACCTTTTATCATGCATTATTAAAGGTTTTCTTGGAAAACTGAATCTGTATGCAAACAATATTGGATATCAGGAATTAGTCCAGTTTTCTTTTTTGGCAGCTATTAGTCTCGAGTAAAAATGGAGCCTTAAATGAGGCAAACCAATTGAACGTAGATCAGAGGTGACCGTCACTTATTACTTACTGCAATGGAACCTGACATAAAAGGGAAAAACTTGCTTCTGTTCACTTTGCCGATCTACTCTCTACATGAAGTTGTGGTATCTTCTGTTTTCCAGTAGAGGGAGATCATCGATTTTGCAGTAGTTAAGCTAGCAAATTGAAGTGCATTGGGGTGCAAATTTTTATCCACTTATTCATTATCCAATAGATCATATTGCAACAAATCTTCCCATTTGTACATGAATCCAGAAGTAGCACTCCAACAGTGATTGCTTGAGAAAGGTGATTCCCCTGTGGGGAGGGGGTGATTTCTGTGAGACAGTGTGGCCTCCATGAAAGACCAGTCCATCCTATCAAATGCTTTTTCCAGCAGCTTCATGCTGAAAAGATTACACTTCTTTTTTGTGTAAATTTGCATGTTCTGAACAGATCTTAGGGTAAAGCACACCACCTACAACACAAGTGCTTCATAATGGTCCAGTTATCTAGTCTCTCATAACCAAGATTGATGATCTCAAGAACCATAATAGTAGAAATAATGTACGAATCATAAAAATTTAGCAATGTCTACAGTATGTACGATGGTACTATCCTCCTGATATGAAACCACATGGGTTCTAGTAAGATTACATTTGTTGTTGGGTTGTGTAAGGTTGCCTTTATTAATCTATATGCCCTCGCTTCCAGACAAGTTGTGTTCTTGTATAATCCTCAGGAATTCCCAGAGCGCTGGGACGTGGGGAATCACATTAGGTTAAATGCTGATCTTAGATATATATATTGCTGAAACAGGGAATAGGTTGACGCCCAATGACAGTAGACCCTAATACGGAAAGTATACATTTAGTGCGTAATAGTTCACTTAAGATTATTTCTTGGAGCGTTAATGGACTTAATTCTCCAGTGAAACTGAAATTGTTTCAGAGGGGGACCCTGACAGATACATGAATACTGGAGTATATCTCTGCACCCTATCTTATTAGAGGTTTATTTCTGATAAACACATATGCACTCAATCTGAAAAATATATCCCCCGGTCCAAATGGTTTTACTGCCAGGTTTTACAAAGTATTTGTCAGGACTCGGGTAATCGGGTCAGGTAGGAGCCCATGTGCAGGGGATACAAACTCTGTAACCCACGATGCATGATTATACAAACAAAGTCACCACAAGCAGAAATCCAGGTAATGCAATGTATTGTATGTATATGACAGGACAAGCAAATAAGGGTTATACAGTCTGTAAGCAAGAAACCGGACGTATGGCAGGATGAATAAATACCGGTAATGAGTCTTTTGCCAGGGAGCCTGCTTGGAAGGGCATGAAAGGCAGAGAGTCCGCTTGGAAGGGCACGAAAGGCAGAAAGCCCGCTTGGAAGGGCACATAAGGCAGAGAGCCCGCTTGGAAGGGCACAAAAGGCAGAGAGCCCGCTTGGAAGGGCACAAAAGGCACGGAGCCCACTTGGACGGACACAAAGCAGGGAATCCACTTGATCAGGACACAAAGCCAGTAACATGGACCGGTACAGATGCAGAGCCACAGCAGAAAGGTCCACAGACTTCAATACAAAGGCCCTGAATGAAGGGCAGGGCAGGCTCATAAAGGCAGGGTACTCCAGGTAACAAGGCCCAGCTGGATGTATTGATTAGGGCTCAATTCAGGTAATAAGGTAGACCTGATACTAGTAATTGAGTTCTGAGTGCTCCAGGGGATGGAGGGTGGCCACTAGTGGTAGCAGATTTATATACCACAGGTATGAAAAAGCCATGGTTCAGGCAGCAACAAAGTGGACCCTGACAGTATTGCTACCCCGTATAAAGCCTCATTTTGCCAGTTTATATAATGAGATAATAAGAGGGGACACACTGATGTATTCACTCACACAATCCAGGACCATTTTGATCTTTAAACCTAATAAAGACACAACCTCTTTAAGAGCCTATAGACCTATCATATTGATTAATTAAGACAAATCCTTACTAACATAATGGCCAATTGACTGCAATCTTTTGGAACACAGGCATGGGAATGCACGGGTGAGCTTGGATGCTGAGGGTGCTTTTTACTGGGTAGCCTGACACACAACATCTTTCAAATTTGGTAACCATATATCAATTCCATAGACTTGTCACTTCGACAACAAATTAAGTCTATTTTCAAACTTACTTTATGGTACTGCACCCAACTCACCAGACAGAGTGTCCAAATTTATTATGTCTGGCATAATGATGCCGTTTTCATTAGTTTTGTTGACATCAACAATGACAATGACATTTAATATTTCAGGGCATTTTCAGCTGTCTTTTAAATTGTGAAAGCAGAGATTAGGGTATTGGAAATACCCGGGTGTCCCAAGTTGTCCTGCAATAAAAAGTAATTAAAAAAAAAATCTTGTGTTCAGTTATTTCTAAGGTATGCTAGACCGAGATTCAGATTTTGAATTAGCCTGTCGCTTGCCTAAACTCCAAGTGTACTTTATTTCCAATATGGTTACAGAATAATGGCATATATTCCCAATCGTTATATTACTTATAATTGATGATGTATCTGTTGTGACATACATATATTTATGCTTTACCACAATATTTAACAAACTTTTCATAGTGTAACTGGTTTTCCTGTAGAATCAAAATATTTTCAACCCAGCAATGTAAACATGATAATGTATCCTCCAAGTTTAAAAAAATGACTATTGTTAAAAACAATAAACCAGCAAATCACCACAGACGACAAGACCCGAGGTGCTGCCCGTATCAAGGAGTATTACATCAAAAGCAGAATGCTTTAGAAATACAATCTAAAAGGATGGTGATATCCCCACTCCATATATTGAAGTTGCAAGTTTACTTGTGATTATATAAAGAGAAAAAAGGGTTTAAAAGAACACTGCCTTTTTATACACGTAAATATAGTGTATATACAAGACTAATGGCTCTGTTACTTTGAGGTCATGTCTTGTAAATTGTCTTGCTAACAATTGATTTTAAAACTTTACTGTGAGGATATTTTGGCAGATGTGGCTTTAGCATTTTTTTCTTTCTTATGCATTTGAAAAATTACAGAAAACCATAATAACGAGTTGTATTTAATAAGAGCCATCACATTTCCCAAGTACTGCATTTTACAATTCTATAAACTAAATAAACTCATGTTTATTGATTAAAATAAGCAATGTATACACATTTAAAAATATTTTTATACCACAGTGAAACCTATTGTGAATTCCTTTTCTCAGGATTGCTATGGTAATTTTTCCCCATCATTTTAAAGGAAGCAATGACTACTATTTCATGTATGTTTTAAGTGATTAGCAAAGTGAACCCCAGAAACCAATCACCTATCTCAAAACTATATTAGTGCAGGGGAGGCTGTCAATCAGCTCCTAAATGGACTCACAACTATCTTTCTCTGAACAGAAGAGAAAGCTGCAGATCACTCATGGGCTAACATGACGCTTTCCAATGTGTTAAGAGAATGAAACTAAAAAGGAAACTAAAATTAAGTCCATGGAGAAGACAGCAGAATATGATTGTTTGCTACTATGGTAAGAGATGATGCATGGTGTGGGGGGATTAAAGTTTGGGCATGCCGCCAGCTACTGTCAGCTGCCATGTAGGGATCAAGTATTGTCAGTGGCGTCTCCAGCCTTCATATTTAGGGGGGGCACATGGGGGGGACAGGGACCAAAATAGGGGGGGCAATTATAAAATGCTACATATACACTATATATATGCATTTGACATGCATTTTTAACTACATAATAATTGAAGTAAAGACCTTGATTATTATTATTCATTCTTTAATATTAGACCCTAGTGCCAATATATATATATATAAATATTAGACCCTGCTGCCAATAAAAATAAATATTAGACCCTGCTGCCGATATATATATAAATATTAGACCCTGCTGCCGATTTAAATACATATTAGACTCTGCTGCCATAAATATATATTAGACCCTGCTGCCAATATATATAAATATTAGACCCTGCTGCCAATATATATTAATATTAGCCCCTGCTGCCATATATATATATATATAAATTAGACCCTTCTGCCAATATATATTAATATTAGCCCCTGCTGCCAACATATACATGGTTTGGCCTGGATAAATGTCTGTAGTGATGGGACTGGGGGGAAGGACAACATAGTTGTGCACCATGGTGGGGGGTCTGATATTAAAGTAAAACAATAGTGGTCACTCCCTGGTTCCAGATCCTGGCTGTCTGCCAGAGATAACCCCCTCAGCAGGTGATGAGATCATATCCTGCTGGGGGTAGCCACACAAGTCTCTACAAAGCCAGGGCCCATAGTCAATAGGGAGGAGGCTAGCCCTCATGCCTCTCCAGTGGCCCCAGTGATGAAGGGTTCTGTCAAAATAATATTATCCCCTGCTGACAATATATATATATAAATATAAGCCCCTGCTGCCAATATATATATATATATATATATATATACATATATATAGTAGCCCTTGCTGCCAATAAATATATATATATATAAATATTAGACCCTGTTGCCAATATATTTTATAGTGAAAAAATTGGACCCTACGCATGCATTTCCTTGGGGCCCGCTCCACACTCCATAGCATGCAATCATCCCCTCTGCTAACACACCAAAACAAAATATTTGCCACACTGACTGCAAATTAGGGGAAGACTGTAAGAGTCAGTGCAGTCTTCCCTCCTTCTGACTGCACCGTGACATTGTGAGGTCCTCTCCTCTCATAATCACCCCCAGAGTCCCCTGATTCACTATGCCATACCTTACTTTTACTTACTCCCTGTAGTTCAGGTATAGATCAAATAAACAACACATGGAAACAGCACATGCAACGGAATAAGACATAAAAACCCTGTATTTGCAGGCATACATAACTAATGTATGGAAATATAGCATTGCAGGTATAGATCAACAGAACACTAAAAAAAAAACCCTCAGCATTTAAGGTATAGATAAGCCCCCTTAATTACAGGCATCACAGGTTGCACACCCCAAAGGCCAGCCTTGGCATCCACATTGCCAACATAGGACCTGACCAGCACCCAAATTACACACACACATGACGTGCCATCTTTGTCCCCAAACAGCCCAGTGTACGACATCTTTGTTACAGTCACTTACTAATTCACTTTCATTCACACAATCCATTCACAAAATCATTTATTCATTAATGCAGTCTCACTCATTCACACAATTCATCCACACATTAATTAATTTATTCTCTCACTCATTCACACAATGCATCCACATTCTGACTCTTTATTTGAATCTACACCCCTCTCTCCCCCTTCTCACTATCTACCCCCTCTCTCCCCTTCTCACTATCTACCCCTTCTCCCTTCCATTCTCTCTATCTACCCATCTCCCTCCCTTCTCCCTATCTACCCCCTCTTCCTTCCTTCTCCCTTGCTTCTCCCTATATACCCCTTCTCATTCCCCTCTCCCTATCTACCCCTTCTCCCTTTCTATCCCCTCTTAACTATCTACCTCCTCTCTCCGTCTCACTCCCTTTTCCCTATCTACCCCCTCCTCACTATCTACCCTATCTCCCCCATCTCACTATCTACCCTCTCCCCTTTTTGAAATTCACTTACCTTGTAGAAGTCCTGCGGTGGGAGCACGACCAAGACAGAGGCCTCGCAGAGAGAGTGAGATCCGCCGAACGATTGCTGTAAACTTATTCCTGAACCACCGCTCGGCGCCTCTCTCCTCCACGTCTATCATGGCTGCAAAAAAAGAAGACGGCGTTTCAATTGGGGGGGCACAGCATGATGTAGGGGGGCCATGGCCCCCTCTTGCCCCCCCTGCCGACGCCACTGAGTATTGTGACATCTCACGTGCCTCCACCACTCCAACGTCTCTTCCCTTATTTGTGTTTTATATTTCACTGGCAGTCAGTAATTATAAGTGTAAGAATGAGAAATGGCATATTGATCATGTGAAATAAAGTCTATCCCCAGTTAAGTTGAAATTAAATATTAAAAGAGACTAAACTTATCAATGCATAGGTTAATTATTCAAAGGTTGTGTTATTTGTAAACAAGGATCATTTTTAACAATAATGAGATCATCCAGGAGTTGTTGAGCTTCATTCAACAAATGGTAATTTTAGATGGTCTCAGTTGATTGCCTTATATGGGAACTTGACAACAAATAGCTGTAGCTTTTTGAACAGTTTGGCTAAACCAAAATTTTTTTTATAGTCACTTAATGATTTATTAACCAAGCCTGCAGAAGACTTTGCAGCTAAAGGTACGGCTGCTGTTTCAAGAGTTATGAAGATATTAGGAAGTGTTTATTCCCAGACTAATTTCATTTTTTTTTAAATGCATTAGAGAAAAAATATTGATGAGCATTAAAGTGGTGTGCATGCAGGCCATTGTTGTTGTTATGCTGCATATGACTTTTCCTAAAATTTTACATATATTATAATTTCATATGTAGTCATGTGACATATACATCATAACTCTCATGCATTATACATCTGGGGAAACTCAAATCCTGGAACAAACTCTTTCTCCTGGTCAGCCATTTTTTAAATATGAGTATTTTTTTTTCTCCTAATTTTATTTGTGTGTATATGTATGTATGTATGTATGTGTGATGATGTTACTGTGCTACTTGGCCAGGCTCCACTAAATGTCACCAGCCCATTCTTGTGACCACCAGGCTTTAGTACATAGACCCTAGTATAATCACTAGTATTGTCACGAACCGGGTGAGCAGGTCTGATAAGAGCCCAGGTGCAGGGGATGTATTGTATATGATGGTACAACAATATATCAACAAGGAAAGTAACTTGGCAGGAAGCCCTCTGGTTGGGGCACACACGCCAGGAAGCCCTCTAGATGGGGCACACACGGCAGGAAGCCCTCGGGATGGGGCACACACGGCAGGAAGCCCGTCGCGATGGGGCACACACGGCAGGAAGCCCTCGGGATGGGGCACACACGGCTGGAAGCCCTCTTGCAGGGCACACGGCTAGAAGCCCTCTTGCAGGGCACACAGCTAGAAGCCCTCTTGCAGGGCACACGGCAGGTTGCCCACTTGCAGGGCACACACGGCAGGAAGCCCTCGGGATGGGGCACACACGGCAGGAAGCCCTCGGGATGGGGCACACACGGCAGGAAGCCCTCGGGATGGGGCACACATGGCAGGAAGCCCTCGGGATGGGGCACACACGGCAGGAAGCCCTCGGGATGGGGCACACATGGCAGGAATCCCTCGGGTTGGGGCACACACGGCAGGAAGCCCTCGGGTTGGGGCACACACGGCAGGAAGCCCTCTGGTTGGGGCACACACGGCAGGAAGCCCTCTGGTTGGGGCACACACGGCAGGAAGCCCTCTGGTTGGGGCACACACGGCAGGAAGCCCTCTGGTTGGGGCACACACGGCAGGAAGCCCTCTGGTTGGGGCACACACGGCAGGAAGCCCTCTGGTTGGGACACACGGCAGGAAGCCCTCTGGTTAGGCCACACGGCAGGAAGCCCACTTGAAGGGCACACGGCAGGAAGCCCACTTGCAGGGCACACGGCAGGAAGCCCACTTGCAGGGCACACGGCAGGTTGCCCACTTGCAGGGCACTTAACCAGGGAGCCCAGATGCAGGGCACTCGACCTGGGAGTCGACTAGTGGGGCACTGGCCGCAACTCAGGAACAATACAGGAACCAAAACAGGAGCAGATCAGGAACCAAACCAGGAGTAGATCAGGAATCAAAACAGGTAGTCCTCTAACGTTAATGTCAAGGCCCAGACTGCAGGGCTGGGCAGGTTTATAAAGGCTGTCTTGATCAGGTAATCAACTGCAGCTGGACCTGATAATCAGTCTGAGTGGTTCTGAGTGGCAAGGGCGGCAGCGAAGGGTGAACGTTACAAGTATAATCTGGATTTCTGACTTCAGCACAGTTGATAACTTTACTATGTGCAACAGCATTTTTGTAAAATATTCCCACAGACAGTCTTATAGCTCATTTCACATTTTCACATGTGTATTATTTTTATAGCACACAATAATACCTATTTTTTAATTACATAAGAACACTGTTGTATGCTGGTAAAAGCAAACTGTGATATGTAGTCAGTACTATTATTAGCAAAGTATTATTTGTTTGGGCAAAGAGAACAGTAATACTAATAGATCCCAATTCTCATTATCCTATATATCATTAATGAATGATCAGGATGGACACAGCAGGAAAGCTTTAAAAACTTTCTACTTGATTCAATTTGCTACTCAATACTTTTATTCTTCCTAAATTTAATATAATAATGGGTTTACAACAATAGGCCTAATATTTCAATTTGTATCACACAGGTAAAATATCAATAATTGCAAACCTGTACACACAATATATTTCCTAATATAATATGCAACACATGATTATTGTAGGATTCAGAAAATTGTAATATGCCCGATTTTTTTATGAAAACATACATTTGTAGACCTTGTTTCACCTTTAGTTTGTGCTTGCAGAAGTGCCACAAATATGTAGTTATTAAGATAATTAAGTTTTAAATGTGATCACCGCTCAGATTTACCTCTTAGCTGTCAATCATTTCTCTGATTCAAGCTCTGTGCCTGCAAATATGTTGGAGGTCTGCATGGAGAAACCCCTTCCCTATACAACTCTACTGATTTCTTTCCCCTACTCCTCTCCCTGACAGGGTCAAACTGAGGGCACTTTGTATAGTTTCTTCTGCATTTGTGGTGTAGCTGGTTCTTTTATATATTTAAATTGGCCCATCATAATGAGTAATTATTGGACATATGTTTAACATACAACTACTTGGTGTAAAAACTAGGAAGGCTACCACCAATGACCCAGTACATATAATAAAAAGTGATATTAATATACTGATGTGATATTGGGAGTTATGCTGTACCAGCATCAGTGTCTTGCTCAGTAAAACACGTGTGAAAAAACGCAAAATAATTACTACCGCAAAGTTTCACATAGACTAGTACCAGCATTTAAAGAGTCTAGTTTTTAAAAAATATATGGATTGATGGGGGTAAATTGCATTGACCAGCTTCAAAAATGTCCCAAATAGCACATGGGAGCAGAATGAACAGATTTGAGGAAAAGTTTTGAAATAGCAAAATGCTACTTGTACTTATTGCCCTATAACTTGCAAAAAACATAAAAACATTAGGTATTTCTAAACTCAGGACAAACAGTAGAATCTATTTAGTAGGTTTTTTATTAGCTTTTGTGGATGAGTAAAATATTTTTCAAATAAAAGCCTGAAAAGGTCCTTTTTTTCTCACTTTTCACCATATTTTATACTTTTTGTATAGTAAAATTATATGATACAATCAAATTAATAGGGGGTAAAGAAAGCCCTTCAAATAATAAAATCAGTCATTGTCGCAAAGGGTTTAAGTTGTTTAAAATGGTGCTCACTTTTCTCACACAGAGCGCAAATTGAACACTATTTTGTCTATTTGTCCCTTTATAACTGTAAATCTAAAATAATGTAAGGCAAAATAACATATTTGAAAATATATGGTTTATCCTTTTAGAACTTGTGGCTTAAACTTACTGATGTGATATATAAAGGCGTAAGAACAATTTGAAACTCTCTAGATCTTTTTATTTTTGAGTGAGAAGGATATGGCTGCCCGAATCCAGCTCAGGTTCATCTAGTTTCTTTCTAAACTGATACTTTGGTCGAGTCTAAGTAAAAAAATCATTTGAACAGAAAAGCAGACTTGTGCACAAGGTTCAAAATCATTTCGGACAAATTCTCTGTTTTTGTTTTTTTTTCTATTTTGTTTTCTGGCAACACATTTAGTCCTGCCATTTTGTTTTTGACAATATTTGGGGGCCAAAAACACATATCACATATGAAGTCCCTGCAATAGAAGCTGCTTTAAATTATAATATAATACTTGCTTGTCTGCAGAAGTAAATAAAGGCACAGCTTTTCTTCCAGATACTGAAATTGTTAATTGTCATTTGCAGATTTATTATGCTTCTCCTGAGATTTTTCTTTTATTTAATATAATGAAGTTTTACTTAATGTAAGGAAGACATACTTTAATGAGAGGGTGGTGAATATGTGGAGAAGCATAATAAATCTGCAAATGACAATTAACAATTTCAGTATCTGGAAGAAAAGCTGAATACATTTAGTATTCTCTAATTTATATACTATATATAATATATTTCACATATACTCTATAAGTTTTACCTATCCTGCCGCTGTCCGTTATATTACACTATAATATGGTTATGATAAAAGTTACATTTTCATAAACCATTTAAAAAAAGATCCCTGATATATGTATCTTCTCCCCTCCACAAAATGTGTTCAATGAGTGTGATCCGAGGGTTTACCGATACCTAAAAGATGACTCTAACTCCCGAACAAAACAGCCGATACATAGAGATCCAACAACAAAAGGAAGGACTATGCATGCTGGTGGGGGAGGAGTTTAACAAGTAAAAGACAGAAGCGTCTCTGTTGCATGGAAACGCCGCAGACAAAGGATCAACTAATGTGATGATGCATTGGAGACGTACCCGGAAGTGACCAGGAACAGACAGACGTATTGGAGGCGTACCCGGAAATCTCAAAGAACGGACAGACAGGATTTAAAAACTGACTTGATATTGCTTCAGACACATGAATACCCATTGTGGATTATACCTATTTCCTGAAGAAGCAGGTAAGGCGAAACACGTTGAGAGAAGAGAATAAGGACGCAGCATCGTTTCAAGGAGTGGATTGGGACTTTTTTCCTTTACCTCCAGACTTTTAGTTGAAGGCCTTGTGTATATCTGCCATCCTGTAAGTGCATTTTGTTGCTTTCTCATCATATACAGGAAGAGGCGTATCTACTGAAAATAGCGCCTATGGCAAGCACTGAAATTGCGAAGGGGTTAAACTATTTAGGAAATCACATCAAAGCAAATCACATAAAAAATTACATCACTTTTTTACATAGTCTCCTTCCTTTGCAACGCAATTTTCTCAACGTCGTACCAACTTTTTAATGCCATCAGAAAAAAATGTTTTTGGTTGAACACATAACCACTGATGCGCAGCTGCTTTCACATCATCAACATGATCGATGCTTCCACTGCATACTGTGCTGTTTGTTTTTGGACTCATAATGGTGAACCCACGTTTCATCACCATTTTCATGATAGCGGGCCATGTGTCAGGAACAAACGTCTAAGCGCTTGAGCTTATGCTCCTCTGTCAGCTGCTTAGGCACCCACCTGGCACACACTGTACTGAACTTAAGGCTGTCATGAATCAGGGCATAGGCGGATTCAGCAGTCAGCTTTCCTGCAACCTCTTCAACTGAGCACACCCTCTGCCCACAAAAAGCTTATGACAGAATGCTGTTCCTCTTTGGTGCAATTTATAAGTTTCTCAGCCATCTTCAACCCAGGGTGATAACTCTTATACGAAACTACAAAGGAAGCCGGCTTGTCAGACAGAATTAGTCATATGACATGCTAAGACACGACCAATAACTACACCCCCCCGCATTCACCATTTCAAACAAAAATTTAAAAGTGCGGAAACTTTTTGAATGTCCCTTGTATTATTAAAAGTTTCATTTTAGAGTGATCTGAGATAGGATTTTTGCAGTATCAATGTCTCTGGCATTGTAATGCAACTATAGTCTTTGTTTTTGCTGTAGTTGTTGTACCCTGTCCTTGATTGTTTCCTTTGGAGTTTGCATCTGATAATACTGAATAATGATCACCTGCTGATTGGGCTCTGAATGCTTAACACATGTACCCACTTTGAACATTAACCACATTTTCTGTGAATGCTGCCAAAAATTCTAAGCATTAAGTGTAATGGGTTGCTTAGTTAGGGTTATAGATACCCTATGAATCCTTCGTCTGTCCCTCCAGGATAGTCTCCAGCCTCAAAAGGCTAATAGATGGATCTTTGTCTTAGATCACAAAAGTAGTCACGACCACCATGATTGTGAAGAACAAATGGAACATTTTATTGTTGTAAAACATAGCCTTATATATCCACATAATTGAATTAACATTAATAAACAGGTACATGTAGACGATCCAACCTTTAATCCCCTTTGGCTACTGAATATCCTCCTGGCAGTAATCCTATTAATGGGATTTGTTAACACAATGGAGTTCCTGCTTGAGCCATGTTTGTTATGCAGCCAGGCCGGAGCAATCTCTGTCTACCTTGGGGCCCTGTATGACAGGTCATTCTGTCACATCACTTCCCCCTTTTGGGAGAGCCAGACCCGGGGTTACTCACATGAGTAAGTTCGGGGGTGGCTTACAACTTCAACAATAACAAAACATTCAGGGTAAAAGTTATACATCCAGTTGTCGGGATAGTCCATCAGCATTCTGGTTTTGCCTCCCGGGGCGGTATTGTACAGTAAAGTTGAAGGGTTGGAGTGAGAGACTCCACCGTAACAAACGTCCATTGTCTCCGCTCACCCGGTTGAGCCAGACCAGGGGGTTATGGTCTGTAAGAACGGTGAATTCCCTTCCGTAGAGGTAGGGTTGAAATCGTTTGAGGGCCCACACGAGTGCAAGGCACTCTTTTTCAATGGCTGCATACCCTACCTCCCGGTCCAATAGCTTGCGACTTTGGTATGCTACTGGGTGCTCTTCCCCTTGGTCGTTAACCTGGCTCAATACAGCTCCGAGCCCGAACATAGAGGCATCTGTGTGAACCAGAAAGCGACGTTTAAAGTCAGGAGCTGCTAAGACTGGGGCTTTTCCCAGTGCAGACTTAAGTTGGTTGAAAGCTTGGCTGCACTCTGGCGACCACAGTATTGTCTTGGGCCGGGCTTTCTTGGTGAGGTCTGTCAGGGGCTTAGCTATGGAGCTGTAGTGGGGTACGAACTTTCTGTAATACCCCGCTGTTCCTAAGAACGCCAAGACTTGCTTTTTGGTCTGTGGCACCGGCCAGTGGACTACACTGTCTATCTTGGCAGGGTCGGGTCGCTGTTTCCCCCCCCCCACTTGGTGTCCTAGGTACTGTACCTCCCCCATACCTAGCGGACATTTGTCCGGTCTGATTGTCATCCCTGCCTGCTGGATACGGTCTAATACTTGCTCCAAGTGCTGGAGATGTTCCTTCCAGGAGCTGCTGAAGACCGCTATGTCGTCCAGGTACGCACATGCAAACTCCTGGAGCCCCTCGAGGAGTTGATCTACCAGCCTCTGAAAAGTAGCAGGGGCGTTCTTCATCCGCAAGGGCATGACCTTAAACTGGTGCAGTCCGAACGGGGTGATAAAAGCTGACTTAGGGGCAGCGTCTTCGGTCAGAGGAATTTGCCAGTACCCTCGACATAGGTCAAGGGTGGATACCCGGTGAGATTATGGAACTCTCTGCCAGAGGAAGTGGTTATGGCAAACTCAATAAAAGAGTTCAAAAGGAGCCTGGACGTGTTTCTTGAAAGCAATAATATTACAAGTTATGGATATTAGATTAACCCCTTAATGACAATTGCCGGTCCTGGCACGGCACGGAAAAGCATGTGCTTTACGACAATTGACGTGCCAGGACCGGCACGTCTTTAAACGGGTGCAGAAAGCGATCTACTATCGCTTTCTGCACCCAAAAAGCGTTGCTGAATGCCTCGACCTCGAGGCATTCAGCAACGCCGCGATCGGCACGAAGGGGCCATCTCTGGCCCCTCCACGGGGCGTCAACATCCGCCATACTTTGTATGGCGGCGGACGCCCGTTTTAAAAGCGTTTAGGAGGCGATCGACGATCGCCTCCTAAACTTAAATGGTGTCGCTGGAATGCCTCGATCAGGCAAACTTTGAAAAAATGCTGGTGGTAAAATATGTGCATGCAAAGAGTTAAAATACCAGCATTTAAAATACCCTGTGGTGTCTAGTTTTGAAAAATATATGGGTTTATTGGGCACACTGAAATGGCCCGGCTCAAAGATGTACCAAATAGGGCATGGGCAGTGGATCCCCAAATGCCAAAGTTCAACATTGAAAAATGCGCATGCCCCAAATGTGGCCCTTTTGCCCCCAAACAGCCAGGCAAAATCATTCATGTGGGGTATCGCTGCGCTCAGGAGATGTTGCTGAACACATATTGGGGTGTTTTGTGATAGTGACATAAACTAGAACATTTTAATTCATACCTGAAGTAAAATGTGTATGACAAAACAAATGCAAAAAAATGACTACCATAAAGTTTGACAAAGACTGGTGGTAGATATGGTGCATGGAAAGAGTTAAAATACTAGCATTTGGAATACCCTGGGCTGTCTAGTTTTCAAAAATATATGACTTGATGGGGTAAATTGCATTGGCCGGGTTCAAAGATACCCGAAATGGCACATGGGGGGAAGAATTACCAGATTTGGAAAAAATGGCTTTGAAATAGCAAAACGCTACCTGTACTTATTGCCCCATAATGGGTAGAAAAAAGCAAAAAAACATAAAAACATTGGGTATTTCTAAACTCAGGACAAATAGTAGAATCTATTTAGCAGGTTTTTTCATTACCTTTTATAGATGGGTAAAAGATTTTTCAACTAAAAGTTAGAAACAGTCATTTTTTTCTAAATTTTTCACCATATTTTATAATTTTTTTAATAGTAAATAATATGATACAATCAAAACAATGTCATCTAAAGAAAGCCCTTCTTGTCCTGAAAAAAACAATATCTAATGTGTGTGGGTTCAGTAAACGGGAAAGAAGAAAATTACAGCTAAACACAAGCAGCGCAGAAATGTTAAAAAGGCCATTGTCACAAAGGGTACAAAAAGTAAAATCAGCCTTTGTCTCGAAGGGGTTAATAGGGACAGAACGTTGATCCAGGGATTTATTCTGATTGCCATATTTGGAGTCGGGAAGGAATTTTCCCCCTGGTATGGGGCAATTGGCATCTGCTTCATAAAGGTTTTTTGCCTTCCTCTGGATCAACACAGTAGGGACACAATATGTATATAGGTTGAACTTGATGGACTTTGGTCTTTTTTCAACCTTATGAACTATGTTACTATGTTACTATGTTACCCATTTGGCCCCGGACAGTTTGTCAAGGAGGTCATCTACTCGGGGCATCGGGTAAGCATCCGTGACAGTCTTTTCATTAAGTCGTCTGTAGTCTACACAGAACCGGGTGGAACCATCCTTTTTGAGGACGAGGACTACAGGGGAAGCCCATGGGCTGCAGGAGGGTTCTACGACTCCCAGTACCTTCATTTCCTCTAGCTCTTTGTGAATATGTCCCTTAACTGCTTCGGGTACCCGGTAAGCGGGTTGACGTAGTGGTGTCTGGCCGGGGGTCTCTACGGGATGGGTGGCTAAGTGTGTTATGCCAGGAAGGGCTGAGAATAGGGGGCTACGGGCTTGGAGCATCTTTTGTAATAGGGTGACCTCCTGGGGTTGTAAGGTCGGTCCTATTTGGACCTGATCAAGGGAGCTAGGGGCTTTGGTTTCGGCCAGTAGGTCCGGCAGCGCCTTATCCCCTTCCTCTGTAAAGGAGGGGGTGCATATGGCCGCTATATCCGCAGGTCTTTCGTGGTACAGCTTGAGGGCATTTATATGGGACACGCGTTTGACCTCAAGGTGTGCCCCTTTTGCTACCACGTACGTGGTGGTCCCTTTCTTGGAGACTACCTCGTATGGTCCTTCCCAAGCTGTCTGCAGCTTATTCTGTCGGGTGGGACGATGTAGGAGTACCTTCTGCCATAGCTGTAGTTCCCGGGGGTAGAGTGGGCATCGTAGTACTCTTTCTGTCTTTTCTGTGCTATTCTGAGATGCCCCTGTGCTAGATCCATGAGCTTGGCCAGCTTGTCCCTAAGTTCTACCACATAGGTGACCACCGGGGTCTCCTCGGGATCGCCCTTTCCTTCCCAAAATTCTCGCAGAATGTCTAAGGGGGCAGCATGAGCTAGGGCGAGGAGGGGAACTCTGTAGGGAGCGGGGACGACTAACTGTAGGGGTGTAACAGTGTGGGGATCAGAGGTGTCTTCTAAGGGTGACCGGTACAGGAGCCCATCTTTCCATAGAATGCGGTCCTTGTGCTTGCCTATTTCCCCCGTGGCAGCCCTAGTACGGTAACGTTGTAGCGTGGAGTCAGACTGGAGAGCCTGCTTGAACACGTCTGGATTGGGCCAGGGAAGGGAGTCAGTCAGGGGTGGGGGGTCAGGGTCAGAACTTACTGGGGTCCCCTCAGTGCGTGCTTGGGCTCGGGTTACAGCAGAGCAGGCGGCTGTGATAGTGAGATCTGGATTGCGAGGTACAAAGCGGCTTTCTAGCAGTCCCAAGTCATTGCCCAGGAGCACATTGGTGCATAATGCCCACATCCCGGTATCCATTTTCTGCACCCCAGTCCAAGTGGACCCGTGCCATGGGAGTTACATGGACTTGTCCCCCTGCTACTCGAACGTTGATTTGGTAATCCAGGGGCTCTATGTTTTCCAGTACTCCAGGTTGTACGAGTGTGAGGGTAGCCCCAGTGTCCCTCAGACCCTCGACCTGTCTCCCGTTTACAAGGACTGGCTGATAGTGGTGCTCTCTATTATCCATGTTAGGCTGTTGTATGAGGGATACATCCTGGGTATAGCCCCAAACAGGGGTACAATCCTTAGTTGGGACAGGGTTATCAACAGGGTCAAAAGACATCAGGTTCCCAGTAACCACAGGGGGATGGCTTACGCAATGAGCCTGCCGGGGTAGAAAGGGAGTTGTGGTGCCAGCATAGCGAGGCCTGGAGGGAGCTGGCCGGGGACATAGGTTTGGGCAATTCCGCTTGATGTGCCCCGACTGCCCGCACTGAAAACATCCAGTGGCAGGCTTAAGGATCCGGGGGGTGTGTGCATAAGAACGTGGGACGGGGGTGGAAAACAGTCTCTGGGGTCCCGGGGCAGGGGAATGCGGTTGTGCCATGGTAGGGTTTGGCTGGGTAGCGGGGCAAGGGTAGTGAGTACGGGTCAGAGGGCGGCGGATGTCTACATATTTGTCTGCTAGACGAGCTGCCTCTTCCACAGTGGTAGGGTCATGGTCTCTTACCCAGTCCTTGATGTCTCCGGCTGCCAGTTGAAAAAATTGCTCCATTAAAAATTGCTGGATCACTTCTTCGGCTGTGACTGGCTCGCATCCCTGCAGCCAGCTGTGGACTGCCCGGCTCATCCGGTGTGCCCATTCCACATGCGTATCTTTAGGACCCACGCGTTGTTCACGGAACCTCCGGCGGTAAGTCTCGGGGGTGATCGCATACCGTGCCAAAAGTCGTTGTTTGACTTCAAAGTAGTCCTTACTGCATTCGTCGGGTATGGCACGATTCGCCTCAGCGGCTCTCCCCGTGAGCTTCCCCGCTAGGACAGGTACCCAATCTCGGTCCTCAATATCATGGAGCTTGCACTGATGTTCGAAGTCCTGCAGGAAGCCATCGATGTCGCCCTTCAGGTCATCAAATGTCTGAAAGGACTGATGGGTAACCTTTAGTCTGTTCTTGGTGCTTGTGCTCCGCTGGGTTGGACCCGCAATTCCTCTGCTCTTTCTCTTTCTGCTGCTTGTGTGATCCACCACCTCGAAGGGAGGGTTAGGGAGGGTTAGCCCCATAGTTGGCTAGCCTCCTTTTCACCCTCTGGTCGACCACATCATGTTCCTCGGGAAGGGGAGGCGTATGACCAATCGAGAAGCTGGGTATCATACCCTGGTCCAAGGAGCTGATCGGTCTTTCGTCCTCCTGATCTAGGTTTACCAGGGCTGCGATCAATTCACTCTTTTTCATTCCGGCAGTTTCTCTGCCTCGGCGGGCCAGTAGGTCCTGCAGGACTGGTACGTTGAGGACCCGATAGTTATCTGCCATCCTTCTGGGACAGTAAGAAGAAGGTTTCCACTGCTTGCCACCAGTGTACTGGGTTGCTTAGTTAGGGTTATAGATACCCTATGAATCCTTTGTCTGTCCCTCCAGGATAGTCCCCAGCCTCAAAAGGCTAATAGATGGATCTTTGTCTTAGATCACAAAAGTAGTCACGACCACCATGATTGTGAAGAACAAATGGAACATTTTATTGTTGTAAAACATAGCCTTATATATCCACATAATTGAATTAACATTAATAAACAGGTACATGTAGACGATCCAACCTTTAATCCCCTTTGGCTACTGAATATCCTCCTGGCAGTAATCCTATTAATGGGATTTGTTAACACAATGGAGTTCCTGCTTGAGCCATGTTTGTTATGCAGCCAGGCCGGAGCCATCTCTGTCTACCTTGGGGCCCTGTATGATAGGTCATTCCATCACATTAAGCATCTATTATTTTTAGCAATTTTTATTTTGCATGATAGGTCCACTTAAAAGAAAATTAATATATTTTGATCATGGATCTTTAAGTGCTTCACACTAATTATTTTCTATTGTATAATAGAAAGGGTTTTGGTTTATATTTTAACCCCTTAATGACAATTGCCGGTCCTGGCACGGCACGGAAAAGCATGTGCTTTACGACAATTGACGTGCCAGGACCGGCACGTCTTTAAACGGGTGCAGAAAGCGATCTACTATCGCTTTCTGCACCCAAAAAGCGTTGCTGAATGCCTCGACCTCGAGGCATTCAGCAACGCCGCGATCGGCACGAAGGGGCCATCTCTGGCCCCTCCACGGGGCGTCAACATCCGCCATACTTTGTATGGCGGCGGACGCCCGTTTTAAAAGCGTTTAGGAGGCGATCGACGATCGCCTCCTAAACTTAAATGGTGTCGCTGGAATGCCTCGATCAGGAGGCATCCAGCGACACCAAACACTAACCTTTTGATGGGCTGTGACCGCTCCGGAGAGCGGTCACAGCCGCAGCTGCCGGCAATCTTCGCCATCAAGGAAGATGGCCGCCGTCCTGTAACAGGAACCACAAATTTTAAAAGTTCGCTAGATGGTCCAGACCATCTAGAGAACTTTGGCTCCACTTGCAGGTTGAATACAGGTACTGCATTCACCATGCAAGTCAATGGAGCCCAGCTTTCTAATCACAGTGTGATTAGTAAAAATAAATTAAAAAATAAAATAAAATTAATAATAATTAGAAAAAAATAGTAAAAAAACAGTAAAATGTAAAAATCATTTCCCACTGATGTCACTATCAGGGGAACCTCCAAGTTGAAAAAAAATGTTAAATTTTTTTTTTAAAAAAATAAAAAAATATATATATATATAAAAAATATATTTTTGTGAGCAAGTCCTAAAATTAGCATATTAGCTTAAAACAATTCTCGCATGGAGAGAGTTAAAATACTGGCATATTAAATGCCCGTGGGGTGTCTACTTTTAAAAAATGTATGATTTGATGGGGTAAATTGAATGGGCCAGGTTCAACAACGTCCCAATTAACACGGGGGGAAGGATGGCCACACATCTAATTTCCAATTAGAAAAATGCACACGTACCAAATGTGGCCTTTTAGTTCCCCCCAAAAATGACACACCCATGCATGTGGGGTATCACTGCACTCAGGAGATGTTGCTGAACACATTATGGGGTGTCGTGTGACAGCGGCATATACCAGGAGCTGTAAATTCATACATAAAGTAGGTGTGTGTGGGAAAAATACACACACAAAAATATTACTGCAAACTTTGAAAAAATGCTGGTGGTAAAATATGTGCATGCAAAGAGTTAAAATACCAGCATTTAAAATACCCTGTGGTGTCTAGTTTTGAAAAATATATGGTTTTGTTGGGCACACTGAAATGGCCCGGCTCAAAGATGTACCAAATAGGGCATGGGCAGTGGATCCCAAATGCCAAAGTTCAACATTGAAAAAAGCGCATGCCCCAAATGTGGCCCTTTTGCCCCAAAACAGCCAGGCAAAATCATTCATGTGAGGTATCGCTGTACTCAGGAGATGTTGCTGAACACATATTGGGGTGTTTTGTGATAGTGACATATACGAGAACATTTTAATTCATACCTGAATTAAAATGTGTGTGGAAAACCAAATGCAAAAAAATGACTACCACAAAGTTTGACAAAGACTGGTGGTAGATATGGTGCATGGAAAGAGTTAAAATACTAGCATTTGGAATACCCTGGGCTGTCTAGTTTTCAAAAATATATGACTTGATGGGGTAAATTGCATTGGCCGGCTTCAAAGATACCCGAAATGGCACATGGGGGGAAGAATTACCAGATTTGGAAAAAATGGCTTTGAAATAGCAAAACGCTACCTGTACTTATTGCCCCATAATGGGTAGAAAAAAGCAAAAAAACATAAAAACATTGGGTATTTCTAAACTCAGGACAAATAGTAGAATCTATTTAGCAGGTTTTTTCATTACCTTTTATAGATGAGTAAAAGATTTTTCAACTAAAAGTTAGAAACAGTCATTTTTTTCTAAATTTTTCACCATATTTTATAATTTTTTTAATAGTAAATAATATGATACAATCAAAACAATGTCATCTAAAGAAAGCCCTTCTTGTCCTGAAAAAAACAATATCTAATGTGTGTGGGTTCAGTAAACGGGAAAGAAGAAAATTACAGCTAAACACAAGCAGCGCAGAAATGTTAAAAAGGCCATTGTCACAAAGGGTACAAAAAGTAAAATCAGCCTTTGTCTCGAAGGGGTTAAATAAATATAGAATACTTAAGCATGTATTCCCCTATCTACTTTTTCTTGCCATCAGTACTGAAAATGTAATGCATAAAATTTCTCAGATTATTTTATTTTTATATGTCATCTGAGAAGGATTTGAATAATACTTTACATTAACCCCTTAAAGGCAAAGCTGTTTTTTTTTTTCATTTTTGTGCCCTTTGCAAAAATGGCAATGACAATCTTTTAACATTACTGCGATGTTTGTGGTTAGCTGTAATTTTCTTCTCTCGTTTACTGTACCTACACAAATTATATATTAGGGTTTTTTCCAGGACAAGAAGGGCATTCTTTAGATGCCATTATTTTGATCATGGGACATGTGCAATTCAGTTTTTCAATTTGGAATTTTGTCACCCTGCACTCATGTCCTATTTGGGACATCTTTGAAGCCTCTTAAAGGGATACCTCACTATTTCACCTGGTAATTAGAGCGTTCCCTATAGAAAGTGACCTTCCCTTTCCACTCTGCCTCTAAACAACTTGCCTGTGCCATTTGTGTCATCTTTGCCCCAAAACACTTATACATCTATGCTAACACACAATTAGACATCTACATTTATGCTAACACACACTTCACCTACCTCACATGCAGCTTTCACTGTGGCGCTTGCTCGTAACGTAATATAACATGACCTCACTGCATTCCTGCTCCCCCTAGGTGGTAAAAGAGTGATTGCTTGCAGAGCATGCGAGCGCCATAGCGATAAGATGCAGGCCTAGGCGGCCATCAGTCTGCATTGATGTCAGCGAGTCTCAAGTGCTGCTTCACCAGCTTCTGGACCAGCTGGCCAACCGTGAAATCTCCCAGTAGGCCAGTCCAGCCCTGGAATTGTTAACCGCGCACAAACTATGTAAATATGAAAAATACATCCAGCTAGCTGCAAAATGCACAACAAGAAATAAATATTTTTAACACAAAACTTGTACAGAAAATACTTTTACACAACTAATTCAAATACCAGGTAAATAAGAAAATTGTAGGCAATAAAATGAATCAGAGTAAAACTATTACATACTCACCTGCTGGTGGGGACCCATATCACCATAAATATGTAAGTGAATAAAACAAATTAAAGAAACCAAAGCGATTCAAGAGTGTAAAATCAAGTCTGTCACAGTAGAAAGGTACAACACTGACATATTCAAGAAAGAAGCAACGAAAATCAGGATATTTAGATGCGATACCCTTGACTATCAGTAAAACAACATCTACAGTTGGAAGAAAAAAAAGCGCCCTAAGAGGGTTAGCAGGAAAACCAATCAAGAATAAATTACACAGACATTCTCCTATTCAGAAAGTTCCATTGTGAACAACACAACATGGATAGACAAGCAAGCCATTTATGTACTGTAGAATACACAAACAAATGAGAGGAATTTATTTAGGAATTGAGAAATGGGAGGAATAAATAAGGTCAAATAAGTAAAATGTAATTGTTTTGGTTGCCGCTATCTACTGTATAAATCCTGAATTGTGTAAAAGCCGTGTCCAACAATTAACATGCAAATGCATTTTACATAGGCAGATAATCATATCTAGTTGGAACATTTTGGTTAATTTAGCTAAAAACTCCAAATCAGGTCAATAAAATATTTTTATGAAACTACTTAAAATTATGTGTATTTTGCATTTATAGTTTTCGGTCATATAACACATGCAACAGTAAACACACATTTTTCACAGATGTAAAATCAACCTGGTTTGTTTATGTAAAGAATGGATTTCATGTGTGTGTGTGTATTCTTTGTTAAGCTATAGATGATACATAAAAGGAAACATTTTGCTTTGACATTTTATCATGAAAATGAGCTAAAAATTGTCACATTTATCACTATGATATAATTATGCATTGTAAAAGCATTTTCTATCATCTCCACAAGGTGCTGTTACATTACATTACAATGAAAAATGACAACAATGTTATATGCCATTTTAAAAAAAAGAAAGAAAAAATAAATTATTCTGCTAACAAGCATTTACAGATAACCAACACATGAACAATGGGTAGAGTTTCACTTTATGATTATTATGATCAGTGTATGCATATATTTCATTTTTAACTCTTTTTTTATATTGAATCAAATGATTATTTTAAATAGAGAGCAATAGAAAAAAGTTGACTATATGAATTTGCCTGAAATTATTTTTTACTTATAAAATAAAGAATGAGAAGGCCTGACTTGCAATTTCCTATTAAAGGGTTGCCCAATTTATGAACACTTATTTATTATAAATGTACAGTTACATTTACTGATGTGATATATGATGATGTAAGAACAATATGGAACTTTCTAGATCTTTTTTATTTTTGGGTCAGGGGATGCTCAGGTTCATCTAGTTTCTTTCCAAACTAATACTTTGGTCAAATCTAGGTAAGAAATGATATGTATAGAACACATTCATCTAATTAAACCAAAGTAACATTGAATGGTCTGTCAAATATTCATAATCATTCCACTTATCCAATAATTGTATATAATTGTGTCTGGTATTAAGAACCATATTGTTAAGCAGCTTCGACAGATCACTATTTCTGTAGTTTAAAATAAAAAAAGAAAAGTATGGTTTTCATCACATTGCAGCTAATAATTCAAAAAGCAGTAAAACAGTGGCAAAAATGCATTACATTTCTTGTGGCTTGACTTATAGCACTGATATTTTGTGATTTGGTTAAGCTAATTGAAAAAGACGATAAAGCTGCCTTTCAGGTAATGAAATTTACAGGTAACATTTTATTTTATTAAGTTATTATTATGACAAATCTTTAGAATAAAATATGATTTAAATCATATAAAAATGGCAATCTAATTTCAAGATCTATATTGGTCTCATTGCATATATCACCTATTATTAACATCTGACTGTTACTCAAAGCATGAGAAGGACAAAATGATTCAACAGTGACATTGCCTGTAGGCAATATGCTCATAAAGTCTGCGTTACCAGTATATGTGTAAAAAAAATGGGGGGAAAAATTCCGTCATGGATAAGGACCTTTTTGTCTTAAAGCAGATTTACAAAAGAAAATCAGTACTTCATTGCTATCTTCTGATGATTAACAAAATTATTGTGGTGGAGTTTGCAGTCTTATTTGCTTAGAAATATTATATAGGCCATTCAGGGGCGGAGCTGACTAAGGCAGCTGCATTTTATATGTGCTCCAACACTTAAGGCACTTACACCAATTAAAAATCATGCACATAGCAAAACATCCTACTGTCAGGTGGCATACCAACGCCAAAAAAAACCTCCTGCCTTCTTTATATGCTGCTCAGGAGTCCACCATCATAGCTGGAACAGTGGCAGCCTACATGGCTTCAGATACCATAACTGCGCATAGGGCTCACTGTTGCTAAATGGTCTGAGGGGAAGATGGGGGCTTGACCGGCTCACACGCGCAACTGACAGCTACGGCCTCTGTCAGGCTGTGGGTTACTACCCAATGGAAAATAAATAAAATAAAATTAATTTTTAAAAAATTCCCCAATTACTATATGTAGGTAAACCAAACCTACCTATTAACATAATACTCACACATTCAAATAAAAATTAATAAACATTCAATTTTCTCACTAACGAAACTTAGACTTACAACTCTTAACTCACCCATGCAAGTTACTAGCACAAAAACCTTAGCCTTAAAATTCCCCACTCAATAACTCTAACCCTAATACTAAAATTCTATACTAAATAACCCTAACCATAACACTAAAATTCCCTGCTAAGAAACCCTAACACTAAAATTCTCCACTAAATAACCCTAACTCTAACCCTAAGTAAATAAAATTCTTAGGAGAGCAGTGCTTGAGGGGGCGCAAAACACCAGACGTACTAGTATATCCTTCTTCCTCAATGGTAGGGCAATGCCGGATGAAATAGTTCAGTAATGCATCTCAAAAGGGTTAAAAAAAAATATTCTAAGGTAGCTCACGGTTGTTTCCAGTAAATAAACGAAATGTTTCTATTATAAAAAATTATGAATAGTTAATATGATATCAATTAACCATTTGTGGGGAACTATATATATATTCTATTTGTAAACAAAAATATGCAACGTTTGTGCAAGTGGTATCAATGTAAAATTAATTCCGAAAAAGACAATCTGAAAAGATGGAAGGGTGAGTTTTTTAATCTCCCTGGAAAGTTTGTGCTTATTCTTGTGTTGTCTTTTGTGTTATGATTAAATACATTTATACATTATAACTTATTGTAAAACGAATTTGTCTCTCCAAGCATGAAATATGGAAACCCAAGTATTTTCAAAGTTAACTCATATTGAAGAGGCTGTATACTAATGATAAATAACACATGACAGGTGAAAATTAAAGTGGAAACTAAAAATGAGCTGCAGATGAAACACACTTACCACCACCCCTGTAAAGAAAAGCACTGCTGTTTTCTGGGAAACTCTTGAAATTAATTACCAGGTGATTTATTGCTGTTATGAAAACAGTACCAGATCACTTGGACAATATGTTTGGAACCAAAAATATTAGTTTAAACCCATTGCTAACTATGATCCAAAGGTTTTCTTTGAAATCATGGTATCTATGTAATTGTGAGTGCCTGGTTACATGATATCTGTTTACTGTATTGCCCTATTGGATCTCATTTGACCAAACAAACCACAGATTATGATTCTGTTCTGCTAAATCTGAGATCAGAACATCCCAAACTACCACTTTTCATTTCTTTAGTATCCTAAACGAGGCCGCTTCCCTTCTGTGCCCACTAATTCCTACACAAGGGTTGGACTTTAACTTCATAGTTCAAGTAGGTACTTCCACATAATTGAGAAATCGTCGATTTTGTGGGCCTGGATTTCAAATCCATAACCCCCAACAAAATAAACACACATACACAACACTGTTTGGATAAAAATTGGCCACAGATGAATATGCATGGGAAACAAAACACAAATAATTATTAACGCAATAATGTTAAAGAGTGTACTAAGATGCACCTTTCCCATGCCAGGTTATGAGCCACAGACCAGCTCAAAACCACCAACACCAACCAAACCAGAAACACATTATTTCCTATTAATCAACCATTATTCCATCCCCACCTTACACTGACCAGCCCAGCCACTGTGACACTGACGAGAAGACCCTTGGTGACTCTACTAATAACAGGGAGGGAGGGTGGGAAGATTCAGGTAAGATTAATCACATTCACATTTCTGAAGCTCTTAATGTATATTAGATTTTTGGACATGTTCTTTATTCTAGCTAAATGTCCCTGTGAAAATAGAAGAAATCTGACAATTATCATCATACAGTTGTCACCTACCTGCGATGAAAACCCTCCTCATCCAACTCACATCAGCCCCATCCGCTGCGAAGAAGGGGGAGAACCCAGCCTCCAACACATAGCAGCCACAGCCGCTGTGAAGAAGGGGGAGATGCCCACCTCCAACACACAGCAGCCACAACCGCTGCAAAGAAGGGGGAGATGCCCGCCTCCAACACACAGCAGCCACAACCGCTGCAAAGAAGGGGGAAACCTTCCGCCACCTTACAGCAGCTGCAAAGAAGAGGGAGATCATGTTCTATCACCGAGGCACCATCCTCTTCGGTGTCTTCGTGTCCTCTAGCGGCGCTGGCGGAAATTACCTCGCCTTATAAAGGGAGGTTATGTACTCGCCACACTCAAGATGGTCACGGGACGGAGGGAACCGAAGTGATGTAGCGGACAGTTTGAAATCTGGAGCCAAATTCAAATTATGCGCCAAAACCTTCCTCTGTCTATTTAACCGCCCCCCAGAAACACTTGGACTTTGCCTTCTGGTGGTTGTGTCTATGTCATATAGTGCCTATACCTCAGTACGCGTTCTGTTTGATTTCCTGTTGCTGAACCTGGCTTGTTTACTCGTTGTTTCTGATTTCTGGTACCCTGACCTTGGCTAAATTCGACGACTTCCCTACTCTCTGGCATCCTGACCTTGGCTACTCTGACCTTGACTCTATATCTTGCGGTTCTGCCTGATACTGGTGTCTCCTCCTACACTGTGCGTGACAACACTATCTCATTTTGTGCCATGACATATTGATTAATTATAATACTATGTATCATATCAATACTTTTTAAATACAGATATATTTAGAAAGTTTTCTTGATTAGTTAACACTACTATAAACCACCTTAACCAGTAAATTGAGATTACAGAGATCAAGGAGAGAACCTTTAAGTTTAAGAAATATGAAAGATTAAGTCGCAATCCATATTTAACACTTTCTTATTTTTCTTACACTTAGTCATCAAAAATTTCCTTAAACACTTTTATGAACATTTCACAAATTAAATAAAATTGAAGAGTAATACTGATGACCTTTGTCTTTTGAGTATTGAGTTTTTAATAAAATTTGTTTTAAATAAAAAAAAAAAAATCAAGGAAACAATGATTGAAGACTACTGCACAAAATGATAGCTATTGTCTTCTTTCAATGACAAAGCTGCCCTTTTGAAATCATCAAAATGCTATATTGTTATGCTGAAAGGGTAATGGGAACTTGGGTAAGTCAGCTTTCCAAATATTTGTTAATTTCAGTCAATGCTATTCATACATTTTGTTTTCTTTTAGTTTAAAAGATTTATTTCATTTATTTGGAAAAACATGTATTTTCTAAGCATTATTATTTCCAGACGATAAACTGATACAGTTATATTACAAATCTCTATTAAGTTATTGTTAACAATATATTTTCACACAGAAGGGATATTGTTAGACATAACAGAAAAAAAAGTATTGTGACTCAAGATAATAACAGCTTTGAAAATAAGAAACTAAAAGATTTACATTTGTTTATTAGTTACATGTGCTTTTTAATACATTTTAATATATGATGATGATATGATATGATATGATATCATCAAGCGCATCAGGAAGGTGGTGCGTGAAGGTCTGTTCCTGCATCAAGACAGACATCCTCTACACTACTCTGGCTTGTCACACTTACCAATGGCTTAATGCTGGAGGTAAAAAATTGACTAAAAAAGATAAGATTGTAAAGTTGTCTTTTTATATTTTTAACACTATACTTGTTGTTATGCCTCCATACTGCAAAGTAATTTTCATAATTACATAAATTAGATTGATTAGAGGCTGAATTGTAAATTAGATTACTAAACTATTGTCAACAAAGCATACAAAATGTTTTTTACAATGACTGTGTTAATTTTTGTTTTCTAAATGACAGTATTACACATACAGAGATGGAGATGCACATAGAGTGATACCAAGCTTATCAACATTAGCCAGTTTAAGATTCTTGGATTTCCCTGCAGAGAGTGGCAGAGTATCAAAAACATTTTAGCAAATGTAAGTAAGAAGATGAAATATATCACTATAACCTTCTAACTGGTATGCAATACATAGCAAAATCAACATTAAATACAGTATCAAGTTTTACTCGGTTTTTGTGATTGATGGTTCTTGGTGGATTTGTTAAAAAACTAAATGTTTTATTTGTAAAAGTAAAATAAGTATAATCATATTGCAATTACTTGACTGTTTGGTGAATGATAATAAAACATGTCTACAATTATAAAAAGTTTCCCTGATAAAAAAAAAGCTTGAGTCTTGTGCCTGCAGTTACAGACCATCTGTCTTCAAGGCTCGTTACAGTAGATAGAACAGTAGGCAACAGGAAGAGGGCAGAAGACTAAGCTTCTTCCTGCCTCCTCATACTCCTCATTCAAAATTGTTTAGAAAGGGCCCTTCCGACCTGGACCATACCAATCCAGGTCAGTAGGGCCCTTTCTAAAGTATTTTGAACCGGTACAGGGAGACAGGAAAAGGAGTGATCCCGCAGTGAAACCGAGGCTGCTCACACAGTATGCGCAAGCAGCCAGAGAGAAAGCTGCAGGAGTGGTGAAAGTTAAGCGGGGCGGGATGTGAGATATTTGTATATATATATATATATATATATATATATATATATATGGATGTGTACTTGTGTGTGTTTGAGCATGGATGTGTACTTGTGTGTATGTAAGCATGAATGTGTACTTGTGTGTGTGAGCATACATATGTATTTGTGTGAGCACGCATGTGTACTTGTGTGTGAGCATGTATGTGTAAGTGAAGTGAGATGGAGTGTGAGTGAGTATGAGTAAGTGTGTCTAATTTGTGTATTTACATATGTTGTATGTTGGAAGGGGGAAAAGGGGCAAAGAAGGCACAGACCAGTTGTGTGGGGGCAATGATGGCACAGGCCAGTTTTTGAAGTTAGGGGGCCCGGGGCAATTTTTTGCACCAGGGCCCAGTGGTTTCTAGTTATGCCCCGGCTTAGGGTTGCCCACAAAGACAGCCTCAGTGAAAAATCATCTGGGCAAGAGCTTGTCTGAAGACAGGAGTGAACAACTGTGGAAGTCTCTGTGGCTGGACTGCAGTGCATAGCAGTGCAGGTCTCTGGAATAGGGACTGTGGCTAGACAACAACTAGCAGATAACAGTGGTCTGTGGCAGGAAAACAAGGCAGTCATTTTAGCTAGCTTAATGGTTAATTAGCTATAAATAAAATTAATAATTAATTACTACTAGCTTATAGTTCAGCTAATCTTTTTAGTACTGGTGCTGCAGCTCTTTAGTTTGTGCTTTGTTTTAGCAACAGCAAGAGACCAAGTCAATTTTTCTTAATTAATAATATTTCATTTTATTTCATTTGTTTTGCTCACCTCAGTCCATCAGTGAAGTGAACTTCTTGGGCTAGTGAGTGCAGCCGCATAAGTGCTGTGTTCTTTTTTGATCAGCAAGCAGTGACGTTAACTGTTTTGCAAAGATTTTCTCATTTATTTTACATTTTATTTTAATTTTATTAAAAGTACCCTTAGTGTTTTTGTCAGGAACCACTTTTTCGCTGCCTGAACCATGGCTTTTTCTATACCTGTGGCATTTAAATCTGCTACCACTAGTGGCCATCCCTCTGCCCTCTGGAGCACTCAGAACTCTATTACTAGGATCAGGTGTGCCTTGTTACCTGGGTTGAGCCCTAGTCAACACATCCAGCTGGGCCTTGTTACCTGGAGTACTCTGCCTTTATGAACCTGCCCTGCCCTTCAGTCAGGGCCTTTGTATTGAAGTCTATGGACCTTCCTGCTGTGGCTCTGCACCTGTACTGTTCCTGGTTCCCTGCTTTGTGTCCTTCCAAGTGGACTCCCTGCTTTGTGTCCTTCCAAGTGGACTCCCTGCTTTGTGTCCTTCCAAGTGGACTCCCTGCTTTGTGTCCTTCCAAGTGGACTCCCTGCTTTGTGTCCTTCCAAGTGGACTCCCTGCTTTGTCTCCTTCCAAGTGGACTGTGTTCCCTTCCGTGCCCTTCCAAGCGGGCTCCCTGCCAAAAGACTTATTACCGGTGTTTATTTTGCCATACGTCTGGTTTCTTGCTTAGACTGTATTACCCTTATTTGCTGGTCCTGTTATACATAAATACACTGCATTACCTGGATTTCTGCTTGTGGTGTCTTTGTTTGCATAATCATGCACCGTGGGTTACAGACTGAACCCCAAGTATCCCCTGCGCATGGGCTCCTACCCGACCTGATTACCCGAGTCCTGACAGTTTTGCTCACCTCAGTCCATCAGTGAAGTAAACTTGTTGGGTAGTGAGTGCAGCCGCATAAGTGCTGTGTTTTTGTTCACCAAGCAGTGAAGCTAACTGGTTTGCCCTTACATTTTATTTTCTATTCTAATTTCTTTTCAAAAAAGATTGACTGTGTGACGACAACAACTGTACTAAGCAAAGCTTCAAGGTACTAGCTGTAGTACTAAAATAATTCTAATCTTCTTTAATCTTAATCTATAATATATAATATACATTGTAATTCATAATCTATAATATAAGTAATTCTAAATTCCTAATCTATATTCTTCTATCTATAATACATAATATAAGTAATTATTTCTAATCTATTAATATTATATAACTTAATATTAATTAATAAATCATATACTGAATCTGATTTAACCTCACTTTAGCTTAGTGGGTTTGAGAGCGTCTGCCTAGAGGTAGACTTATAGTAAGGAAATATAGCTTTAGCATAGTAGTAGGCTAAGCTCTTAGGCCCGTGTAAATTCAAATTAAAAATAAAATACTGCTAGTTATATAAATAGTTAATCTTGAGTTAATAATTTAAATAACTTTAGCACTTTGGCAGATTGCACACAACAGCACAGTGCAGTTGTGCATAGTTTTACTTTTTAAGCAGTAGCACTGAAGAGAACTTCCTCTAATTTTTTTGTCTTTAATTCATTTTTCCTTTTTTTTATTTTTTTTTTATTTTTTATTTTTTTATAGTTTTTTAAACACTACACTACACTACACACACAACACAAAATTTGAAATGGATCCTCCTTTTGGGACTAAGGAGGGACAAGCTCCATCTACCATCACCATCACCACCACCAGTTCTAAGATGCAGCCTTTGCATCAGTCTAGTCGGCCAAGTAGGCCAAGCTCTCGCTTATCATTTGGGGAAGCATTGCTTGAAGGATCATCAAGTAAAGGAAAGGCACCGCAAGCAGGCAGTAGTAGGGCTGCTAGGCCCACAAGCTCTATGGTTTTTTACAGAAAGCCTAAAGCACCAGAAGCATGTTCAAAGTTAAAGGGTAGCACAACTAGTACTTCTACTAGCCCAGTCAGTAAAAAGAAGTGCCTTTTGCCCCAAGCAGCATCTTCCCCATCCACGAGCAGCATGCAAGGAACCAAGCAGAGCCAAATTAGCAGCAAGACTCAGAGCGGTTTTCCCAAACCAAAGCGATCTCATTCCTTTGTAGGGAAAACCACCACTACCTCTACCACCACTAGTGCTGCGCCTACTGTTCTCCCCAGTACCGCCACGCCATGTCCTCCTAGCACCTCTAGCAAGCCACCAAGTCCTTACAATATTTTTGTAAAGACAGAGAGATGGCTACACATAGTGGAACTCAAGCTATCGAGGTAGCAGAGGAGCCTGAGACTGAGAGGCCAAGTGCAGAGTTTGTTCTTCCTGCTCGCACTACTACTAGTCACGATATCAGTCTTAGCTCCAGCCTAGCAGGAATTCCATTTGATCTGGCTAATGAACTAGACTATGAGCCAGAGGAAGTAGAGGAGATGAGTGGTCAGGAATCAGATTCCTCAGCGAGCAGTGTCCAAATGACTAGTGCACAATTTTCCCCTGAGCCTCCACCTTCTCTTCTGCGATCATCACCAGCAGCAGCAGCAGCAAAACCTACCAAATCTGCAGTCCCACTATGGCCAGTACTGGTAGTACCACCAGTACCACCACCACTAGTTCTGCCGCTGTTCATCCACCCCGAGCAGTAGAAGCAGCACCCAAGGTACACCCCAAGGCTATGCGCGCCCCAATTTGGGAGCACTTTGAAAATGTTGAAGACGGGCGCTATGGAAAGTGCAAACATTCTGGGAAGCTAATAAGCAGAGGGAAAGTGTCTGACCATTATACCAGTGCTAGCATGAAGCATCACCTCAGCACTCAACACAACGCTGTGCTATTGGGGAAAGATGTAGAAGTAAAACGTAGTGCAGGCAGCATAGCTGGTGGCCGTGGTACTACAACAACAACTAGTACCATCTCCAGAGACAGTGGTAAAACCCAACAGCTGCTTCTGAGCCAATAGCAGCAGCTAGTGCTGGCAGCCAGAGACCAAGGCAGGTTGGAGCACTGCATGCCCAGCCCACCCTGGAAGAATTTGGGGCATTCCACTCCAAGAGAACAATGCCCAAACAGCAGGCCAATAAAGTAATGCGACTTATTGGTCAGTTCATTGCTGTTGGAGGGGCATCCTTCTCCATGATTGAAGGGGAGCCTTTCAAACAATTGATGGCGGCTGTGGCTCCACAATACACAGTTCCGTCACATTCCTCTTTCAGTAGGAACATTGTCCCCTCATTGTATCGGTCCTGTGTTTCAGCAGTGAAAGCGGAGCTTTCCAAGGTTGCTGGTCAGTGTGTTCATTTCACAACAGATTTGTGGAGTGCACCTAGCAGCCAGCATGCCTTTCTTTCTTTGACAGCACACTGGTGGCAGCCCCGTGTGTCTAAGGAAGCTGCTTCAGCAGGCTACCGATCATTCCTTCTCCATGCAGAAGCGATGGATGAAAAGCACACTTCCGAAAATATTCTGCATGCAATGAGGAAAATGTTTAGCCTTTGGGTGGGAGCAGAGGCGGGCACCAATGTTGAAGTTGGTTTTGTGGTAACTGACAGAGGTGCCAATATGGTGAAAGCGCTACGAGATGGTCATATTGTTGGTGTGCGCTGTGCAGCCCACATCATCCATCTTGTAGTGAAGGCAGCAATGTCAGAAGGAACTAATGTAGCAGCAGTAGTTCTGTCCCGCTGCAGAAAGATCGCTGGGCACTTTCACCATAGTGTTAAGGCTAGCCAACTTTTGAGGGAAGAGCAAGAGAGGGCAGGTCTTCCCGTACACTGCCTACGACAGGATGTCAGTACGCGGTGGAACTCCACTTTAGAGATGCTGGAGAGGATTTTGGAGCAGCACAGGGCAATCCATAATCTTGCCTCAGAGCATAATATTGGGATTACATCTCCATTGAATAGGGAGGATTGGACAGTCATCGCCCAGCTATTGGCAGTCCTTAAACCATTCAGGGATGCCACTGAAAATTTAAGATCAAACACTGCCAGTCTGGCCCAGGTAATCCCAGTGTTCTCCCATCTAGGCAGCAAGATGGATGTGTTCCTTGAAAACCGTGAGGCTGTTCAAGGTGGCACTCTACATCCTGACGTAGCAGCCATAGTCAGGAAGCTGAAGCATCTGCTAAAAGTACACCTTCGCAAACGAATGGAAGAGAGTCCCGAAATGATGCTAGCGTGCCTTTGCGATCCAAGGATTAAGGGAAAGCTAGCAATGAAATTCAATGTTCTCAGTAGCTACCGGGAGCAATTGGTCAACAAGGTGCGTGACTGGCAGCGTAAAATGGGAATGCTTTCCGAGGAGGGAGAGGTGCAGGAGGAGGAAGAGATGATGTGGTCTGCTACTCCTAGCAGCAGCATCAGCAGCAGTGCCACAAGCATCACAACACAGCTGAGTGGAGCAGCTGCATTTTGGGAAGAGGCACTTGGGAGTATAGTTGGACCATCTGACAGAGCTAGCAGCAGAAAGGAGAGTAGTGCTGCTGAAATGGTCAAACTTTACCTCTGTGAAGTTCCTTCTGCGCCTAATGTTGATCCTCTTAGCTACTGGGATGAAAAGAAGAGTGTGTGGTAGTTTCTCCCCCTGGTTGCACTTGCTGCGGTGTGGCAACGCCTGCTACCTCCGCCGGTGTAGCCAATTTACGCTAGGGCCTTGTGTCTGAGCTCTGGAAGTCCACTCCCAAACGTCTAGGACTGACAGTCTTTGGATGCTTTGCCCTGGGGTGAAACAGGTGAGCGGGTCGTCAATTGCCCACTCATTCACCTTTTTCCGTTTCCAAAGCTGCTGCTGGTGGTGGTGCCAGCATCTTTTGCCAGTTCGCTTCCTGGCTGAAATCATGCCTCAAATGTCCCTAATGGTAAGGGTAGTTTCTCCCCCTGGTTGCACTTGCTGCGGTGTGGCAACGCCTGCTACCTCCGCTGGTGTAGCCAATTTACGCTAGGTCCTAGTGTCTGAGCTCTGGAAGTCCGCTCCCAAACGTCATGGACTGACAGTCTTTGGATGCTTTGCACTGGGGTGAAACTGGTGAGTGGGTCGCCAATTGCCCACTCATTCGCCTTTCCCAATGCTGCTGCTGGTGGTGGTGCCAGCGTCTCTTCTTTGTCAGTTCGCTTCCTGGCTACAGTCATGCCCAAAATGTCCCTAATGGTAAGGGTAGTTTCTCCCCCCCTGGCTGCCTCTGTTTGCAGTGTGGCAACGCCTGCTACCTCCGCCAGAGTGGCCAGCTTAGGCTAGGGCCTAGTGTCTGAGCTCTGGAAGTCTGCTGCCAAACGTCTAAGACTGACAGTGTTTGGGTGCTTTGCCCTGGGGTGAAACAGGTGAGTGGGTCGCCAATTGCCCACTCATTCGCCTTTCCCATTTTTCAATGCTGGTGGTGGTGCCAGCATCTCTTCTCTGCCAGTTCGCTTCCTGGCTAGAGTCATGCCAAAAATGTCCCTAATGGTAAGGGTAGTTTCTCTCCCCTGGCTGCGTCTGTTTGCGGTGTGGCAACGCCTTCTACCTCCGCCGGAGTGGCCAGCTTACGCTAGGGCCTAGTGTCTGAGCTCTGGAAGTCTGCTGCCAAACGTCTAAGACTGACAGTGTTTGGGTGCTTTGCTCTGGGGTGAAACAGGTGAGCGGGTCGCCAATTGCCCATCGCCTTTTCCATTTTCTTTTCCGTTTCATTTTTTCCGTCTGATACACAACCAACCAAACATAACACACACAACACAATAACACAGTGACATAACACACACACGTACAATGCACAAATCACAAGGACCTTTCCTCCTGTTATTTGCCCTGGCCTTCACTTCTACACTCACTAATAGCATTACATTAACGCTATAACTGACACTTCACCCTATAACATTTTTCCATCCAGATACCTGCCAACTTTTTCAGGAACAGTCCTGCTTTTTTCCTGTCCCATCAAATTTAGCTAAACTAGGTATGCTAGTGCACATAGGTATAGCTGGGTAGGGTAGCACTACAACATTAAATAAATATAATAAAGTAAATAATAAATATAACTTTAAAATAAAATTAAATAAACCCATTAAAATTAAAATTTAATTATTATTTAGACATAATACATCTTTAACCAAAACAGTGCACTCCTAATAATCTTAAACATAACCGTACATTAACCCTAAGCTATTTTTTAGTTCTTGTCCAACATTTTTCCATTCGCATACCTGCCAACACACCCAACATTTTCGTGGACAGTCCTGCTTTTTTCCAGTCCTGTCCAGTAAAAGTTGGGTTGTTGCAAAGTATGCCATTATAAATAGGTAGCAAATGTTAGGCATGTATTAAAAGTGGTCCAAAATCGATTTAAAAATGTAAAATAATCCCTGTTCTTTTATTAAACATCTATGGATGTGTGACTGTGTATGATAAAAAGGAGGCCAAGTTCCTTGGAGCATTTGTCTAGGTCTCAGACAAGACAACTGCTCCGAGGAACGTGGCCCTCAGTTTCGGGCAATGTGTATTGTGTACAGTACATCTCGGTACGTGTGTGCAACTCTATTGGTCGTTTCGGCAGGGGACTCGCCTGCCATCAACAAATGAAGTGCATTCTGCAGTTCTGCAATTCATTCGTTGATGCCAGACCAGCCCCCTGCCGAAACGACCAATAGAGTTGCACACTCCGATGTGTTCTTAACCCCGTATTAACCCCTGCTAGGCAACCGGGAGGAAAACGAAGATGAAACGAGCACGAAGAATGTCCACGAATATTCGCCCGAAGAGAAGACAGGAACGGGCGAATATTCGCGGAATACGAAGATTTTTTTCCCCCCGAAGACGAGCACGAAGACGAACACGAAGAGCCTCCTGGTGCCCAAGTCTAATAAAATGCCCATACAATTGGTAGCTTATGTAGCTAAACTGTTCAAATCTAAGTAAGGACAGACAGAGAACAGGCAAAGACAGGCAGCAATGAGGATTAGTTGAACAAAGCATTGTCAAACATGGTTAGATCAGCAGTATCAAAAAATCAAACACAGGTCTAGTTACCCAAGTCTAGAGACTTGCACAGGTGCAGCTTTAAATAGTCGCATGAGAGGAAAATCCAAACAAACTTTAAATCAGTTATCTGCTGGTCATTGTAGTAAATATTTGTACCCTGTACATCGACTAATATTGCTAAGCTATCGAATGTATCTGCATCGCCACAAAAACATGAGATTTCTAAGCAAACCTATCACTCTTTTCAACAACTATTCATTTTCATGCATATATATATATATATATATATATATATATATATATATATATATAACCATCCTACTTCTTTAATGTGCCCTTGAGTTTTTATCTATGCTTGCTAAATTAAGAGCAATAAAAGCACCGAACAGCTGTTTTTTGGATGTTTTCTTTAGTAAAAATTGGATGTTTTAAAACTTGCATCAAAGCTCTCCCGCTGAATTGTTAATAAAATATTACACATTTTAATGCTAGGAACATTTATGTGAGGATGCTTGGTTAAATATTTTATTTGGCACAAAATTATGATACATAAAACACATTAAAAGGCTTTCAGACCATGCTGAATGGAATTCTGCATAATCAACATTATGCATAATGCACTTTATTACATTTTACTTATAAAACTACTGTTTTCTTATGCTTTGATGACCTAATACTAAATTCTAAACAAATTACAGTTGAATAATGAAAACTTCAATACATTCATTCATTTTAGCTATTTTTAGCATAGGAGTCCAACAGCTTTGAACTTTTACTTTGAAGGTAGTGTTCCCTCCAAGGAGTTCCAAAATCTCTTGTATAACATTCACATTATTTCTTTTATAGCACACTTAGGCAGTGTGTATTATCCCCAAGTACAACATTACATGACCACTATGTACAATTTTCCAGATAATTTAGCTTTAAATAAATCATACGTATTACTTAAGCATAACTGCCACATGTCCCTCTTTTGTCCTTTTTAGGACTCAAATCTCTGTCCCCCTTCCTGATGTCCCTCTTTTCTAGGACTTAATAATGTTTGCTGGATATCAACATAGCCATTCATACTTCACCAGCTTCACAAAACTATTATATGCCTAGATCCAAACTTAGTCTTCACACTGCTAAATTTGAAATTATTCTAGCCTTGGTGCCCGAATAATTATAATTTTAATAAAGACAGGAGGCGAGTATTTTGCATATCTTCCTTTACTCTCACCAACAGCAGCAAAGAAAGAGTTAACACAAGTGAAAACAACCAATAGAAACAGTACACAGGTGGTATATAAACCCCTTAAGTATCTTCCTCTTCCTCTTTCGTCCGCTGTGAACCGGAACTGAAGAACGCAGCAAACCGTCTAGCAATGTAAAACCGAACCCAACACCCGAACTGGAACCAAAGTCAAGAGCAAGGCGACAATGCACTCCAACTGGGAAACAGAACCGCTGACACGGAGATGGCATCAAGCTGAAACAAAGAGAGAGACATAACAGAACCAAATTCTTCACAAACATGGTAACACACAGTCATCACAAATTAGCAAACGCAACGGAGCAGACAAAACCCCCCAAAAAACAAATTCAAACCTGGCCTACTTACCCAGAGTGTACACCTAACCATCAGGATGGCAGGGAGGAAAATACTCGCCTCCTGTCTTTATTAAAATTATAATTATTCGGGCACCAAGGCTAGAATAATTTCAAATTTTAAGGCAAGACAGGAGGCTTCCTATTTTGCATTTTTAACGCCGGAAACCAACGCCATTGCCCCTGAAGAAACCAGGCGAAATAAAACGGTGGAGGCACGGGACCAATCTGCCGCTCGCAGAATATCCACTAAAGCTCCACCAGCCCGAAGGGCACAGGAGGCCGCAGCTCCCCTGACGGAAAGAGCACCGATGCTCTTGAAGGAGAAGAAAACAGCCTTGAAAGGTTTCACAAAGGAGAGGCGTTGAGATGTCAAGACCGGACAGATCGACGTCGTGCGCGACAGATAAGTCCTGACACACCTGGCGACACATATTTGGGTCGCCTAGAAAAAAACGGCTAGGATACAGATGAGAACAACTCAGGGAAGAAATAGAGACAGCATGAGCATCCAAGGCGCTAACATCCAAAACCCTGCAAAACGATGAGACAACACAAGGGTAAGTTTCGCCGACAACTGTCTGAGGGAGAGCGAATCGTTGTCTGGCCATCCCGAAGGAAATCTAACACGACAGCTACTTCCCACAGAGAACCGTAGCGTGGCGCCGGAGGACGGGATAAACGAATACCACGCAAAAGGTGGCAGACTAAGGGAGCCAAGGGGATCCATGTGCCATCCCAAACTCCAAGGAGCCCAGCCTCGCCAAGCTGTCCGGTATGACATACTGGTACCTGGAGCCTAAGATTTGCGGAGCAAGGACTGAGCCGCCTCCAATAGGCCCAAGACTGTTCGGAGTCCCCTGAAATCGTCCATACCAGATGTCTTTCCAGGATGTGCGGATGAACCTGGACCTCCGGGCCCGTCAGGGGATAGTACAGAGATGGGATCTCCAGAGGATCCTGGGCAGATACCCGCAGCAGGGCTGGAAACCACGGCTGAGCATGCCACGGGGGGGGGTCACCAGAACCAAAGACCCCCCCGTCCCAACACAGGTGATGGATGACCCTCGAAATGACCGTCAGGCGATTCGTCCTGGATGCAAATAGGTCCAGGTGCAAGACCTGACTGAGAAGTCTCCAGTCGCTCGCATCCCGCCAGTGTCTGGAGAACCCGTCCGCCAAGAGAACCGCGGCACCCGGGAGGTATCCTGCCTGCAGAGTATGCTGCACGCAAGGCAAAAGTCGAAAAACGTCCTTTGTTACCTCTGAGGTACTTGGACCGAGAACCCCCTAAGCGGTTGATATACCGAACCGCCGACATGTTGTCTAAGAAGCCTAAGAAGAGAAAGCGGCTTGGGACCAGGTCGGAGTTGAGAGAATTGACTAGAAACCCTAGTTGGTGAAGGATCTGCACCACGAAAGCGGTCTGGACGAGCAGGGTCTCCCGGCAGCTAGAGAAGAGCAGAATGCCTAGATAGACTATACACCTGATACCCCTGGACCTGAAGAGAGCCATAACTGGTTTCAGGAGCTTTGTAAGGCACCAAGGGGCTGAACTTAGGCCAAAGGGAAGGGCCTTGAACTGCCATACCTGCCTGCCCCAGCGAAACTGAAGAAATCGCCCGGAATCTGGGTGAATCGGGACGGAAAGAAAGCGTCTGAGAGGTCTAACCGTGTAAACCAATCGCCTTCCAACATAAGGTCTCAGAAGAGATGGATCCCTTCCATTTTGAAGTGGAGATAAACGAAAGCATTGAGAGCCCGTAGATTGATCACTGGGCAGAAGTCCCCGGTGCATTAGCGTACTAGAAAAAAAGGAGCTGAGGAAACCGATTGATCCTTTTGCCCACTGGATAGCCCCCTTGTCACGTAAGGTGCGGAGTTCTGCTTCCATTAAGGCCTGATCTGTAATGCCCTCCGAGATGTGGGCGGTCAGCGTACCTGAAAAGGGGGGAGAGCTGAAAAACTATCTGGAAAACCTGTACCATTAGGGGGATCCAAGGGTCCGACGAAATACACACCCAGTCGTGGAAAAAGATGATATATGGCCCGTAACCCAGGGAAGGGAAAGAAGGACAAGAAACATTCGGGCTTACCGAAAACGGAGCGTCCCCTGGGAAATCCGGAAGCGCCTCTACTGTCTCCGCGTGGGTTGAAGGCCCTCTGTTGGAACGGAGTCCTGTAGGACATATGGTTCTGAGGGAAGTACCGGGAGCCTCGGGATGAACGGCTGGTGGCCCGGCGGTCGACCAGCCCTCCCAGAAAAACGAGGGCCAGTCTGAAAGACCTTCCTCATTGACAGTTTGGCCTTATTCCATGATGTCATCTAGGATACGTGGCGGTTTGATTCCTTGACAAATGTGTCTCCAAACAGTAAGCGGCTGCACCCAGGTCTTTAGGGCCCCATTCCGCCAACCTGGGATCCATGAGGAGTAGCCTTTGCAACGTACAGAAGAGATTGAAACTGTTGCATTTCCCAACAGGCATACCACACAAAGTGCCCAATCTCAGATAGTCTTGGGATAAAGGGGTGTCTCCTATAGAACTGCTCTGTCTGCCAGGGATAGGATTTGGGTGACTGCTCCCAAGTTCTGCTGGGGATCATCTAGTTGGGGCTCATCCACCAAATACTCACGGACGAAGCGCGAGTCGAAATCTCTGGGCGAGACCAGATTTGCTGAAGCCTCTGATTCACTAGATGAATCCGCGTGCCATACGCCCACTATAGATAATGGGTCATGCAAAGTTGTGTCAGAGGGTTTTGGGCGTTTGGCAGGTACCTTACCCTTGCCGACTGAAACACTACTGCCCTTCCAAGGCCGTTTGGAGCCGGACGCCTCTCCTTCAGATTTCTCGGATTCTGACTCCGATGGTATTGCCTCTGGTCTGGAGGGAGCAGGAGGCTGCCCTTGGGGCAAATTGGCAGACGTTTTAGAGAAAAAGGATTCCACTGAGTTAGAAAAACTTTGCCCCTAACCAGGCCATAAAGGCATCCTGGGATGGCACAGTATCCTGAGACATTATGTCTGTATAAGGTAGGTGATGAGAACAGAGGCGCAGCCCGTATATTGTGCACGGCCACAGGGACGCAGCCCTTACATTGTGCACGGCCACAGGGACTCAGCCTGTATATATTGTGCACGGCCACAGGGACTCAGCCTGTATATATTGTGCACGGCCACAGGGACTCAGCCTGTATATATTGTGCACGGCCACAGGGACTCAGCCTGTATATATTGTGCACGGCCACAGGGACTCAGCCTGTATATATTGTGCACGGCCACAGGGACTCAGCCTGTATATATTGTGCACGGCCACAGGGACTCAGCCTGTATATATTGTGCAAGGCCACAGGGGCTCAGCCTGTATATATTGTGCAAGGCCACAGGGGCTCAGCCTGTATATATTGTGCAAGGCCACAGGGGCTCAGCCTGTATATATTGTGCAAGGCCACAGGGGCTCAGCCTGTATATATTGTGCAAGGCCACAGGGGCTCAGCCTGTATATATTGTGCAAGGCCACAGGGGCTCAGCCTGTATATATTGTGCAAGGCCACAGGGGCTCAGCCTGTATATAATGTGCAAGGCCACAGGGACTCAGCCTGTATATAATGTGCAAGGCCACAGGGACTCAGCCTATATATAATGTGCAAGGCCACAGGGACTCAGCCTATATATAATGTGCAAGGCCACAGGGACTCAGCCTGTATATAATGTGCAAGGCCACAGGGCCACAGCCTGTATATAATGTGCAAGGCCACAGGGACACACAGCCTGTATATAATGTGCAAGGCCACAGGGACACACAGCCTGTATATAATGTGCAAGGCCACAGGGACACACAGCCTGTATATAATGTGCAAGGCCACAGGGACACACAGCCTGTATATAATGTGCAAGGCCACAGGGACACACAGCCTGTATATAATGTGCAAGGCCACAGGGACTCAGCCTGTATATAATGTGCAAACCACAGGGACTCAGCCTGTATATAATGTGCAAAAACCACATGGACTCAGCCTGTATATAAATGTGCAAAACCACATGGACTCAGCCTGTATATAAATGTGCAAAAACCACATGGACTCAGCCTGTATATAAATGTGCAAAACCAGAAAATTCCCAACAAATATTGAAAATAATGCAGGGCTCACCCTGTAACCACTCCAGTGAGGCACATAGGAAAAAGGGGTCCCGGATAGGGAAGAGAGACGGGAAAAATCCCCCCAAAATGCACAGATGCAAAGAAATAATGAATATAAATAATGAAAGACAAGTAAAAAATCTACATAAACACATATATATATCAAAAATCTATACTGTATATAAAAGTGCATACCCACCTAATTATCTAGAATTAGGTGAAAAAAGCACTATGTAATGAATAATAAACGGATATTATTCAATAAATCAGCAATAACTGTAGATAGGAAGAGGACTGACCTGCAACTTTGGTGAGCAGCAAAGAAAGAGGAAGAGGAAGATAGTTAAGGGGTTTATATACCACCTGTGTACTGTTTCTATTGGTTGTTTTCACTTGTGTTAACTCTTTCTTTGCTGCTGTTGGTGAGAGTAAAGGAAGATATGCAAAATAGGAAGCCTCCTGTCTTGCCTTAAAATTAAGATCCACAGTTTATCCCAAGCAGGCTATTGAGAAACAATTCCTGTTTAAGACTCCTTAAACAAAACTTGATATCAATGATCAACCAAGAGATTTAGATCTGGTACACAGAACAGATACCTAGCGGGTCAGTAGATGAGCCTCATAGTAACCGATACTTCTGCTCCAGAGGCAAATTGGGTCCTGCAGTCTTCAGCCACCAGCGGAATGCATGTGGTCGCATACTGCAAGAGTATCCAAAGACTACATGCTTACGTGCATACATCATTGCCAGGGCTACTTAGTCACACTCAGTCTGGCCCTGCTTTTGCTGCCCAAATTCAAGATAATCAATTAAACTGTCTTGTTCAAGTATTTGATTATAATACTAGTTATATTATAAGTTTAATGTAGGGGTCTATAAGAATAAATTGGTAATGCTTCACTCTCATATTTATTATATCGGTAGAAATAAGTTGGTGTTTCAACTTTCAGGTCTATCAATTTTTCGGTTCATAGTTTAGTAGTATTAGTTTATTCTCAGAACAAGAGAAATAAGAGAGGTATGGATATATCACTCATTGAATCAGTATATAGCCTTTATCAAAAAATGGTACCATGTCGATCTTTTTGAACATAATAAAAAATGACAAACTAGAAACGTCTCCTCTAGATTCACAATGTAGTCTGATACTTCCACGTTGTACGACCACTCAGCACTTCCACCGCCAACCATCATATCAAACATTAGGATTTGGGTCCGCAACTCCGGAAGAAATAACTTTCAAACAAGGTAATGCATTTCAGTGATTAGGCAATTATGATTTATGGACAAAATTCATATTGATATATTTATACCATAATGTGCATGGTTATTTCCATGATTATATTGTTATGATACCATAATACTTTTTTAGTTAATCAATATGCTTGATATAAATATAAATTACCTAGTATTTAATTTAGTCAACACAATAATCATGAACATTTCATATTGAACTATATCCATATTGAAATATACATGATCCTGAACCACATTAATACATTTTCCATAATTAGCACCTAAAACTATATAGAACCATATCAATATCCAAATAGACAAGATACTAGTGAACCCCATTAATAAATATGAGCCTTACATATCTGACAAAAATGTGGTGTATCTGATGACAGAAGAAATGAATTTAATAGAACTTAAGTGTTTAATTATGTAGTTTAAGTCCTATTCATAGTTATGCATTTTGATTGCCTGGTAGCCAATTTGAAAATCCAAAATAATTCAATTTTGTTTAATATATTTTGTTTATTACCACTTAATGTAAATTCTCATTATAAATAATAATATTTCAGTGAATGAATTAGTGCTTAATATCCAATTTTATTAATTGCAATCTATGAGAATATTACATTTCATAGATTGATATTTTATTACCAGGGATACATTTTTTACTGACAATAGAGTCTGGTTTGAGAAGAATTTGGATGCCATCTTAGTGACACACTTAAGCCTTATGATGGGGTACTAAACAGACGAGTGCATTTAGATCACGTATCCCTGTGCTTTCATCAAAAAACAACTACAATTTAGTAATAGGTGTTATCTTTATGTTTTTTTGGATTGTATCTTTATGTGTGCAGTGTCCTTTGTCATTGACAAGGGTCACTAGATGGACATTGACTAAATAATCATATTGTCTGTTTGGGATATATGTAAGGGTAAAGAAGAAAAGAAAAACATCCAAAGCAAAGATTGTTGATACTGTCAAAATGATGTATCACATGGATATCAAGAAGCCACGCACCGATGGAAAAAGTTCACCTGCACACCTGCATAAAGTACACATAAAAATGCTTTATCACCTAGGTATCTCTAGGGCAGAATCAGAAACGGTGAGGTTAACGCATGTTTACCCTGCAAATTAAAACAAGAAAAAAGTTGTGAAATCCAGTATAGCTTATATATTAAAATGAGTCTGGCTAAAAGTTTGAAAAATGGGTTTATCACAAAGGCAATTATTATTACTTATAACTCTTGACTTAAAAATACGTTTTGCTTACTTAACAGTAAAATATGCAAAACAAAATTAAAGAAGAAATAAGGGACAGTTTGCATTGCTACAGCCAGTGGTGTATAGCCCTGGCCCAGGGCATTGTACCAGCTGCCTCCCACCCTTACTTTATCCCGACATACTAACCCGACATGCTAACACGTTAACACGATTATGGAGCTGGATAGGCACAACACTCCATAGTGTATATGGGCCTGTTATAAGTGAGCTCTCTGAACTCCCCAACCAGTCTATAGAGCAGTGGCCAATAGGGTAATCTGTGCCCCCCCCACACTATTATGCAGCAAAGGGGCTGCCTCTACCCTGGAACTGCCACAATAGGCCTAGTAAGCTTAGAATTTTACAGTGGCTGCATCTGTACCTGGAAACGTTTTGGATTTCATCCAGGTGCTCTGTAAATCAGTACATATTACTGGGTTTCTGGATCACTGTATTTCTTTTTTTTTTTTTTTTTTTTTTTTTTTCACAGTTGGCTTCTTTTTTTTTTTATTATATAAATTTTTTTTTAATAAATTTTTGTTCATTCATTACAGACAGTATTTCTTTCAGCTAAAAATAAAGAATAAAGTTCTTCATCCTATACACACAGGAAATTTCCACACAAATGAGTAACATAGTGAGGATAGTACATGTATGGAAGCAAACTGTCAACATTCAAAACCTGGACGGCAACAACAACTGCCCTAGATTTAATCAGAGCAAAAGGCTTTCGAGGGATATGCTCTGCAGAGTAAGTATGACTAGAAATATAAATTGCCAAGGTAAGAAAGAGATAGAAGAAAAATAAGAAGAGAGGAAGAAAGGTATCATTAAACCATAGGCAGTGATATATTTCGCCAGGGTAACCAGATCTTCTCATATTTTATTAAATTATTATGTGTTCTGTAAAAATGTTTCTCCATCCGATGTTGGTATTCGATTTGATTTATGATTTGTGACCATGCTGGTACAACTTCTGATTTCCAACATCGGGCCATACAAATTTTTATTGCTGCTAAAATATTAATAATTAAATCCAAATTCAATTTGATTTTATAAGGTACATCAATATGAAAGAGGAAAGCTTGAGGAGTTAATTCCCATTGCATACCAAACATCTTTTGGAATAGGTCCATAATTTTACTCTTTAAATCAATTAAACTACTACACTCCCACCAAATGTGAGCCATAGAACCCAGTTCGTGATTACACCTCCAACATACATTTGGAATTGATCCCAACATTTTATGTAAGATTGTAGGAGTGTAATACCATCTATGGAGGATCTTAAAGAATTGTTCCTGGAGATTTATACAATGGATGGCTTTCCTTGTTTTAATCCAGGCAGAATGCCATTCTTCTGGTGAGTAAGAAATGTCTAATTCAGCCTCCCATTTCAAAATAGTGTTGGATTTTTCTGTTAATGATTGCTTTTCTAGTAATGTACCTATTTTGGATATTAGATTTTTTTTAAAATGAGCTTCCACAAATGCATCTAAAGTAGTTGCTGATTTCAAGGGTTTAGCTTTAATAAAACTTATAAATCTTAAAAAGGAGAATTGTTCCCTAGCTGGAAGAGAGAACTTCTCTTGTATTTCTGAAAAGGATTTGATAGCCCCTGAAGAATAAATATCTACTATTTTTATTATCCCATAAGCCTTCCAAGATTTAAAATCTATATCTTTGATACATAGATGTAACGCTTCTATGGGCATATCCAATGACCAAAATTCTGCAAAACCAAATTTTTCTTTAAATTTAAACATATTTTTTAAAATGTTTAAAATTAAAGGATTAATAATATTTAAGTGTTTTAGAACTTTTGGATTATGCCAAAAAAGGTGGGATGGATCAAAACCATTACATTTCCATATTTCGTAATTATACCAAGGTAGATCCTGTTCGCGTTTGATATCCCAGGCTAAGAAATGACTGAGCATACAGATTTTATGTAGATTTTGAATACATCACTGTATTTCTTATTTCTGTGTGGTCTTGCCCACTCTCATCTTGATTATATTCCTCATCAATTCTCTTAGGGACTAGCTCCTATGCACGAGGAGCAGCTTATTAACTCAGATGCATCCTACCTAATGTAAAGAGAACGAAAGAGAGTGTGCTTCAGGGGACCAGTCCTAGAACTCCATGCATATTACCCATCAGTATTTGAACAAACATAACATGACACAATAGTGTGTAATGAGATACTGTGATCTATGGATCCCAAAAAACTAATCTAAACATAAAAAAGAAAACAGCACTTTAAAGACATTTAATATTAAGAGAGATGATCCATAAGTTGTCCAGTGTTTGAACACTCTGTAAGACTCTATTATTGTATGTGGTAGAGTGTGATCCATGTGACATGTAGTGTCTGTAGCTGAGTGTGTTTTGTGTGAGCAAGTGTGGTGTGCATGTGTGGTAGACTGTGATATGTATCAATGAGAATGGTGGAGTGTGATTTGTATGGCTTAATGTGATCTATGTGGCTGGAGGTGGTGTGCGTGGCTCATGCCCAGTATCCAGTGCACAATAGTGCCTCTCACTTGCTTTTTACGCCACGTGCAGGAAAAGTGCAAGAGTATAGCATGCAGCTGTATGTATCCAGCAAGCGGTCGCACACATTTAATTTACCTATCTGGCCTGATTTTTAGCCCATCTCCATTCCTGGTGTGATTTGGGTGGTTGAGTGTGATGAATTTGGCTTCATGTGATCTGGGTGACAACCAGAATAAACACAATGGAAGAAAGAAATCAGAAAGTGGCACCGAAACCTTATTTTGTAGTACAAACTAAAACAGCTTGCTACTAAACACCCCATATACTTTGATGAGCCCTAACTCCAGCTAAGGAAGGTCAGGGATCCATAGGGAACCCAGCAAAAATGGTGGATCATCTCTCTGGGAAGCCTATGTCATACCTTTATGTCAGCTTGTAAAACTACTTGAGATGAAGTTACAAAAGAAAAAAGTAACTGTACAGAATAATATTTATACAGAAACATTTGAACAGATTGGCATCCATATTAATAGATGCCAATTCGTACTTGTATTCCAAAACTGGTTAATATTAATGACTATCTTATTAAAACTGTGACTGCTCATTATATTTTTTGTAACTGCCACCAGAGATATTTAAACAACAAATAAACATTTAACGTTGGAATGTTGCCACTTCAGGGACAGAAAGCAGATAACTGGCTGCACGGATGCAGGCTCTGGTTCACAGAAAAACACATTTGTCTAATAACACTAAAATTATGAACACGGCAAGTTAAGCTTTGGTTAATTTAACAGTAATATTAAGTATAGATTTAATAATAATAATAATAATAATAATACTATATTATTACAACACAAAATAAAATACCAGGGCTATCACTTGAAAAACATGTGTCCATTTACAATAGGTGTTCACTGCAATTTGTTTTTATCACATATAGAATTAGCTTGTTTTGTTTGTTTTTTGGAAAGAATTTGGTAACAGACTGCCCTTATGTAAGTTCTGCGTGATTTGACAGTTCTAATCAGTGCGCAGCAAAACACTTTTGGGAACATTCCCATATTAAAAATATTTTAATCCCATAACACATTCATTAGGAAAATTAATTTGCAAATTTCCTCTATCTGATTTTACTGTACAGTATATGTACAAAATATTTTCAACAAGGAAATTAAGAGGTCATTCTCCACAAAGCTGCCTGTCACTCCTCTTCCTTCTGTATATATATATATATATATATATATATATATATATATATATATATATATATATATATATATATACTGCCATTCAAAGATTTGGGGTCTTTAGAAATGTCCTTGTTTTTGAAGGAAAAGCAAATTGTCTTCATTAAAATAACATCAAAAAGATCATAAATACAGTGTAGACATTGTTAATGCATTAAATGGCCATTACTGCTGAAAATTGCTGTTTAAAATTTAAAGTATGCGTAATTAGTTAATTTTTTTTAATACAAAAACCTGGAGTTTTCGCCTCATTATAGAGCAGGTCTTCATCAATGCAAGATGGAACAAAAATTATTATGACAGGCAAATATAAATAAGGAGCATTATAACATACATATGTAGCCAAGCGCCTGAGCATATTCAGGTGTCGATCGCACTAATGTCATCATCGCCAGTTCATCCCTGCCTGGCATCGTGTTGTAGACCCCAGAACAAATGATCACATAGTGTCAGGAAAAAATATCAAGATAGAGGCTGAATAGGGCTAGAATTGTTTAGTTCCAAATATCCTGTTCACAGATCAGATCTCCCTTTTCTTGTAAATTACTCTTTTCTTTGATAGAAGCTGGTTTATAATAGTTTGTTAAGCAGATGGGAACGTCATCAAATAGGAATCAATGAGGCATGAAGGTGGCCAAACCATCACCATCATTTCTAGTGGCTCTACAATCAACAGAACCGTCAAAGATGCTACTCGGATAAGTGTACTTCTACAATGAAGGCAAAAATAATCACCAATAAAACGTGAAGGACATGTAGAAATTGTTGGCAGTTTGGATGGAAGACCTGGCTCAAAAGTGTATTCCACTACAGTGCAGGCCAAGGCAAAAAAAATGTTTTGAAGACAAATATCTTCAGAAAGGTTGATAGTAGGTTCAACGTATCCAAAAATAGCAAAATCGTTATGTATAAAATAAATACCAGCACGTGAGTTTGCATTTTAATGAATTTGTAATTTATTAAACTGATATTTATTTTATACATACATATTGTCCTATTTTTGTTTTTTATATTTTTTCGGAGTACATTGAGTCTACTATCAACCTTCTTGGTTGATCTTCAGCCCTTTTAAAGATCTGATTGGAGTAATGGGGAGAGGCCGTCACCCAAAGCTCCATCATTTTGTCCTAAGATAACCTTGTGTGAACTTCTGCCAAAATGGCAGGGCCTCTGGTGACATCCTCTCCCCAGATTGGAGGATCAGGGAAGAGGATGTCACTGGAAGCTCCACCACATTGCCATATGATAACCTTGTGTGAACTTCCCCCAAAATGGCATTTTGGTGACACCCTCTCCCCTGATTGGAGGAAAAGCTCCACCAAATTGGCAATGGTTCACCATGAGGTTATGTCCACAGGGATGAAGAAAGAAGAAGTGGTAGGCAAAAATAGCATGGAGACATTCAGATAGCATGAGAGAACAAACTAAAATTGAATTGTGTGAGAGAGAGTCTAAGAGAGCGAGAGTAAATGTGGGCATCAGGCAACGAATTTCATTGCTAATCTAAAATGTCCCTGGTTTTCATCCTAAATTAGGAAAAGTTCATTGGCTGAAGATGAATGGGTCAAAAACTAACAAATCATATCCGAATCATATTTGTCCCGTTTGTACATGTCAAGTCTGTACCATATTAGCATCTACCTGAAGAACTCCCATGGTGTATGTTCCTTGAGTTTAGGCAGTTTGTGATATCTTGATTTTTTTAAACAATAAAAATATTTATTATAGTTAATATCCAGCTGCAATAGACAAGCACTCATAGTATTATCAGTTTCATTAAAAATGTATGGAGATACTGTTAAATGTTATATTAAGCTTGCGATGTCCTCAAAATTGTTCTAAAATTGTATCTAAAATTTAACCTTAAAATAAAGTGTTCCTATTTTTAGATTTGTAAAATGGACCACAATAGACTGCAAGCTAGATTTACAAGAAAACCAGGAAACCACAGGAAGTGTATCAGAAAATAGGGAAAAGTAATGTCAATGTCATTCTCCTTGATGTTAGATGCCTTTGCCACCCCAGGAGATCACATTAAAAATAAATGTACAGTCTGTGTACAAATGTATATAAAAATCAATACACTTGTTCAAATATTCTTATCTGCATAGCAACTTAAATGTTTAATAAATATTATACAAAATGCAATTTATTTTAAAAAGTGCATGCAATTCTAAAAGTAAAATACATTCGACATATGCAAGAATTTAGACCAGATTGAACCTCTATTCTTTCTCTAAAGGAGCTGCCTTAACTATTCTTCAGATATATGGTTTTGGGAACGAGCAATGAAAAAAGGCTCCACAGGAGCAGATACAGAGCCTGGCTTTAGAAGGGGTCATCATGCTAACACAAACACCCAGACACTCACAATTGCATACACACTAGACTTGTGCATTCGTTTTCGTATGAACTTTATTTTTAACGACAATTGCATGTTTCGTGTGTTCGTACAATGAAAACTAACGAAATTTGGCGCCATTACAAGCCTTTTGGTGCTCCTTGATTTGACAAAGTGGGAAGGGACTGTGTGTAGGCAGGTACATACCAATGACTGTAGAAGTATCGAAAAAAACAGGGAATGGTCTCATTGATGGTTATGACTGTGATTGATGGGTCCAACAACCTGTGGGGGGGTAACATAGTAACATAGTAACATAGTAAGGTAGTTGCCCAGTTATGCTGCTACCCAAGCCTGTAATGTGTGGACAAGTCCATTTTTTTATCATATGATATATTATTCTTCATTAATAAATAAATATTGTTGACAAAACCAGGCATTATACTTTATAATATTAGGGAAAACCAGTCCTGCTCCAAAGGGCTGCATGTGCTTATGTGAGGGTGAATATAAAAGGGGTGCGGTATGCAGGAAAAGGCAGACTGACCTAGAATACGTTGAAGCAGCCAAAAATCTAGAGAGCACCATTTAGCTAATCATGCCCGAAATCCAGGAAACAAGCCGAGGTCAGGGTCTCCAGAAAAGCAGCAAAGTCTGTTTAAACAAGCCAAAGTAATAATCAAGAAACAGGAATACATCAAGCAACGAGCAGTAGCGAAGACTGCGTTTAAATGTTCCCGGGCTGATGACGTCTGAGGGGGGTGCGCACAGCTGACAGCTTCCCAGCGACAGCGAAAAGGAAAAGGGCGGGGCTTAATATGCACCTGCCAGATCAGCGTGGACGTGGCAGAGGACCGACCCGTGGGTACTCAGGTGAGTGGCTGCGGGTCGGGTGTTGACAGCCTATGATGTGCCAGTGTGTGCCTGCCCAGGCCTAGTGCTCTACTACTACTGCTGCTGCTCCTGGACCTCTTTGACTGTCCTCTTTTTATTTTCTATAATTAAAAGTGAGTCCAGAAGGTGTCACACTCCCCAAATGTTGTTCTAAATCAGAAAAGACCTCAGAGTTTTATCCGAAACGAACAACCCAAAATCAAAATGCAGCTTGCTGTCTCCCTTCAGCCACTGGGTCACGGAATGTAACATGACTTTGCTCAGCCACGCCTCCATCTTGAAACTAGGGGCATTAAGAGGTAAGTCCTTGGTCCCGGACTACTTGTGAAATATGGTGCCGGCTTAATCGGGGGAGGGGCAATTGCCTCACCCTTACCCCAAATCACGCCCATGAGACTCCAGTTCAGGTAGTGTTATTGTCTATTTCTATATTATAATTGATAATTGATTATAATTGATAACCTTCCCAAAGGACAAACTTCCAAGATACCAGCTGTGTACGTGCAGTTGTCAAGCCAGGCACTGTGCACTTATGCATATTGGCAGAGCACTTGGTTGTAATGATGACAAGTAGCATTACTGCTTGGTGTACTGCCAACAGAAACCAAAAGGCTGAAAATTGTGTTAGACATTGTGATAGCAAAATTTCAGATACATAGAAAGATGTGCAACCTTTTTTGCTGTTACCTGCTGAGGTACTACTCAGGAGATGCTTCCCACACAACCACAGACCTTTTGTATACCTATTTTTGCACGTTAGCAAAGTATGCCAATTCAGACACTAGCCTCTATATACCTACAGTAGTCATCATCAATCCTTTTGACCATTGTATGAGCTACAGCTTTCTTCCATCGGTGCCCTTTGTTTTAGCATCGTCATGTAACTAGCCCTGGCTTTTTTGGCTTGTCTACATACCCTTGGGATCGTGTCTTAGTCTCCAATTTCCAGCAGCCACAGTTTACCCAGGGATTCATGCTCTGAGCTGATGTGGCTAAAAAGCTAGGTTTAACATAGCTGCTGTCTCCAGTTATCCATAATGCTATGAGCTCTGTTTCATATTTTACTCTGGAAAGAGGATTGTGGGCACATATGTATTTTTTATGCATTATTGGTAGCCCAGAGATATGCAGAGATTAAACATTTCTTTCCACCGATACATACCCTAGCCAACTGGCTTGCACAATATTTATGATAACATTGGATAAAAGTGATTCAGTTTAATGTAATTTATATGGATTTATTTGATAATGGTTTTGGTCTAATACAAATCAACCTGCTATTATATTTTAGCATCATTAAGAAAATATTTGAATCATATTATGCAACTGGAATGCGATTACATTTTCACACCTATAAGCACAACATTTTCTGTTTTAGCAAGTAAAGCCTTCACTGAAAATTTCCAAATGCGTGATGCTTTTTTCACTTAGATGGCAAATCTCTTTCTTTTGAAAAGCAGAAGTATCCAGACTTAAATTTCGTTGTCTCTACACACTTGGGAATTAAACACTTTGGCCATGCAGCAAACTTTTTAATATCTGTTTGCAGAAAAGCGATGAAGTCAAGAACGCCACCTGGAAATAGCTGTGAACATCTGTTTTTGGAAACTAGAGGTAAATTTGCAGTTATTACTCACAATTCTCAAAGGTTACAAATTGAGGAACAGGTGCTAATGATGTAGGGGTTCTTAAATATTTAATGTGCACCAAATATTCCCAAAGAAATGTGTTTGGAACTGTTTCGTAAAGTTATATATTCTGAGCTACATAATGCAAAAATATGAAAATGTCTTGCCTGTGACATAATGTGCAGGAAATTGTACACATGGGAGCACACTTAAAGGCATTTGTTAATATGGATGCTACTTACATAAAATCAAGATACCTTTTTAGGATAGCAGGAGGTAGTTTATTTCTCATCCTAGGGATAGCTTCAGGCTTGACTTTCCCAGAAAACAAGAGATGACCTGTTTCATTTTCTAACAAAACACCTAATTGGCTTTAATACGGGTGCATGCAGTGCCCATAATATCTAAAGAGTCACTAATCATTAATCCGATAGCAACTTGTTTAAAAATTGTAAATACTATAAAATTAACAAAAAAATTTAAACACTACTTGTAAACCCTACTCAGATAGGGTGACAGGTTTGGCCCACTGTCATTGATTAGTGAATCTGATCAATAACCAGTTATTAATACACTGTTATCTACTAGGCTATTGTTTATAATCATCCCAAACCTGTGATATTTTTGAAATTTTAAATAAGAACAATAGTATAATAGTGACTTGAAAAACTAGAAGTATAAAGTTTAAAGCAAAATAAAGTTCTCTCACTCTAAAAAAAATGATTGAAGGAAGAATAAAGAGATTCTGAACTTGTGATATTTACGAATCTTTAATTATACAATACGGGTGGTGATTTATGGTGCAAGAGTTGCAACTGAGCCGAAAATTGGAGGGTGGTTTTTTTCCATCTGTAATAAGTAGTCTACTCTACTCTGTATCTACTATACTGTTAAACAACCAAATATACTGTAAACACGCCAATTAATCGTTAAGTCAAAATGTGAAAATGAATAGTATATACATCCCTCTTATTTAATTTAGCTATCGTCATGTCGCTTTCTTTTTCTTGTACCTGTATTAAATAAATAATCCACAGGTAAATTATTCAATCTCACCTTAACTTGTGGTTTATTTCACTCATTGCAAAATGTAACACTTTATTCAGAACTCAAAAATGTTATGTCATCAACACTGGGATCACTCATGTCGCTAATAAACAATTGATAGTCTAGTGCAGCTGCAGTCCAGTTATCTGAACTATAGAAAAGTGATGTGGCAAAGAAAATCTAGCATTCCTTATAACTAGAGGTATCTCATTAAACATTATTCTTATTTAAATTAACCACAACATAACCAAGCTCATACAAATTCAGCATGCATTATTCCCTCAAAGGGATACAAACATCGATGTCAGGTTGTTGTATTCCAACAGCATAGAATATTTTGAGATAAATATATGGTGGTTTGCATGCATTATAATTAAAATGACAAAATAAGTCTGTATCATAAATAAGCTTTATCAAGTCCAATACAGTTTATGGTCATATATACATACAGTTGTAGAAGGTCTTACTGTTATTGATATATCACGTTATTAAATTATGAATTAAATTATGAATTATGAATTGTACACATTTAACTACAATGCATACTAGTGAAATCATTATTATTTGAATAATTAACCCCTTAAGGACCAGGCTGGTTTTTTGGGGGGGTTTTTGTACCCTTCGCGACCAAGGCAGTTTTAACATTGCTGCAGTGCTCGTGTTTAGCTGTAATTCTCTTCTCTCTCATTTAGTGAACACACACAAGTTATACATTGTTTTCTTCAGAAAAAGTTGGGCTTTCTTTAGATACCATTCTTGATTATATCAATAAAAAAATATATGTTGAAAATTTAAAAAGAGCTTTATCTCATCTGTAAAAGCTAATGAAAAAAAATGCAAAATACATTTTACGATTTGTCCTGAATTTAAAAAAACAATGTTTTTATGTTTTTGGTTTTTTGCTAGTACAAGTAGGATTTTGCTATTTCAAAACCATTTTTTTCAAATCTGGTAATACTGTCCCTATGTCCAATTTGGGACATTTTTGATGCCAGTCAGTTAAATTTACTCCATCAAACCATATACTGTATTTGCTTAAATATAAGACAAGGTTTTTTTTAAAGCAAATGCTTCTTATATTTGAGGTCGTCTTACAATCCGACCTCAAATAGATCTCTGGCTATAAGACTAAGATCCAGATCCCCCGCAGTGCTGCAAGGGACCTGGATCATCCTCTCTGGCAGTTGGTGGACGTCTGCGCTGCTGCCCAGCACTTCCGCCGGGGCTTTTATGATGAAGTGCTGGCATGACTTGACCTTTTGGTCCTCTATCATGGAAGCCCCAGCAGAAGTACTGGACGGAAAACGTTCACCGGGTGCCAGAGAGGAGGATCCCCCGCAGTGCTACAGGGGACCTGGATCCTCCTCTCTAGCAGCCAGTGAATGTGTGCACGATGGGTGCAGACAACCTCCACTGCTCCCCGTCACTTCTGCTGCAGCTTCTATGGTGGAGTGCCGACGTCACATGACCTTCCGGCACCGCGACCAAGCTAGAGGCTTTGCGGAGGAGACTGAGGGGCGCCCAGCGGTTGCTGTAAACTTCATGAGCAACCGCTCGGCATCCCTCTCTCTACTCCACGTCAAAAAAAGATGGCGTTTCAATTCCGGGACAATGCATTGAGGCTTGACTCTCCGACCCTTGCGTGCCTGGAGTTCCCGACAGGTTGGTTTGCCCACTAACATTGTAAATCAGTGCCCAAATATCACTTGATAAATGTATTGGCACTTTTTTGTATAGTACGTTGCTCATGGGTTTTTATGCAATTTTTTGTTGATACATATTTATACACAATAAAAGTGAAACTATGAAAATATATCATATCTAAATGCATTGCACATTGTCTATTCGTAGAATATACTAGTGAGAATCGTCACTTTCCCCCCATAAGTGGAAAGAGGTTTAGAAAAGGTTTTCATGTATTTTCATGTCTCTGTGGATATCAGATATATTTATCAGAAGATGAAGTGGCTGGGAGCATTTTCACACTAGTAAATTTGTTTTTGCGTGTATGATATCACGTGAAAAATATAAAAAGAAGACTGAAAGTTCTGCTTCCAACAATATGAAAAAAACATTATTGTAAGTAAAACTGTGTGGTAGAACGAGTAACAAAGATTACACTTCCATATAACTGCAATATCCTTTTAAATTGTAAGCTAGTTTAAGCAGGGCCCTCCTTACCTTTTGTTTCTGTACGTTCAAAATGTTTTTTTAATGCACCTCATGCTTCCCATTGCACAGCGCTGCAGAATGTGATGCCGCAATATAAATCTATAAACAGTGATAATATTATCACTTATTATAGATGTCTTTAAATGACAAAGACAAGTTCCTGGGTTCTAAAGGTTATATTGTTCTAAAAAAAATAGGCTGTAAATGATTGGAGCGACATCTTTACAGAGGAAGTTGTGGATGATGAGGAAAAGGATGATGATAATGATAGGTGAACATCTAACAGTAACACATCCTGTTACTGATGGTTCTTGACAGGATTAGCTACATAGTCTGCCACAGAAGCTTCTGGCTCCTGTCATTGGTCTTTCAGCAACTTCTTGTCCTCATTAAGTTATACTTCCATTTCAGCTACTGTTCTTCTGGCCTCCAAGCTGATGTCAACACCACACTTCCTGCTGACTAGCTTTGGTGTTTCTTTTGGCCTTCGGGTCTGCTAGGTTCCTGTCCTCTGATTTCATACTATTTTTGTGGGTAGCTGGTGTGCCAGAAAAAGAAGTGACCATCCTCTGCTAGAGATGCTATACTGTCAGTGAGCAGGCCAGAACCACGTATAGCAGGGTTGCTCGACTCCAGTGGTCAAAAGCTGTGAACAGGTTCAGAATTTGGTTTATCCTTGCCTTAAAACAAGTAGTCTAACTCTTTGGGTTGTTTTGTTGTTCTTTTACTGGCTGTTGAATTTAATTGAGCAATATCCAAGGTCAAATGTTAAGTCTAAGCAGCACAGTCTTTGACTAGTAAATAGGGGCACATATTATTGAGAAAAGGTGACCTTTTTACATATACCTGTCACTTTGGGTAATAGCACAGTTTATGCAGAAAGCCAGCATTTTTTCAAAATGAATGCATATAATGAGGTAAATTTTTGTAGAATGAATATCATCCATAATTTTTATTTGTTAAAAATAATATAAAGTAGGGGGGCGTGGCCGGACTCCAGCTAAGATGGACGCGTAAGCTTTGAGCTCCCGTGCACCCTGCCAGAAATTCGCTTCTGTAGCACGTCTGCTCGCCGAAATGGGTAAAACCCACAAGGTCCCTGGCACCCCCAAGCCGTCTGGCTCGAAAGAGAGAACCCTTACCTCGGTTCGTTCGTTTTTTCAGCCGCCATCGGATCCAGAATCCCACGACTCCTTCTCGAGGCCTGCTTCTGAACCGGGTAGTCCCAGCAGTGAAGTGGCGGGAGCGGCTTGCCTCAAGCCTTCTGCAGCTTCTGCTGACCCCTCGGATCCGCCGTGGCAGAGGAAGTTAGAATCCTTACCTACGAGGGAAGATATTTCCGATATTATTGAACGCGCTACCCAAGGCATTCTCTCCAGTCTCACCGCTATCCAGGGGGACATCCGCCCTGGAGGATGAAAAACCTAAAATTTGTCACACAGTGGACTCTCTATCCAAACAAATGCGGGACCAGTCCTCTATCGATAACAGGGGTAGGAGGAATAATCTGCGGGTGCGAGGCCTCCCGGAATCTATTCTCCATGCGGATCTACAATCGACCTTGCAAGAGATCTTTAATAAAATCCTGCAGAGGCCTACCGATACCGTTATCGACTTTGATAGGGCGCATAGAGCTCTCCGACAGAAGCCGGTGGGCTCGGCTCCACCGAGGGATGTGATCTGCTGCTTGCGGAGTTACCCACTCAAGGAGGAGATCGTCCGCAATTGCCGAGGTACTCCATCCCTTTCGTGGGAATCGCATACTATTGCCATCTTCCAAGACCTGTCCCCCGCGACTCTGCGTGCCAGGCGCTTTTTACGACCAGTTACCATGGCCTTGCGAAGCCCATATTCCATACTAGTGGGGCTTTCCGTTCGTGCTTATCGTGCGCAGGGGATCGGATACCCATCTCATCCGACATTTGAAAGATGTGCAACCCTTCGTTGAGGCGTTGGATCTCCCGAGCTGCGAGGTGGAAGATTGGGAACCCACGTTTATGTTGCCTACACCTACTGCGGACCCTGCTGGGGAGTGGATCCCGAGACCCCAGCGACGTAAACGTCACCGCCGTGTGGAGGACTCCTGTCCTTAAGTTCCATTTGTCTACGTGATATCTCCTGCAATCTTTTCGTGACTGTGGTCATTCCGCCGTTAGTACCACTTTTCCTCGCGAGTATCCTTTTCGGCGGGGAGCTGCCTCGCTTTGTTTTACTTTCTTTATTGCGTGACATTCCGCCGTTCTATTGCGCCGTTTGTACTGCATTATTTTGTCCTATATCCTATAGTCACTGTCATAAATGCGGTTCGTCTGAGGGGCCTCGGCGTCTGTACGTATTTGGACCTCGGTTCTATATTGCTGCGGCTAGAGCTATGTATGTGGTCAGGGTGCGCGGCTCTGTTACCGTTAATCCTGGACCTGCTATCTTTAACGTTTTTTTCTTTCTTCTTGTTTACATTATTTTTTTCGCATTTACGTACTGCCTTTCTTGTTGGCGGTTACCCCCGGAGCCTGCCCGCTTCCCTCCCCTGCGGGGTGAAGTTGCAGTTTTGGACCTCACGGAGGTCACTGGCTCAGTATTTGATGCCAAGGCATCCAGAGTCTGTGCTTATGTTTTCTTTTTTTGCTCGCGACTCTGTTTTCTGTTATTATTTCATGTTATGCTGTTTTGTTAATATGTACTTCGGGTTTGGTATGCCTGCAATGGGTTTCCCCAGATGTCCTTTTGATGGCGCTTGATTTGGTGCGGGCCACGTCCCTGAATGTCAGGGGTTTGAATAAGCCCCAGCAGCGGTCCAAACTCCTCCACATATTGCAATCCTACCACACACATATAGCGTTTTTACAGGAAACGCATTATAAATTCCCCAAGGAATTTAAACTTACAAATAATCGTTATACACACGCCTTCTTCTCTAGTTCTCCGGTTTCCAAAACCAAAGGCGTAGCTATCCTCCTCCACAAATCGCTCTCTTTTCGACTGTTGGACATCTGGAGGGACTCTGAAGGTAGGGCCCTTTTCCTGAAAGGATATATTGGTAATCAAAAAGTTACGCTTGGTAATGTTTACACTCCAAATACTGATCAACCCCTTTTCCTTAGTAAAATGTTGGATGCCTTGGGTAATTTTCGTGAGGGTCTTACGGTTTTTGGGGGTGATCTCAACATGACCCTGGATCCGACTAAGGATTCCTCAGCCCGTTCTTCTCATATTCCTTTTTCTAAAATTAAGAGGGTCAAAAAATGGCTTCATTTAAACCAACTGGTAGACGTCTGGAGGGCGCAACATCCTACAACCAGAGATTTTACTTTCTATTCCCACTTACATGATAGGTATACCAGAATTGATGCCCTATTTCTTTCCCATTATCATCTGCCACAACTTCATTCCACTGAAATTGGCATACAATCATTTAGTGATCATGCGCCGGTCCATTTAACTTTACGTTTTACTGATTCGCCCCCCAGGTCGTGGAATTGGAGGCTTAATGAGAACATATTGGACGATCCCGTATATGCTTCGGAGTTGTTGACTCACCTCCGTAATTACTTTGCGGAAAATGTTTCGGATACTATTCCATATCCTACAGTCTGGGAGGCCCATAAGGCGGTAATTAGAGGCCATTTAATCAAAATTGGCTCCAAGATTAAAAATTCCAAACGGGCTCAGGTTCTCTCCCTCACGACGCAGATCCATCAGTTGGAACAATCTCACAAGTCTACCTTGGCGGCAGACATACTACCCCAATTGCAATCCCTTAGACAACAATTGGCCTCCCTCCTAGATACGAGGATGAAACATACTTTCCTTCTGACTAGGAAACTTTTCTATGAATTGGGTGATAAACCCGGTAAGCTGTTGGCCAGGGCTCTCCGAACCCAAAGGGCAGCCTCTTTCATACCCAAAATTAGAGATCATGGGGGAGTTCTCCACCATGACTCTGCTAAAATTGCGGACTGTTTTCATGCCTATTATAAGGCGCTCTATAATCTACCCTCACCGATGGGTTCCGATCCCGCTTATCGGGCCTCCATAGATGATTATCTCTCTAAGTATCTACCACAGCGTCTCCCCGCATTGGCTAGAGAATCCCTCAATGCACCCGTTACTGACGAAGAGGTGGCTGCAGCTTTAAAGCTGACTCCAAATAGAAAGGCTCCTGGGCCGGATGGCTTCACGGTGCGCTATTATAAACATTTCCTGCCGGTTTTGGGCCCACAACTGGTGAATTTGTTCAACTCGCTGGCCTCTAATGCTCAGTTAGATCCTCACACCAACCTAGCTTATATCTCGGTTATCCATAAACCAGGTAAAGACCCCGAACAATGTTCGAGCTATCGCCCCATCTCTTTAATCAACACAGATGTGAAATTGTTGGCGAAGGTTATGGCCTTCAGCCTTTCATTCCCTCTTTAATACACAGGGACCAAGTTGGCTTTGTCCCTGGGAGGGAGGCCAGGGACAACATGATTCGGATCCTTAATCTCCTTACACATGCCCATGTTATCAAGATACCCATGGCCCTCATTTCTATGGACGCCGAAAAGGCGTTCGATAGGGTCGCCTGGGCTTTTTTGTTTAGGGTTTTGGAGACGATTGGCATTGGAGGCAATTTTCTGACTCTTGCTGTATTCTAACCCCTCTGCTCGGATAAGGGTCAATGGGATACTCTCGGATAGACTTTGTCTTGCCAATGGCACGAGACAGGGTTGTCCGTTATCCCCACTCTTGTTCATATTGGCTATGGAACCTCTGGCCCAGGCACTCCGGGCTAATACGGCTATTGTGGGTTGTGAGGTTTCTGGGATCACTCATAAGGTGGCAATCTATGCCGATGATCTCTTGTGCGTCGTCCAAGACCCTTTATCCTCCCTTCAACATATTTTTAGGGCATTGAGCGAGTATGGTGCCCTGTCAAATTTCAAGGTTAATATTCAAAAATCGGAAATTGTAGGGCTTAATGTACCCGACGCTGTGAGACAGCAGATATCCAGCTCTTTCCCATTTAAATGGCAAGCTACGGCCATTAAATATCTGGGTCTGTGGATTCCCGCAGATCTTTCCCTAGTTTTTTCTCTGAATTATGATGCGTTATTGACGTCGGTGACCGCTGATTTGCGCACCTGTGCGGTGCCGCATATTTCCTGGTTTGGTCGTATTGCGGTCCTAAAAATGAATATCCTTCCCAGATTCCTCTATCTTTTCCAGTCCCTCCCTATTTTCCTACCGCAATCCTACTTCCACTCCTGTCGTAGGGTTTTCATGAAATTTGTGTGGGGTGCCCGCACACCACGTCTTTCCTATCAGCATCTCACTAGGCCCAAGGCTAAGGGAGGCATGGGCTTGCCCCACCTTGAGTCCTACTGGAGGGCCTCTCACCTGCGTAGAGTGGTGGAGTGGTCCTTAGGAGTACCGAAGTTGTGGCTCTCGCTGGAGGATTCTTTCTTCGTGGGGCACATCTCGACTGCCCCCTGGCTGCCGACTCGTCATAGGCTGCTGACTGTCCGCTCCCATCCCACCATCTCCGCGACCTTGACGGTCCTCCGGAGATTGGCTGACAAACAGATTCTGACCACTGTCCCAGGCCCCCTTTTTCCACTAACAAATAACCCGGAACTCACCTTGTATGTCCGAAATGACCTGTTGAAATTATTGATGCCCAAACAGTCCAGAACCCTTCGTATCTGCCATGTACTTAAAGGCACCACTTTCCGCCCTCTGACGGACTTGGTCCCCCGGGATAACCAGTCTTTTCGTATGTCCTTCCTGTACCATCAGTTAAAACACTACCTGGTTACACTGTTGCCAAACCCCCAAATTAGTAGGGATTTAACGAATTTTGAAGTTTTATGTGATGCTGGCCCTGAACCGGCTCACCTTCTTTCTCGACTTTATGCCCTTCTACTGGAGACTCGGGTTACCACGAAACCCTTCTTTCTCAGTTTGTGGGAGAGGGATCTCCAGCTGATTTTTACGGACCTCGAATGGGATGTGATGATTGGTCTGGTTCATAGGGGCTCTATATCCACTAGACTTCAAGAGTGCTCTTATAAACTCCTTTCCCGGTGGTATAGGGTGCCCGCTGAACTCCACATCTTCCTTCCACAGGTGTCGCCTCTCTGTTGGAGATGTGGCCTCGGTGTCGGTTCCTTTATCCATCTGTGGTGGGAGTGCGCTGATGTTCGTCCGTTCTGGCGTGCAGTGGTTGGGGTTATAAGGGAACTTACCGATCCACACTTCGTGGCGTCCCCGGCAGCCTTGTTATTTCATTATACCCGAGCTTCGTCTGGGTCGTACAGGCACTCTCTGACGGTTCATTTGGTGCAGGCGGCGAAGTCAATTATCCCTCGGTTCTGGAAGCAGAAGGGACCTCCTCCGATTGCCGCATGGATGGCTAGGGTGAATTTTGTAATGCAAATGGAAGATCTGGTAGCCTCCTCTCGGGCCAAGGAATACAATAATGATATTAAATGGCTCCCTTGGGTCAGGTTCACGACCTCACACGCAATTGCGGGGGTCTGTACTTCCCAAGATCAGGCGACGACCGATTAAATTGTGTTAGATCCCACTGTGGCCCCATTTGGGACTTTACTCACCTGCATTTCCAAGATCAGTGTCCCGACGATGTGTTGCGCATGCCTTTCTGGAGTACTCTGTTCTTGTTTTGTATTTTTTGTTTTTGTTTTTGTTCCCAAAGCTCTCTGTACTGTTATTGACCTGGGGTGCATGTCGACATGTATTACATCTATCTGCGTTTTCGTGTTGCTCCTGTTATTCTTAGCAGGAAGTTCCCTTAGGAGTCTGTCGGACTCTGGTGTGCTGCTCTTACATGCAATGCTATGGCTGGACTTATGTCTCTTTTCTCGATTGCTGTAATGGGAGTTGTCTCCCCTATTGACTCTGTATCTGTACGCCATATGTCATGTATGTATGTATGCCTCAATAAACGGAGATTTGGATTAAAAAAAAATAAAAAAAATAATAATATAAAGTAGAAGAGTATTTTTGTACTGGCTTGGAGGTTAATTAATTCTACATCAATACAGTTAACACTGTAGACAGTATGACTCCATGATCAAAGCTTCCAGCATTTCTGCAAGAGTTTAATTAGTGCTTAATGGTTGGAAGCATGATGTAAATGGCAATTAATTCAAATTAATGTTATTTTCTCATTTGCTTATAGCATAAAGCTACCAAGATACAAACTCAGAATGTGTCAGTATCCATAGGCAGCTATAGGGAACGTGTTTGCTGGGTAGACTACTATGCACCATCGATTCTTTATTACTTACAGAAGTAATTGTATTTGTGTCATCAGCTATTTTTCTCATCAAAATTATAGACAATTATGGTTTCAGTAAAAATAAGCAAACCTTTGGTGTCTTGATATCTTGTTACAACTGGAACTACGTGTATAATTAGTTTCAATTTAAAAACAGTCCTACAGATGTTACTCTGCATTTTATCCTCACAATCTGCAAACATGCTATGCCAAGCAGAAATGTGTGTTCATTGTTTGGAAGATTAATGAATAATTACAAAATTGATTTTTTAAAGAGCAATATTTTGGGAGGAAAACACACAAGACATAGTTCTGTTTGAAAAGGATTTATGCATGTTATCTATACTGAAAGATATATGAGGAGCTGTCTAGAGGTTCTTATGGGAAACAAAGTGTGTAATGTATTGTTTAAGACAGGGCCTAGTGGCATGCATATCCTAACATCACTTTAAAAAATGGGAGCCGTACTGAGACACATGGAAATGCTACGACATGCATGTACTCAGACGCTGGTCAGTAATGTGCTTGAGGTTAGAAAACAGAAGATTAAGATTTATAGAGACAGAAGATGATATACAAGCAAAAATGCGCAATGGTATTGAGTTGTACAAAAGAAAGGTTAGTGGGGAAAAAGGAAAATATAGAAGACGCAGCAAATTATTGATTCAATACATCATAATTTGTCTTGGAAGATCAAGAGCTGATAAAAAAATAAAGCAGTAAATCAAAAAATGGACAAGAGGGCCAAGTTGCCAGAACAGCAAATAAAATGCTGTTAGAAAATGGTTTTGATGTCAAGCCATACCTATCTAGCTTCCATGTATGTCTTGTAAGCCCTTTTTGATTACTGGGGAGTGTTGGTAGATTACTTTTTTGCCTAAAAAATATATTACTCCTCAAAGAAAACAGTAGGTATGTTATATATACCATAAGAATAAGTAAACCAAAAATGTAATTTCCCCATTTTTAATAGGGATTTTCTTATAATAAGTTATAATTGTGCGTAAATAATAGTACTATATATATATATATATATATATATATATATATATATATATATATATATATATATATAATAGCAAATAGTAATTATTTGCTTTCATATGATCCCAAGGGGATATGTGAGTAAGTGTAATGGGAAATGGATTCTTTCTATGCACCCCATCTAAATTATAAATGTTTAAATCCATTAGGTTTTAATTTTCGATTCAACAGTTAATCCAAATGACGTATAATTGTGAAGTGATTCAGTAAACTGCACTACCATTACAGTCGACTTAAAAGCAGCCCAATCATTCAATGTTGTGAGGACAACTCATTTTAACTGCATTATGTTAGACTAAAATATACCTTATTTTCAAGCTTTTTTAAGTGCCTATATAGATAAACTGTATTTGCCCGAATATGGATCGCACTTTTCCCCCCACTTTAGGTCTTTAAAGTGGGGGTGCGGCCTATAATCGGGGTTTAGTGTAGGAATGCGCAATTCATATCCAGGCGCCGGGCAGGCAGCAGGGTTATGTTTCAGACCCCCTGCAGTGCTGCAGGGGACCTGGATCCTACTCTCCGGCAGCCGTGAACATCTACGTGATGCGCTTAGACCTCCCGGAAGTTGTCTACGCGTATCGCACAGATGTCCTCCGCTGGCCCCGCTAGACACCCGGGAGTCTGCATTATAAGGTGCATTAAAATGGCTATTGATTTTCTGTTTGTATGTAACATATGTTGACTAACTGCATAATAGATACCAAAAATGTGAAAATACAGTGTGTTAGAATACTGTTTTACTATTCCACTAATGTGTATTTTTTTTAAAAAAGCACCTAACTTTTAGGGTGTGGCCTATAATCGGTGCGGCCTATAATCGAGCCAATACGCTATACTCTTGGCATTCAATCATATGAAAATTGCAATTTTAACAATAATCTGCACTAATGAACCATTTGCCTATACACCTTTTAAAAATGTTTCACCCTTCAGCTTCATTGGGGCTAAACATAGTTAGTGTTTGTACTAGCAGCCTCCTTGATGCACAGTGGCTTACCCAAGTAGTCACTGTGGTAAGAAATATGTTGTTTCTTAAGTCCTTCATGAAAAGTATTGTTTCTAGATATTAATGTAGAGACATTCTCAAGGCCATGGTTAGTATCTGTTTTAACACAAATGGTGTGTGTCTTGCATACACAACTGGTGCTTTACTTTTTTCTCACCTCAAATCTTACAAATCGCAACATCATACAATTCTTCAATAGCAATATTCCAGTGCCAGATTTTTGAGCCATATATTCTGCTCCAGGAGGCAAGGATTTACTTGATCGTCTACTTTGTTTATGATGTGGCTTCTACCAATCACTGGTTTTGTCTATGGACTGTCCCCTTGACCATGGTTATTTCTTCATTTAATACCTCATAAGTACTTGTCTGACCCCATCTCCCCTTGCTTCTGGTTAGTTGTCCTGTCTGAAATGTGTGAGATTTACCTTCTTCCTTATGGTCCAGCTATTCTTGAGGCTTGTCAGTGTTTTGTTTATATATGCAAGCTTATAACATCAGCGCTCGTGTCAGAAGCGTATTGTTGAGAATAGAAGGTTAAATTATTAATATTAAAAATAACTCTATGATGATTAAATAACAACGAAAAGAAATCCAAAAAATACGTGCTACTTAGGTGAATTGTGATAAATGATAAACAAATGTGAAAATACTTCCCTAGTATGGACCGCAGCTGCCCAAACGACACTCTTCCTCAAAGTGTAAAATACAAGAAAACCAGAAATGTATGGGGCGCAGGTGCATATATAGGGGAAAAAAACAAAAAAACAATATAGTGTAGATGGTATGTCCAAATGCTAATTATTAAGTGATATGTTGCACTCACAAGTGAAAGAGGCAAATCCAACCCATCAATGAGGACTGTAAAAAACTTTAATATTCTTTCTAGGTCAATCTAAAAAAACAAACTAAAATAGTGCAGTATCTTAGGTGAAAGAGTATATACCAATGGTAATGCACTCACAATTTTTCATGCACAAAGTGCATATGCAGACATTTAGTTAAAATGAAGTCCAATTGAATCTTTCTTCTACGCGTTTCGCCCTTTGGGCTTCCTCAGGAGATCAATTGGTGCAGATTTCTATAGATGTCCGTGAATTCAGCAAAATCAGCAGAAGTCAGAAATATAAATACAGATTTATTAAATACAGTGGACTGTATCTCTCTATATATATATATATATAATATCTTCATAAAGATAACAAGTATTATAATACAAAACAATGATGTCTTGTGAATAGAATCTGCTTAACAGACATTAATGAATTTTTGAACCTCCTACTTGAAAAGTCATCATATTTATGATCCATCAATATAATGTGTAACAGGGACTGTAATTGCATCCCAATAGTGTTTCCCCACAAGTACTGCTGTTCATATGGATGAAGTAAACAGAAACGGCTCACATATCACATACCTCATGTAAGTGTAATTCTTAAATACACTAGTGGATGTTCACACATCATTATTAAAAGACCATCACAGGCCCGGACTGGCCATCGGGCACACCGGGCGTTTGCCCGGTGGGCCGGGCCGCATTGACTTAGGGGCTGATGGAGCTGCAGCTCCAGGCCCCTACCCTACCTACGGCCGCATTAACGCGGCCGCACAGGGTTTAAATTAAAACATCGGGGTTTTTTTAACTTTATTTAACATCCTCCATGTTAAATAAAGTTTTTTTTAACTTTATTTAACATGGAGGATGTTAAATAAAGTTGAAAAAAAAACCCGATGTTTTAATTTAAACCCTGTGCGGCCGCAAACCCCTAAGGCCGGCCCTGGTGGGGGCTTCCCGGCCCCTTAGAGCAGGACCGGCCTTTGGGGTGTGCGACCGCACAGGGCGTCACACTCTAGGGGGCGGTCCGCACCGGGTGCCGCTCATCAGGGGGTGCCAACTTGCGGCACCCGGCACCCCTCCAGAGACGGACAGTGATGTCTGCCGCTGGAGGAGCAGCAGTGGCGTCGGCAGGGGGGGGCCAGAGGGGGCCATGGCCCCCCCTACATCATGCTGTGCCCCCCGGTGTGCCCCCCCAATTGAAACGCCGTCTTTTTTTTTTTTTTTTTAATAGACCCGGAGGAGAGAGCGAGAGGCGCCGAGCGGTTGCTGAGGAATAAGTTCTCAGCAACCGTTCGGCGCCTCTCACTCTTCTCCGCGACCGCGAGGCCTCTTCCTGGTTCGCAGTGCCGGCATTTCAAGCCGAGCGCCGGTATATGTCGTCATATCCGGCGCCCAGCAGTGAAGCCGGCAGAACCAGGGATACAGAGACCTCGCGATCTCACCGCTGGACAAGCCCAAGGTAAGTGAACTTCAAAGGAGGGGTTAGAAAGTTAGGAGGGGGTTAGAGAGAAGAGGTAGATAGGAAGTGAGAAGGGGTAGATAAGGATAGATTGGGAGGGAGAGGGGGTAGATTGGGAGGGAGATGGGGGTGGATGGGATACATTGGGAGGGAGAGGGGATAGTTAGGATTGATTGGGAGGGAGAGGGGGTAGATAGGATTGATTGGGAGGGAGAGGGGGTAGATAGGATAGATTGGGAGGGAGAGGGGGGTACATAGGATAGATTGGGAGGGAGAGGGGGGTACATAGGATAGATTGGGAGGGAGAGGGGGTATATAGGATAGATTGGGAGGCAGATGTGGTAGATAGAGAGGCAGATGTGGTAGATAGGATAGATTGGGAGGGAGAGGGGGTAGATAGGATAGATTGGGAGGGAGAGGGGGTAGATAGGATAGATTGGGAGGGAGAGGGGGTAGATAGGATAGATTGGGAGGGAGAGGTCTTTATGGGACAAAAACGGCGTACGTTCAGCTGTTTGGGGACAAAGTTGACATAATGTGTAACTTAGGTGCTGGTCAGGTTCTATATGGGCAGTGTGGACACCAGGGCTGGCTTTGGGGTGTGTGACCAGTGATCTATGCCTGTAATTTAGGGGGGTTTATCTATACCTTTAATGCAGAGTTTATATGTAATTTCCAATTGATTTATATCTGCAAAGCTGGGTTTTGTGTCATTCTGTTCATCTGTATCGGCTATATTTCCATACATTATTAATGTTTACCTGCAAATATAGGATTTGCATGTCTTATTCAGTTGATCAATACCTGGAGTGCTGTTTCCATGTGTTGATTATTTGATCTAAACCTTCAGTGCTGAGTGTACATGTGATTTCCAGTTGATATATACCTGCAATGCTGGGTTTGTGTGTTCTGTTGGTTTATACCTGCAATGCTATGTTTCCATACATTATTTATGTATACCTGCAAATACAAGTTTTTTTTTAATCTCATTCAGTTGCATGTGCCGTTTCCATGTGTTGTTTATTTGATCTATACCTGAACTACAGGGTGTAAGTAAAAGAGCGCTATGGTTTAGTGAATGAGGAGACAAAGGGACTCTGGGGATGATTACAGGGGAGAGGACCTCTCAATGTCATGGTGCAGTCAGACGGAGGGAGCACTGCACTGACTCTCACTGTCTTCCCCTGATCTGCAGTCAGTGTGGCAAATATATTGGCAGCAGGGTCTAATATTAATATATATTGGCTGCAGGGGCTAATATTAATATATATCGGAAGCTGGGACTAATGTTTATATATATCAGCAGCAGGGGCTAATATTAATATATATTGTCTGCAGGGCCTATTATCAATAAATATTGGCTGCAGGGGCTAATATTTATATATATTGGCTGCAGGGACTAATACTATATATCGGCAGTAGGGGCTAATATTAATATATGTTGGCAGCAGGGTATAATTTCTATGTATATCGGCAGCAGGGTATAATATAAGTATGTATCCGCAGCAGGGGCTAATATTAATATATATCCGCAGCAGGGGTTAATATTAATATATATCGGAAGCAGGGTCTAATATTTATATATATTGTCAGCAGGGGCTAATATTAAAGAATGAAAAATAACTGTCACTTTAGCTGTTATTTTGAAATCATATTTTAATCACAGTCTTTACTTCAAAGAGATAAGTGCATATTATGTAGTTAAAAATGCACGTCTAACGTGTGTGTGTGTATATATATATATATATATATATATATATATATAGTGTATATGTACCGTTTTATAATTGGCCCCCCTACTTTGGTCCCTGGCCCCCCATGTGCCCCCCCCTAAATATGAAACCTGGAGACGCCACTGAGGAGCAGGCTCGCAAGGGAGCGGTATCGGAGGTCTTTAACAGACCTCCGGTTCCCTTGAGTGATTTTAAGCCGGGTTCAACCCGGCTTAAAATCACTCAAGGGAGCCGGAGGTCTGCTAAAGACCTCCGATACCGCTCCCTTGTGATCCGCGCGGCAACAGCTGCTGTGCGCCGGGGTTTGTTGTTAGATCCCGGCGCACAACACTGAAGCCGCGCCCACCGCTGTCCGTGCCCTCTGAACCGGAAGAAGACAGAGAAGACAGAAGAACTGAAGAAGAGGAGCGAAGAGGAGGAAAAGGAGCTGTAAGGAGAAAAGAGGAAAGGTAGGAAAATATTCAGTGAGAGTGGATTAGTATATATGTGTGGATTGGTATATATGTGTGGATTGGTATATATGTGTGGATTGGTATATATGTGTGGATTGGTGTATGTGTGGATTGGTATATATGTGTGGATTGGTATATACGTGTGGATTGGTATATACGTGTGGATTGGTATATATGTGTGGATTGGTATATACGTGTGGATTGGTATATACGTGTGGATTGGTATATACGTGTGGATTGGTATATACGTGTGGATTGGTATATAGGTGTGGATTGGTATATATGTGTGGATTGGTATATATGTGTGGATTGGTAAGTGTGTGAGAGTGATGGGTGTTATGCTGTACCATTTCCAATGTCTTTTTCATGATCTAATTATGCTCTAAAAGTACATCATAACTCCCATCACTCTATACTGTTCCATACAGTGGCAGAGCTGGGAGGCAGAGGCCTTGCACCCTCACCGCAGGACTCCTGAAAGGTAAGTGAACTTCAAAGAGGGAGAGGGTAGATAGTTAGGAGGGGGTAGATAGGGAGAAGGGCGTGAGACGGGGGAAAGGGGGTAGATAGGGGGAAATGTGGTAGATAGGGGAGAAGGGAGTGAGAAGGGGTAGATGGGGCAGAAGGGAGTGAGAAGGGGTAGATAGGGCAATCATACTCCTATCATGCCAAGTCTGCGAGTACATCCTGGAATCTGGGTATGCCTGGGCATGATAGGAATGTGATTGCTGTTAACAATCATATATATATACATATAATATTGTTTTTTAATTGTTTTGTCCTATTTTGGTGTGTTACTTACTTTAAATAAAAGGGTTTTTTTTATGGTGTGGGGAGGTCATATTCGGTTTCGGACAGGTAAATGCTGCATTTTTGGTTTCAGTCCAGAATTCGTTTCGGTGCATCCCTACTACTAAGCCAGACAATGAAGTGGTAGGCCTACACCACAACGATGTTTGGCGTAGTATATAGTGATTGGGGTTATGCTGCACTATTGTCAATGTCTGACTCAATGTATAGTGATAGGGATTACGCTGTACCACTGTCAGTGTGTGCCTCAGTATATAGTGATAGGTGTTATGCTGTACCACCGTCATTGTCTGCCTCAGTATATAGTGGTAGGTGTTATGCTGTACCACCGTCAATTTCTGCCTCAGTATATAGTGATAAGTATTATGCTGTACCACCGTCAATGTCTGCCTCAGTATATAATGATAACAGTGAGAAGAGGCAGAGGTGGTAGATAGTGATACAGGGGGATAGATAGTGAGAAAGGGGAGTTTTGTTACAAGTTTTTATTCCTTTCTTTTTTTGGGATGGGGGGCACCAGAGGAGTAGTCCGCACAGGGCGCCAGAACACCTAAGGCCGGCTCTGCCTTAGAGTGGCGGACCCGGTTGCAGTTGCGGCGGGCTTAAGGGGCTCTGCCTTAATGCGGCCATATAGGCCCAGTCAGTCCGGTCCTGACTGGGCCTATTTTAAGGTAGGAGCCTGGAGCTGCAGCTCCATCAGCCCCTAAGTCAATCCTGCCCTGCCACAGGCGCGGTCGCAGTTGCTGCTTGCTCTGGCAACAAGGTAAATAGGGTGAGGGAAGGGGCTGCAGTGAGAAGGGGCAGAGGGGGGTTAGGTAGTGAGAAAGGGGGAGAGGCGGTACATATTGAGAAGTGGGGAAGGGGGTTACATAGTGAAAAGGGGGAACATAGTGAGAAGGGGCAGATAAGATGATGAGAGGGGGTAGTGTGAATGCGTATGAGAATGAATGAATAAATGTGTGGATGAATTGTGTGAATGCGTATGACAATTAATGAATTCATGTGTGGATGAATTGCTTGAATGATTTGTGAGACTGCATTAATGAATGTGTTAATGATTTGTGTGAATGATTAAATGCAAAGATGGTACATGAAGGGTGGGCTTTAACAATAAATAAATAAATAAATATGGGCTGCTCAGGCTTAAATGCCCGGGCCTATTTTTTGTCCCAGTCCGGGCCTGGACCATCACATTTATATTCCATGGACATGATGTGTAATAACAGAGGTTGTGGTGACACGAGGACCTATCCTAACATTTAGCCAAACAAATGAGCTGACTAGAGCACTGAGCTGCTAGGGGACACCACTACGGAGTCCTTCTCTATGAAATCAATAAAGAGCAGGTGGTAGGGTGTGCTGGAAACATAATTCACCTAAGAAACCTTGATGTGTGATTAAGGTTTTTTTTTTAAGGCTTGACTTGGGATTAAAAATACACTTGATTAAGTAACATGCATTGAAGTCTTAGATATCATCATATGTAAAGTATAAATGAGTCAGGTCTAGACTGTGTGACCCTGAGATTTTTCCCCTTCATCCTCAGGATACATTCACATTAATCACTGTAAGTCATTACATAAGAAGCAGGAAGGAGTAGAGCTGATTTAAAGCTTGAACTTTTATTTCAATCCATTAAAACTCAGACTAAACACGTCATTCAGTTTGACAAATTTCATCCTTTGACTTATGGTAGAAGCTGCGGTTTAAATACCACTGCTTCACTTATAAAACTGAAATTCACATTCCAGTTAAACACAAAGTAAGATAAAACTACGGGACACCGCCCTACCTGATTTAACATATGCAAAATAATTTGAAACGTACAAAGTTTAACAAATTTTAATTATGCTAAAAGTTATACTGGTGAAAGCTCCACTTCAACCACATAGATTTAAACAATAATATAACACTGTGAGACACTGTGATAATCCAAATTGTTCATTCTCCATGTTGTCTTTAATGAGTATATTACTCAATCTTCTTTATAAAGCTGTGTCTGGTACTTCATCAAAGGACACTTTTTTTGCCTGCTGCACACTGGGATGAGGAGCTGCTGAAATTTTAGAATTTTGGGGAAATTTGAAATTGCAGAAAAATGGAACAAAAAGTTTGGAATCTAAAACATAGCAGGGAGTTGGGTGGGGATAGACATAACGAGACAGCAAATAAAACTGGAGAAATAAATGAATGAAAACAGGACAAGTGATGGACAGAGGAACTGAAATAGGCTCAAAATGGAACAAGACTAAATAAGTGCAACAGAAATTAGGTTTCGTGTCTGTGGCTATACTAAACAAACAGTATTATTATTTTCATCTACATTAATTATTTACTTAAAGTCACTCCATTAAATTCAGGTATCTTAACCAAGTCATTAAGGCAAAAGTGAACAAATAAAATCTACAGGGGATGACCATCAATCAACATTTTAAGATTAAATTCATGCAGGCGCATCCAACACGCTGTCAGATTTGTGGAACTTTAAATCCATAATGTCAAAAGGATCAGAATGTGAATGATTAAAATGCAACAAAATCAATTGTGAACATAAAGAAGACACGTTTGGATTAATTCACAAAAGGTCAAGTAAATAAAAGTTGGCAGCTGAGGCAAGTTCACAGCAAACTCCTCCAAGTTGTACTGTCTCCAGCATGCATATAAACTACTGATAACTTGCATTCGTACTTGACTGAAACATAACTGCATCAACTTGACCATAGCACAGTCGTGTTGATGCTAGTTGCAAATAAAACTCCATCAACCAGAGGATCTATCAACTGCCAATTTGCAAGTGTAGTTTGGGAAACAGTTTTGAATACATACATAATAATAATTAAATTGAAAAATACTCAATAATTTAAACAAAATAAAACAGATGTGTCCAGAATCATCTGTGAACCAGCAACCACAACATTTTTGTGCCATATATTGTATTTGCTCGATTATAAGACAACCCCCCAAAATCTAAATATTAATTTAGGAAAAAAACAAAAAGCCTGAATATAAGACTACCCTAAAAAGGTTTTATTAGTAAATATTAATTCATGTAAACAATTTTTTCATATTTAATAAAAGCTATGATTGAGAAAAATATATATTTTTTTTATTTCCTTTTATTTGCCAAACTGCCCCCCCAGTTATGCACACCTGCCCCCAGAAATGCCTTATACCCCCTATTTGCCACTCTGCCCCATGATGTGCCTTTTAACCCTCTATATGCCACTCTGCCTCCAGAAATGTCTTATACCCTCCTATATGCCACTCTGCCCCATGATATGCCTTTTAACCCCCTATATGCCAGAGTGGCATATAGGGGGTTAAAAGGCATATCATGGGGCAGAGTGGCATATAGGGGGCTAAAAGGCATTTCTGGAGGTATATATATATATATATATATATATATATAACTGCTAACAGCAATCACACTCCTATCAAGCCAAGGCAGCCAGTACATGTTGGAACCTGGGGATGATAGGAGTGTGAGTACAGCCTCCCTATGCCATGCTACCACCACCACCCCCCTTACACTTCCATGCTATTACACACACACTCATTCACAAACATTCAAATACTCATTCATTCCATTAATCACACATACTTGCTCTAAAACCCTCCCCCACCCCCTTACCTGAACTGCAGATCTCTCACTCGAAGACTTCTGCAGGGGCCCGGCTGTGCGAGCAACTTCTCTGGCCCCGCCCCCAGAGGAAGGAGAAGGGAGGCAGAATTATGTGACACTATGCAAGCTTCCTGTTCTCCTGCTGCTAGTAGAAGAGACACTGCTCGCGACCAAAGCACCGGTAAGCAGCCTGACCCCCAACATTTTTTTGAGGTCTGATTAGAAGATGAGCTCGATTATAAGACGAGGGGTATTTTTCAGAGCATTTGCTCTGAAAAAAACCTTGTCTTATAATCGAGCAAATACGGTAATCTAAATCCAGACCTCATTAAAAAACGATTAAGCACTCTGCACATGTGCAGTCAAACGAAAATGGACCTCACCACGGATGCTTAACCCATTTAATGCTGGCGCATGATATGCACCATAAGATATCAACAGGGCTGGACTGGCCCACCGGGATACCGGTAAATTTCTCGGTGGGCTGGCAGACCAACATTCAAAGCAGTCGCCGTGCGGTCGCAAAGTTCAAATCAGCCGCTGAGCAGCTGCGAGCAGGATTGAAACCGTCTGTCATGCGGCAGTCAGGCCGCCGGTGCCTAATGAAATTAAAGCAGTCAGCGTGCGCGCACCGCTCCGCCCAATGGCCGTGCCTCAGCACTTCGTCCCACGTCTTAAAAGGGGTGGGACGAAGAGCTTAGTCATGGCCATTGGGCGGTGCGTTCACACCGGCCACTTTAATTTCATTAGGCGCCGGCTGCTGGCAGAAGCAGCCTGACTGCCGCACGATGGCCGCTTTCAATCTGGCTCGCATCCGCTCAGTGGCTGTCAAGAGTTCCTCGTGACAGGGAGAGGATCGTCACGTCGGAGGAGAGCAGAAAAAAAAAACGCAAAAATATATTACCCAAAAATATGGGGGTTAAAGAAAAGCAGACCCATATTCAAGGGAGGGGGGGATTGCCTTGGGACATCAATAAAAATGAGATACTACAAAAGGGGGGTGGCTGGGGGTAATACAGTAGGGGGAGTTAATGACAAAGCAGTGTAGAAAATAAATTTTTTATGCTTCAGTGTGGCAGAGTCTGTCCTGGTGTGTGTTTGGGTGTCAGTGTGGCAGAGCCTTTCCTGGTATGTATTTGGGTGTCTATGTGGCAGAGCCTTTCCTGGTGTGTATTTGGGTGTCGGTGTGGCAGAGCCTATCCTGGTGTGTATTTGGGTGTTGGTGTAGCAGAGCCTTTCCTGGTATGTATTTGGGTGTCTGTGTGGCAGAGCCTTTCCTGGTGTGTATTTGGGTGTCGGTGTTGCAGAGCCTGTCCTGGTGTGTGTGTCTGGGTGTCGGTGTGGCAGAGCCTTTCCTGGTATGTGTTTGGATGTGTCGGTGTGGTAGAGCCTGTCCTGGTGGGTGTGTGTTTGGATGTGTTGGTGCGGCAGAGCCTGACCTGGTGTGTGTGTTTGGGTGTCTGTGTGGCAGAGCTTGTCCTGGTGTGTATTTGGGTGTCTGTGTGGCAGAGCCTGTCCTGGTGTGTGTGTTTTGGTATCGGTGTGGTAGAGCCTTTTCAGGTGTGTGTCTGGATGTTGGTGTGGCATAGCCTGTCCTGATGTGTATTTGGGTGTCTGTGTGACAGAGTGTCAGGACCGGGGTCCTGCACCTACCTCGCGGCGGGAGTCGTCGTCGCGGGGAACTGGTCCCGGGTGTCGGTTGCCTCGTGGCACGATTGCTCGTCCGCGGGGTAGGCCGTATCCCCGGCCTCGATTTAGTCGTGTACCGCGCTTGGCTAAAGCGCGTGCTTTCCTCGTGGTGGGGGGGCGTGGTTACGCCCCGGAGGCCGGAGATGGACAGGAAGGAGAGGCCAATCAGGAGGGGAGGGGGAGGAGCCTGGCTACCTCTCCCATACCAATTACCATACCCAGGAGAGAAGACCAGGTGTGCAAAGAAGGGGATCAGGTGTGCAGAGGAGGAGACCAGGTGTGCAAGGGAGGGAACTCCAATAAGAGACACTATAAAGACCCTATAATTCCTACACTGATTGCTTGCTAGTTGAGCTGTGTTCCTTGTGGATACCCTACTACCTACTACCTGAAGATTTTGTGTTCCCTGCGTGACTTTCTGGTATTTGACCTTTGGCTACCCTTTCTTGGATTCCTGTACTTGCTTGTGACCCCTACTTCTGAACTGTGACTCCGTTTATGACACTACGCTGCCGGCCTTTTGACCTTGGAATTGTTTACTGGACTACGGTACTGTTGTTCCATTTGTTTGGACTGTGTGTTTAAATTTCCTTATTCATTAAAGCCTGTTTGTCACCTGATCCTGCACTACGCTCCGTCTCTGGTTCTGACACAGAGCCTGTCCTGGTGTGTGTGTTTGGGTGTCTGTGTTGTAGAGCCTGTCCTGGTGTGTGTGTTTGTGTGTGTGTGTGTTTGGGTCTCGGTGTGGCAGAGCCTGTCCTAGTGTGTCTTTGGGTGTTGCTGTGGCAGAGCCTGTCCTGGTGTGTGTGTGTCTGGGTGTCGGTGTGGCAGAGCCTGTCCTTGTGTGTGTGTCTGGGTGTAGGTGTGGCAGAGGCTGTCCTGGTATATGTGTCTGGGTGTCAGTGTGTGCACTGTACTTACTGTCGTAGTAAATTGATTTATTTAATGTTTACTTATCCAGAGATGGGTACAAGAGCTCGACCGTGAGATAAACTATATGGGGCTGGTGTCCAAATGTTTCCAAAGCTGGATATCAACCACACTGCATGCCTATCACCACTGCATGCCCATCACCACTGCACACGCATATCACCCCTACTTAACAAAAGCACAGTGTTTAAATAAAACTTTCAAATGTCTAATATATTTTTAAAAATGTGCTGTTTGCTAATGCTTATGAATGCAAAATGTATTATGTGTCAGTTATACATACTGTGAAATACCTCTGTTTTTTTCCTCTGTCTCTAAATATCCTCCTGTTCTTAGCTTTGTGTTGTTTCTCAATAAACACCCATACACAGTCAAGGTCTGAAATTTTGTTTTTGCTGCAATCAGCATTTGCTGTGGCAACGGCGAGGACCAACATCATTTTATGTTTTTCCTTCGATCTAATTGGTGGTTAGACTGTTCTGCATGTTGTGGTGTTATTAAGTGATATGGTCCCTTACTGCTTAAGTGCATTTTGGCCAAGGACAATCATTCATGTATTTGTAACTGCTAGCTGTGAAAGTTGGACCTAGAGGTGGTGGATCCTCTTCCCTTGTTGTGCCAATATCAGATTGGCACCAGACTTACCTTCCTCTCCCATTGCTTTGCTAACCTCCACTTACATCTCATCACTCATCTCTAAATACACTCCTAACCGGGCTCTGCACTTATTCAATGATCTCCATCTGTCATTTCCTCTGATGTCTCTCATGCATGCTTACCAGATTTCTCAAGGGCCTCTCCGTCTTCCCCCCTGCCTTTGGTCCTCTAAAAAATCCCTTAAGACCCACTTATTTAAGGATGCTTAGAACATTACACAATAACGCCCTTCCATATTCTTTTAGCTCACCTTTCCTAGTCTCTCTCCTGCAAAACTTATACTAGTGTGACTGGTCCATCCCTAACAGTGGCACTTTTACATGTAATACACCCTAAATCCCTATAGCTCATAAATTCGTTTGAGTAGGGCCCTCCTCACCTGTTGTTTCTGTATTGTTTCAAATTGTTATGTTATATACTACTTGTTATGTCGTGTCTACCCATTGTACAGCGCTACGGAATATGATGGTGCTATATAAAACAATAAATAACAATAATAATTTAGCAACAATATACTGCATACAATAAGATATAACGATGAAAAAAATGTTTTTAAGTTCACAAATTGGAGGTTTGTCTAGTAGCGTACTCATGAACATGTTTTAAAAACGTCTGCTGCTGTCCCTGTATGAGTATATAACTGATATTCACTACAGTACACTACAGCTTCTCCAATCCACCCTAGACATTTTCTGCACAAAAGTAAACTATTATTAATTAACATGCACTATGGTAGATGAGTATTGAGAATCAATCTCAGCCTCTGCTAAGCTGTCACTGACCGCCTCACACTCCCACTCTCATCAGTCTGTAACAGCTGCTACTGACAATTTAAGATGGCGTTAGCACACATATACAGTATATCTAATGCTTGTTCCTTCCCCCTTGTAAATGCTGATTTGGCTGAGTGAGAAAGAAATAAAAAAACTCCCTCAGGTTGTTGGACCCATCGATCACAGCTATAACCATCAATTAGACCACCCCCCATGTTTTTGGCTACTTCTACCTATCAGTCATTGATATGTACCCTCCTACACACAGTCCCTTCCCACTTTGTCAAATCAAGAAGCTCCAAACGGCTTGTACCAAAAGTGGCACTTTTGAAATTTGTTTTCAATAGTTTTGTTGGGGGCAGCCTAGTTATCAGGGCCAACAGCTGCCAAATGATGTAAGTGACCTGTGTGCCAGTATAAGAAAAAGTACAATTCAGTTTTAATTCAGATGGAATAAATGAAAACTATATCACAGACATTGTTCGTTTAAACCAACTTTTTATTTAAAACAGGTTAATTATCTGTATATTTAGTTTTAACCCAGTAGAGCCCAGAAAAAAACATTTACCTTTATAGTGGCAGTAAACAAGCTAAGGTGATATCCAGACATGTGACTTTCCACAAAAGCTCTTGGAGCTCTTTCATCCCTTTTTCTCTCTAAAAACCAACTGCTATCCTTGTTCATATTCAAATACTCCTTTCCCCTGCTTCGTGCCTCCAGGCACACTAGAGGGACAGACAGAAAATTTGGCCTGAATACTTATTAGCAAATATTGGCTTGTTCCTTTTTAATGCTGTACTCTTTGATGAATTGTGTTCCAGGGGAACACAATGTGTCCTGTTCTAAAAAGCATTATACAATTGCTACTGTTGTTTAGTTAAAGTGCATTAACATAAAAAATAACCTCACTTTGAAATTTATTCAGAGATCATTTTCAAACAAAAATGTTCATATTTATTTATTTATTTATTTATTTATTCGGGTGGGTGCTGGCCAGGCTACTAAAAAACTAAGTGGGTCACGTGACCTTGCAATGAAAGCATTTCTGCCCCAGTCTTTCTCCGCAAATCTATCTGTATTATTGTGGCCTCTCTGTGCACTTCCACAAAAGAGCTGAGCCACTCGGGGGAGAGTGTGTGCCTGAAAGCTCCACCATTTTGTTGAAGTTCACCTAGAGGCCAGGTTTAGAAGCTGACAAAGAGAGAAAACATGAAGAGCAAGGAACAAAGAAAGTAATCAGAAGAAGGAAGACAGAGGAACAAGAACATGGAAGAGGAACAGCAGAGCTGAGTGTCAAAGACACATTAACACAAAAGTGATTGGCGGAAAAAAGGTAGGCATACATTTAGAGAGAGCTTTAGAGAGAGTGAATGAGAGTGTGAGGGAGAATGTGAATCAGTGGGAGAGAGAGTGAGTGAATGAGTGGGAGAGAGAGTGAGTATGAAGAGTGAGAATACAAAAATTCAGAGGTTTTGTCTGTTTTGTTGTGGGTCCTCCTCCTTTTCAGAGATTTGTACACATTGACAAATTGGCAAATTTTGTTAGAATGCAAATCTATACAAATCCACTTCAGGATTTTTTGGTAGAGAGTAGAATTCATGGTTCCATCAACTATGGCAAGTAGTCCAGTAGCACCACTGGGTCTTAGGGGTCTTCAATATTTTTTTTTTTGCAAGCTTTTGTGTTCTTTTTTGGTCTACAATGGTTTTTGCCTAGTAACACTCGCAGGATGCCTTTTTGCACGGTCTCTTTCTTATTGTGGAATCATAAACACTGACCTTAACTGAGATAAGTAAGGCCTACAGTTCTTAACATGTTAGTCTGGGTTCTTTTTTTCAAGGTTGACAATAAACTGTGGCAATCTGGCAATTCATTGTAATGGCCCTATGTGTAACTGGTTGCCCTGTTGTGATAGAAGATCAGATGGAGGAAATATTGCCAGTGGAAAATATTGTAAATTCTTCATAGTTGGTGGGGATATGCATGCATTCTGGTTTGCAGAACCTTTCACTGTGCCTGGGCCTATTGTGGAAAAGTGTCATTTTGCAGGACACAAATAATGATGTTATCTTAAATTGATATTCATTGAGATGTTTGGTAGGAGTGGCTTTATTCTCTGGATCATGTGTGCACCTTTTTGGATTGTTTTCTTTATATTTTGTGAGCATGCGTTTTGGTGCTGTGCTCTCTGAAGAGTCTATTTGTTGAGTCAGATTAAAGAGCTGGGTTCTTCACAGGTGCCCATCAGTTAGCTTAGATCCACATTTGATGTGACATGCAATGATATCACCTTTTTCAATGAGCGGTGTTGCTAAGGCTGAAGTCTATCCCGTTGTGATACAATTGAGAAGTGTGTGGCGTGGTGGTCTGACCATACAACTGGATGTACAGTTACTTGCAATAATTCAAGTACAGACTGGAAAACTGGATCAAGTGTATGACCTTGTCTGTGGTTAGAAGTTGTGACCGTTTGTATAAACTAAAATGCACTCATGTTGAGGAGGTCCTGCCCAAGTTTGGATAGGGTGTAATTAATCCAAGTGTTGAAGTCTCCCAGTATAGGCCACCTGGGTGTTCAAAGTTTAAAACCAGTGAAAAGGTATCTTTAAGAAATCTCTTTCTACCTCCTGGAGGTCTGTAAAATTAATAGTATTTGAAATCCCCAAAATATTCAGGTGTGTGGATTGATATTGGTGTAAGGATGATTTGGCACGGATCATTACTCCACCACCCTTGTCTTGTGCTCGTGTCTTGGGCTGTGGAGCACTGTATAACTGCCTGGAGAAGCTGCTTTTAGAGTAGAACCTGCATTGCCACAATTCTGTGATGCACACTCATTGTACATGGTTGATCTGATAGGATAGTCTTGGGGCTCTAAGTTCTTGGTATGTACTTTGCAAATGGTGTGTGTTCTTATGGGGAAGAGGTTTCCTTGATTTGATTCTGTATTTTGGTGGCTTCTGTGTTTAATCACTTCAATTAGGTTTGCAGGTAGATAGAGTGGTGGAGCAGCTATGATAGTATCAAGAGATTGAATTCTTTTTTATTTTTTATTTTTTTATTTTATTTAAATATTTTAATAAATAAAATACATCGGTAGGGTATTACAATGTCAAAATAAATTCTTGAATGGAATTATAAACAATTAAACACTTATTCAAAACAAACAACGCGTCCATTCATTATTATGTTCCGTTCTACCGTAAGATATATAATTATTTAAGAATTTTATAAACAGAAAACAGTAGACTACTACCCAAACCGAATAAAAGAAGAAGAAAAAAAAAAAAGCAGAGAATGAATTACAGCGTATTATCTAATATAAGCTGTAACTGTGGCAACTAGTTGCCAATCACAACACCACACATAGCATTCATCCAACAGGCAGTCATACATGGGAGACAATGAGAAGCATCTAGGAGCTAGCTATTACTCATAAAGTAGATCATACTATAGTATAACGTCCGCCCAGGGGAAAAAGAAAAAAAAAAGGGAAGGGAAGTAAAAAATTAAACCTCAGGTAAAGAATTTCAAATATTTTCTGGATCAGTGTCTCGAAAGGGTTTCCAAGGTAGCCAGATATTGTCGAATTTAGAAAGCTTATTGATTTTAATATAGTATCCTCTTTCCATTAAGTACTGATAATTAGTTTGATTAATAACTGATCCCCAGTCAAATAGGCCTGCCTGTCTCCAGTTTCTAGCTATGCATATTTTTGCGGCCATAAGTACATGGATAATTAAAATTCTATGGTTTAAGTGATATTTCTCAAGTCCCAAATGGAAAAGAAACATCTGTGGGTCTAGTTGGTCCTGAAAGTGGAGAAGTGAGCCAAGTAGTTGCAAAAGGTTATATCTTAAGTTTAGTAGTTGCGGACACTCCCACCAGATATGGGCAAATGTGCCCATATGGGAGAGACAACGCCAACATCTGTTTGAATGTGTACTACTGATTTTATTGAGCCTAGTTGGAACCAGGTACCATCTATAAATTATCTTAATATAAGTCTCTATTAAATTTAATGAGTGAACGTGCTTTCTTATGAAAACTAAGGCCTGACGCCATTGATCCAAGGAAAACTCGAAACCTAGCTCACTTTCCCACTTCAGGATTGGTGGATCTTTCTCATCTTTTTGCATAATTAATAAAAGTTTAGATGAACTTGAGATTTGTTGTTTTTTTTTGTGAGTTGTTAGCCAATGTTCTACTTCCGGGTTCCTATCGATTCCCACCTGATTAATAAGATTTTTAATCCTCAAAAAAGAGAATAATTCAGATGGTGGTAGAGAAAAAGATTTGCATATCTGGGGAAAGGGCACAATGGTATCTTGGTTTAACAAGTTACCAATGCAGAAAATACCGCATCCTTGCCATCTGGTCAGGTCTATATCTCTAATAAAGTAACGAATAGCCTCAATTGGAGTAGAGGGCATAAGAGATCTTTTTATCCCCATACTTCGTTTGAGTTTAAGCAATGTTTTAAGTGTGTCATATATTATGGGATTCAAGATTTTTATGTCTTTCAATCGAAGTGTGTCAGCCCAAAAGAGAAGATATAGTTCCTCGTGGCCCATGTCTAATTCCTCTATATATAACCATTTTGGGGAATTATTAGATTTTTTATCCCAAGCCAAATAATGGGTCAACATTGTAGCATCATGAAGTTTGTTAATACTCGGGTAGGATATTCCCCCTTTATTTGGTTTCTTAGTTAAAATGTTATTTGTTATCCTTGGTCTTTTCTGCTGCCAAATAAAATGGTCGATGGTTTGCTGAATACATTTTAAGATAGAGGGGTGAACTCTCAAAGGGATTGTTCTAAAAAAATAGAGAATTTTAGGAATTAAGTATCCATTTATTAAATGAGTTCGGCCAAGCCAAGAGATTTCTAGATTTTTCCACCTTGAGAGCTGTGCTTTTATTTTATCAATTAGTTTTTTGTAATTACAATTAATAAGCAAAGGAAGTTCTTTTGTAATATAAATTCCGAGATAGTCTATAGTTTGGGAATTCCAATCAAGTGAACACAGAGACCCAAGCTCAATTATTTCGTCTTGCGTAAAACAAGTCGTGATGAGTTGCGTTTTGCCAAGATTAAGTTTGTAGTTAGAAATTAAACCATATTTATCTAATATTTTAAAAAGTGCAGGAAGAGAAGAATCTAAGTTCGTCATTGACAGAATAACGTCATCTGCATAAAGAGAGATTTTAAAAGACTCTGAGTTAATTTGTATGCCAAATATATCGGACGATTGTCTCACTAATTCCGCAAGAGGCTCTATACTAAGGATATAAAGTAAAGGGGCTAGTGGGCATCCTTGGCGGGTTCCAATAGGGAACCAATCTGAGTCCAGTAAGTGACCGACCACTTTAGCAGATGGATTAGTGTAGAGGTTCATGATGTAATTTTTGAATGTTCCTACGATACCATATTTTATGAGCACCGCTTCTAAGTATCTCCAGTTAACCCGGTCAAAAGCTTTTTCGGCGTCAAGCGCCAAAAAAGCGGACTTAATTCGAAGAGAATTAGCCTTATGTATAAGGTTTAAAATCTTACGGGTATTGTCCGTAGGACTTCTGCCTTCCACAAATCCTGTCTGATCCTTATTAATGATATGTGGTATCACTTGTTTTAGTCTGTGAGCTAAGATTTTAGAATAAATCTTGATATCTAAATTAGTTAGAGAGATAGGTCTATAGTTAAATGTTGAGCTTGGGTCCCTGCCTTCCTTGGGGATTGGGGTTATTGCCGCTTGAAGAAGTTCTGCCGGTAGTTGTGCCTTTAAAGAAAAAGAGGAAAATACTCGCAGTAATAGCGGGGCAATCATATGCTGTAGTGATGTATAAAAAAGAGAAGAAAATCCGTCTGGGCCAGGAGCCTTGCCTAATTTCATTACTTTTATAGACTTATTAATTTCTAATAATGAAAAAGGTTGATTTAGAAATTGTGTTTGTGAAGTCGAAATTTTTGGAAGCTTTAAATTCTGTAAAAATTTGCTTATTTCCAGGTCCGACTGTGAGACCTCAGGAAGATTATATAAGGTTTTATAATAATTAGCGAAAGCGTTAGATATAGCTTTAGGGGTAAGAAAATGATTATTTCCAACTATAATTTTTTTTATAGTTTCAGTTTTTTGTTTAGCTTTAAGTTTGTTAGATAATATTTTTCCTACCCTATTGCTAGAATAGTACCATTTCTGGCGTAGTTGTAAAAGCATCCAGTTAATTTTTTCCTGTTCTTTAGTTACAATTTCCTTTCTAATAGATTTTATCTGATGAAGCAAGGGAAGGTCCCTGTTATTTTTATTAATTCTCTCTAACTCGGCTAATTTTATGTGAAGTTCTGTCAACGTAGAGCCCCTCCGTTTCTTCTCTCTAGTGCCTATTCTTATCAATACGCCTCTCATGTATGCCTTAAAAGCGCACCAAAGAGTAGGATCTGATACTTCCCCATTGTCATTTGTCTGACAAAATTGTTTAGCCTCTTGTAACAATTCATCTGAAATTGTTGTATTTCTAAGTAAGGATTCATTTAGTCTCCATTTATTTCTTATTTTATAGTCGGGATTGTTAGTTATATCTAAGAAAACTGGCGCGTGGTCAGACCAAGTAATATTTCCTATTTTGGAGTCCTTCACCATTTTCAGAGAATTTGCTTTTGTCAAAAAAAAGTCAATTCGAGAGTACGTTTGGTGCATATTTGAAAAAAAGGTGTAATCTCTCTCTAATGGGTGAATAGTACGCCAGCAGTCAAACAAAGAATTTCTTAATAAAAAATCCTGAATCCCATAAGATGTATTTGTATGTTTATTAATGTGATGCTTAAAATGACTACGGTCTAACTTGGGATCCTGAACAGAATTGAAATCCCCACCTAGTAAGAGGGTACCTATCTGAAGGGAGTCTATTTTAGTAATAAGATTATCCAAGAAACGAGCCGAAATCCTGTTTGGGGCGTAGACATTAACTAATGTAAACGTAATGTCGTTAATTTTGACTATTAATATCAGGAAACGTCCATTGGGGTCTGCCTCCTCATATATAAAGTCTATTTTAAGTTGTTTGGAAAAAATTATTGCCACTCCCCTTTTCTTTTTTATTATGAATTCTAAGTTTTCATTTTCCCCTACGACAGCCCCTGTTAGTGCTTTTGAAGATGCCAAGCAATTTTATGGTAACTACTTGACAAGGACCACTGGAGAGGTATATAGGGAATATAGCTATAAGTGAGCATAGGTGATCATTACCTCAGCAGTGAAGGGGTTAAAAGAGCCTTTAATTTTTGCCAGGATGTCAGCTGTGGGGAGGGGTTTAGTCACATCGTCCTGTTCTATAGGATGCAGGACAGTGTGAGGTGTGAAATTTGCACTTCAGGCTGCTTTGTAGATAACATAGATAAGAGCGCATGCAGTTAAGATTACAGGATTTCAAAACCAAGGTTCTTCAGTGAAGTATACTTTCTTTTTTCATCAATATGTTTTCTGGGTGTTAGGAAATAGAATCCGAGCATTGCTGAAAGAATGATCAAATACAAAACCCAATTAACTGGAGGTGAGTAAGCTTTATGGTTTCAATGTACTTTGTGGTGTGAAAGAATCTTTTCTTAGTAGTAAAAGGGTCCAGGGAATGTGTATTTCAATCCACAGTGTAGTAATGCCATCCGGTTTGCTAAATCCAGGTGTGTGGAAAAAAAATCCACAGTAATGGGGGATGTCAAGCCAAGGCATGATTTACACATCTCTATCAAGCCCGATATGTAAATTATTTTTGTAGTCTTTAATCTAGGGGCATACATGATCAAAATGATTATTAGTCCTTACATTTTACATTGCATTACATTTACAGTAAGGGAAAAAAGTATTTGATGCCCTGCTGATTTTGTACATTTGCCCAATGACAAAGACATGATCAGTCTATAATTTTAATGGTAGGTTTATTTGAACAGTGAGAGACAGGATAACAACAAAACAATCCAGAATAACGCATTTCTAACTCCTTCTAGATTGCAAGCTCCTTTGAGCAAGGCTCCCCTCACCTTTTGTTTGTGTAGGTAGATATAAATAAAAAAACAATAATATCTTAAATTGCTATAAACCTCCATCTTTAATATAGTTTAATGATCCTATTAACATTGAATATCATGCATCTGGTGCAAAAGCGTGTGCTCCCACTCAGTAGACAAGAAAATAAGCATCACTGATTGATTTCCTTAAACAAATCCAAACAAAGAGGTGGATTATAGTAAGGGTGATGTTTTTAAAACAAACAAAAACAACAAAACAATGGTTACTGAAGAAAAATAATATATCCCATTGCAACTATTAAATACGTTTTAAAAAATCACAAATTGCTTTTTTTAAAGTATTTATTTTTCTCTTACTTTAGTATCAGTTATTTTTTTAACCAAAATGAAGCCAAAGCATACATATCCCATATCAAGCAATCTAGGAAAAAATTTAATTTGTGATTAATAAAGGTTTGCCCCATGCCCCATGCACCCAGTTATTAGATGGCCCATGTTTACAAGCGGGGACACGTTGAGCTGGATAGAGTACACGGCCCACAGAGACCAATGAATAAACAAAAGTAATAAGGTTCTCTTGAATTATTACTGTAAATAACACTGCTACTAGAGGGGACGCCAAATTGCTGTGAACAGGAAAATGAACAAAATACATTAGAGCATTATTATATATGAAACTGGGAAGCTATGCACAAAAGCTGAAAAATGCAAATTACAGTTGTTTCAATAGAGAAGGAGTTCTTGATAAATAGCAGGGAATATGTCACAATAAAACAGACAAATTGAAAGTCAAGTATGTATTGCCCAGGTTCATGGCCTCAACTCTATGTTTTTTGTTACAATTCATATTCTGAAACAGCTGTAGCTAAACAGGGCAGGAAGAAATATTTAGCACAAAATACAGAATTGGCAGTGTTTCTACTTAAGAAACAAAGCACACTCTGAGCTGAAAAAAGCAATTTATTGTGACTATACAAATAACACTAGGAGACTTTTTGTATTTACTAATACAACATGTTTTTATGCGCTACATATGTATACAACTAAAGCTAATGGCACTAACCACGCAGCACAAAATGTTCTTAATTTATCTTGTAAAAACTTTAAAATTAGAGAGTCGGAGGTTTCAATGTGATGTGAGAAAATGCTAACTTTACTGAGAAGGTGGTAGATAAGCAGGAGATCATCAGAAGTGGTAAAGGCATAATAACGTTAGACATACATGATATAGGCATAAAGTTATCCTAAATCTATGACAAGGTTGAGGACTGTTTCAGATTTGCATCTTTACATAAAGAAAAATGTGTATACTTGCTGAGCGGTCATATTCTGTGTTTCTTTGTTTCTAGTTTATAATAGAAAAAGTATAACAAATTAATATGGATTATGTTCATGTAAAATACAAAAAGAGATGGATTATTGGTAATGTTCAAAATTTGATGGCGCTATATAAAACAATAAAAAATAATAATAATAAAAATGAGGGACACATCCGATTTTTTGCTTCCCTGGTACACAGACAGCACATAATGGAGATGTTTCTGAGTGGAATGAGTGTTTTGTTACTTATAAGACATAAAACACCCCACATTATTAGCTTTTTGTTTGATAGTACACATTCATAAAATAAATAAAACATAACTGGACATAACTTAAATTAACAACATTCTCTTTAACTTGGAGGTCACAGGAGATAGTGGTTGCGCATAGTGGAGAAGAAAGTCACAGTAATATAATATGTGGCTGGCACCGTGTGGTAAAGAGTTAAGGAATGGGTACTCACATTTTTTGGGGACTTAAGCAATTAGTCCCAAAAAACTTGCATGGGCGATACAATCCTCGCATGGGGATATCTTTAGCAGCAGTCCTGTGTAGTTCTTTTTTTTAGTTCTCAGGATAAGGTGCACATAAAAAGTTAAACAGAAATAGGCATAGTGCTTTCTGTATATATAAAATGAATAAAACAAATAAAAACAGTTCACTATATACTATACTATACAATATGGTGAGCAATAAATGGATTGCTCACACCTTCTGGCATAGGTGGAATGATCCCCACCAAGGATATAAACTTGCGTGTTTAAAACATTAAAAGGATACCAGGAGCAGAAAAGAATGGTTTTTTAAAAACTTATTTATTTTCAGCTTTCTGGTTAAAAACCATTAAAAGGTCAATAAAAATAGCACATACGCGTTTCACCTACTAAATAGGCTTCCTCAGAGTTCCTCAGAGTGTCTCTTTAACTTGTTTATTGGAACAAGGTAGAAGATGCCGATATTATTCCAGAGAGCGATACCTTTCTGTTCTTTGTGAGTAGAAGATGTAGCAATATAACTAAACACTTTTTTGTTCAGTTAAATTCCTGTGAGATTTGGGCAAAATGTGTAATGGTAATATCTTTAACATACAAGAAATTTTTGATTCAAGATAAATCTTTACACCAGAGGAAACCCAACGGAGGGTGAAATGTGTAGTATGAGCAAAGAGGAGTCTGGCACATTTTAATTGTATGAAGAATGTGAGCATATTTTAATATTTAAATTTATAATTTAAATATTGAGATCTATATTGTATGTTCTGTAGTAAATATGCTTTCTATTTATGTCAATGTTTCTCTGCCTTGCACATACCTAAGGGTCATATCTTCAAGCATATTTCATGAGAAGTCAGCTGCTCTATAGAGAGTGAATTACCTATATATTACCTATAATATATGGAATATTATACAAAACATTTAAGGTGACATTTTTACATTTATTTACACATAAGTATTACTAAGCATGCAATCCACTTTTGTTTGTTGTATATAATTGTGTTTGCTGGTTGAGACACCAGAGGAAGCAGCTGATGGGGCTAAAGGTGCAGCATATACACATTTTTTCTTTTACAAGATATTTTAATTGCACATCCCTTTAGAGAGATCTCATGATTACTCTGCTCTAAGATCTTGAACTGGGAGCTCTCAAGGATTTTGCATTCCATGCTTCGTCTTAATGTTTTCCCGGGCTTCTAGAATTTGCCCTAAGATAAGACTTTTATTCATAATTTATCTGGAATAGCACTAACCACTTTTAATCCTTTTTATACCAAGCCTCATGTTCATCCCCAGCTAGTTGACACATATGGATATGCCTCATAGTTTTGGTGAACAATAGGGTAGTGCAACCCCCCTTGGTAAGAATTTTCTGGCCAAGATCTTTGAACTTCACCTTGGTTTTTACCTTTACACCTAAAACTAACAAAACTAGATTGGACCATATCAAGCCAAATCCTGGGGATAGCCAAAGGGAAAAAGGTATAATGTAGCTTTTATGACATTAATCATCCCCTACCAGGAGATCTCTTTGTGTCTATTCTTTTAAAGCAAGGCCGGACTGGGAATGAAAAGCAGCCCTGAAAATACTTGGACACCAGCCCCATGTATTGTATTGCGTGGTCGAGCTCTTGTACCCACACGCCACACCCCTTACACACGCCTATCTGAGCCGCACTATTTACCATCCAAATAGCTATAAACCTTGTGCTTTGCCCACCTTGTACATTTATGCCCCACACCATTGTGTATTGATTTATGTGATGCCCCAGCCAACCCCCTCCCCTTTGATATTGGTGAATGTGATGCCCCCACTGCCATGTGTATTACCCCCAGCCACCCCCCTGTTTATATTGATTTTGTAATGCCAAAACCCTCCTCCCTTGAATATGGGTCCCCTAACAATTTTTTTGGTACAAAGTTCAAATCCTAATGAAGTTTAAAGCGGCCGGCAGAGGTGGTCTTACAGCCACAAGACGGCTGCTTTTAACTTCTTTGCAAAACTTTCTTTGAATGAAAAATGACCAAATCCATCTAGTCCTGGTGTCTTATACTTCACTTGCTTCTCGATTTTATCTCATCTGGTGTAATACTGTTGTTTAAAGTTCTCATCTGTGATATTAGGTATTTTAGTTTAATAATATTGGATTATATTTGTTTACATGTTATTAAGGTAGATTATCCCCTCATAACATCTGTTGAATGACACACACAATTTCATCTTGGGTCATGTAGATTTTATACCCCTCCACCAGTTTCAAAATCATATTGCTCAATCTGCTTTTTTACTTTTTGCCTTTGTAGTACCATTTAAGTTGTAATTTTTGGATGTTATGGTTTGCACTCTCTTTGCTTGATCTGGTTCTGAAAAGTTGTAATATTATTAGTATTATCTAAAGATGGATTCTCTTTATTTTCTTTAGATAAATTATAAATGGAGATACATAAATCTGCCAGTCCATTTGTTTTCCTTATATTTTTGTTGCTACTTCAATAGTATTAATTTATTGGTCAAAATAGTCAAAATCTTGGTGTTGGATAATTCTTGAATGCTTTTCTTTAAATAAACAAATCTGCCATCTTATTATTTTAATTTTTGTTTATGGTATAATAAGGAATTGTTCAACCTCCAAGTTCCCCATTTCCTTTTTTCTTGATACTTTTCAGGCAAAATACACCAGGAAAACAACTTTGTTTAACTATAGAAAAAAAAAAGGATTGAGATCTGTTTGTTCATAAAAAATTTATTTTAAGTGTTTTTATTAAAAAATGGCACAATATTTTAAGTAATTATAAGAAGTCATAGTGATTAATGTTTTCATTGTCTGGGTGGAAAGAAATGAATGAAAGCAGCAAAGTTTTACACTAACCATAATCGCCACACTTTGGAATGCTGCAGCAATAACTATTTGATTTCATAGCAGGGACTAATTGAGCATTCAGTGTCAGATCAATCAGTCAAATGTCATACCTGTTTACATAACCCGACACTTTTCAATCTCTGTTTTTAATAGAACATCTTTATATAGATGTTATATGTTAATGTGTTTGAGAATTACTATATTTTTAAGGGAAAAAGATTTATTTTATGAGATATTTATAAACACATGTATATAGCGTCTTAAAGCTGGAGATTATATTCTTATCTCTGAGAAGGTTGGAAGTTAGAAACAGGAAGGCTTGTTTGACTGACCTTATATTTTGCTATGTTTTTTTAAGTATTAGTCCAATTCACTGCAGAAAATTAGTTTTAATGATTAAAGTTTTTTCATTCCCAACCAAAAAGATAGAATGAATAATCATTAGCATCTTAAATTTCTAAGTCAATTAACAAGCAGCAATTGTATGCGATATAGCGGGCAATTTAATAAAATATCACTGCCTGGAATGTTTGTGGGGGCATTAGTGGCAACTATACACCTTGTCCTTAGTTCCAATAGGGGATGTCCAGACCAGTATTAAACACACAATGTAATATACAACCAACTATTGTGCCATGTTCCGGAAAGGATCAGCAGCCCCTATCACTTGTGGACATTTTAAGGAAAGCTTGTTCAAAAAAAGGAAGAAAGGGAAAGAAAGAAAGACCTGCCAGTAACTCTTCTTCTCTCTCTCGCTTTGCCTTTTTTTTTCTTTCGTAGGGTTATCACAGTAGTACTCTTTAGGTGCTAATTGCGAAAAAACAATTGTCTATTGGCGTTTTATGTTTTAAGATTTCCTTGTTGTTAAATAAATGTAATACCTGTGATTATTTACCTTACTATGAATTTCTTCTTAAATGCTTGCACCTGTTCCCATTAACTCTAACCAGATGTAATTGATTTATTTCATATTTGGGCATGTAGTAGACTTGTGGACATGGACCAAAATGGATTCAGATACGTTTTACATTCAGATACATTCGTTTTGGGACAATTAATTTTGTTTCTTTTCCTTTGTATGGAGTGCTGTCTTTCAGAAAGTATAACGCCAGGTTGACAAACCATTGCCTTTTAGTGGGAACCTTTACAGGTTAAGGAACATCAATGTCAATCTCTTCAATCCTACTATATTTGTATGTACTTCAAAGCATGTATCAGACCTTAGTGCTGCAGGGACCCTGTTGATCATGTAATCTTGAATGATATGTAGTACAAAATGTTTCTATGTGCAAAGATATGTAGTACATATATATTGCTCTAGCTAATATAGTGTACACTTTATAGTTTACAGTACAATACAACCGAAGTACTGTAAGACATAGTCTCCCTTTTTTACAAATTTTTTTCCTTCTTTACTTTTTTAGTATTGGTCTTCCCAGCACAAAGAATTCGGCATTTATGTAAAATAATTACTTAAGCAATTTTACTAAATAAATGTACAGCTTAGAAAGTTTATATTTGCATAAGCATTTACAATATCTATTGAATTGTACAGAT